>QXTE01000116.1:3812174-3831986 GCA_003942145.1 Platysternon megacephalum
CCCCCCCCAGGTCTGGGGTCCCGGCTGCCGGCCCCTTGCCAGCCGGCGTCCCGGCCGCAGGCCCCGCTCAGCCCACTGCCGGCCTAGGTGAACAGAACCCCAGGCTGGAAGTGGGCTGAGCAGGCTGGCGGCGTAAGATCAGCATTTTAATTTAATTTTAAATGAAGCTTCTTAAACATTTTGAAAACCTTGTTTACTTTACATACAACAATAGTTTAGTTATACAATATAGACATAGAGAGAGACCTTCTAAAAAACGTTAAAATGTATTACCGGCACGCAAAACCTTAAATTAAAGTGAATAAATGAAGACTCGGCACACCACTTCTGAAAGGTTGCCTACCCCTGCCCTAGTTAATGGCAAAATATCATCTGTAGTGGCTCAGGAGACTGTACTTTTCTTCTTACAGTGCACCTTGTACAGAAATTGCAGATAAAGGCGCCAGTTTTACTGTCTAGGATCTATGTCAGAAGGACTACATTTTTATGTTGTCTACCCCTGGCCTAGAGTATATAACAAGCAAATTAGAAAGAATGGTGAATAACTGTCAGATTTAGTGTCTGGCCATTTGTTGATAGGAAAAAATAACGATCTCTAAGGTTTTAGTTCCCATAGTGATGTTGTTTAGTTCTCAGCAAGGTTACCACCACCAATAGAAGATTCAGAAATGCCAATTTTCAATCGAAAGCATTTCAAATGTCATAGATATAACCATAATCTATAAGAAATTATTTTCACTACATGAACTTTTAGAAGACCATGTGAGGAAAATTGATACAACTGTCTTTTAAGATTAAGAGCCAAATTCTGCCTTCAAATACATGCATCCATCTCTTATTGCAGTCACTGGGAACACCACAGGCTTATCTGAGGGCAGAATTTAGCCGCTAATTTACTGTTCCAGTCACCTCAGGGCTCGATTCAACACACTCGCACTTATGGGAGTAGTCCTTAGGCTCACAAATATAGCCATTGAAGTCAACTCCTATAATTAAGCATTTGCTGGGGTTTTCCCCATTGTCAGAAGCTCTCAAATTGCCCTACAACACAAGAGTATTTCTTACGCCTTTCAGAGTCATGGTCATTGCTGAAAACAATATATACCAACTTAATTGAATTTTTGTTGTTGGCAACATACAGGTATCACTTCTTATGGCTTAAACATGGTGCCGGAGTCAGGCTGTGACTCCTTAAGACATTTAGAAATGTAGGGTTTTTTTTCTTTGTTTTTTTCAGCTCCAACTGAAACACAGTTCATTCCTTCCAAACCTAACACGTCCCCAGAGCCAGAACTACCACATCCTAAACCTGGTAATTACCTGTTCATGCAACTGGTTCTAACAAAACCCCATTGAGTAAATGTGCTTCCTTTACTTTGCTGTCAGGAGTTTGTTATAGACTCTGTCATCTGATACTTGAAGGTTGTAAATATTTGAAGGTTGGTAAAATTTGCTAAAGATTGAGAGAAATTATTTATTGCTCCTGTGATATAAGTAGGATTAATAGGCTATAACTAGAGCCAACTGAATAATTCATAGCAAATGATCTGTAGTAAATTGTTTGTTTGTTTTTTAATTTATTCAAAATTAGTTCCCTTTTTGCAGTATTTTTTCCTATTCTGTGGATTGATCATGATCAGTTTGCTAGGAATACTTGATACTCAGTGTTTGGAATTTGAGATGGTTTGATTAATGGTGATTGGTCACAAATCTCCTGGTGTTTCTGATTGGATGACTGTAATTCTTGTAGTCCCTGATTCAGTAAAGCTTTGTAAATACATGCTTAACTTCAACCACATGACTAGCCACTGGTGGAAGATTGAATCTCTTGGGGATAGAAGTAATAGATTAGTAGAATTAGGAAATTTTACAGTCTTTGCCTTTCTGAGCCACACAACTTTGCCAAAAACTTCATTCTGAAATAAATAAATAAAATAAAATTAGTCTAGTGTAAGGCACATTAGTTATGTGGAGAGTTTAAATCTAATTTTATCTCATTTCACTCACGTAATATATTTGTGTTTATGGATGTTTGGTAGTTGCAAATAATTTCCTTTTGGGTCTGAATTGATTGTTTAATTGTTTCTACTCTAAACCTTGGGGGTGTAGGGGTGTGGGAACCGTGTCATCTTGTTGAGTCACACAGTGTACTACCCCATACTGGATTTCACCACTTCCCATGAATGTGCAAACTGAACACTTGTTTCTGTGAAATTTCATGCAGTGAGATACAATAGCTTGAATGTTTGCAGAAAGCAAATACAAAAGGGGTATACGCACTGCTAAAGTTTTTTATTTTATTTTTATCTTATTGCTGTATTCTTCCAGCTGCAGGTAAAAAAAGAGAAAGGGAAAATTTAGCGTGAATATCAGGGAAGGCTTGCTGAGAATGAGATGTATTAAATAGTAGAATAGTTTACTAAAGAAAAGTGGTGGAAGCACAATTGCTTGGGACTTTTAAAATTAGACTGGTTAATGCACTATAGAGTAGAGTATTGTGTTAACTGCAAGATGAAATGGATGACCTCTTAGATCTCTTCTATCTCTAACTTCTATGATTCTTTGATTTTTACGATCTCAAAATTGAGAGTTTGTTTCATCCAGTTCATTCAATTTATTTATGGTAATGGTGTCTTCAAAGTTAATTGACCGCAATTTCTAAAAGTCAGAATAAGATATCCAAGGGTAATTTTGATTATCCACAGCATTAGCACAGACCAGATTAACATAATCTTTTACTTATTGCTTACCTAGGAAGTAGCTTTGATCATTTGAAAGAGTGTTCCATGCTTAGATTCTCATGCTGTTTCTGTTTTGTTTCTGATGCAGTCCTGGAACATATTACACTTAGAATTGAACCACCAAGGTCAACAATAGGTAAAGAAATGTGTTTAGTGACCAGTCATGTTTGTTTTTCTTCTCTTCACAGAAAACCACGTTGTAGTTGTCATCTCATGTCACCAGTTTCTTTCCTTAAAATTCCTCTTTTTTTTCCTAGATATGTCTGTCATTTGGCACTAAAGGCTTTTTAGGAATTTTGTTTACTACACAGGTGTATTATCTCCTTTTTAAGGCAATAAGACTGTCAGTTCTGAAACATTTTTATCATAGTCATGTCTGTCTGTGCTTGCAACTTATTTTCCTACTTTTTTTTAAGATGGGCTTCAAAATGATCAGGAATTCCATTTCCCTGCTTAAACAAATCTAGATACACTCATAATGCCATATTTTTCTTTAAACTCCTTTGTACACCTGACTTTGTCTTCCCTGTTACCCATAAAAGGATTTTGTTTCTCCATTGCAGGCTTGAAATGTGCCATGTCTGTGTGTTACACCTGGCATTAGACTCTGATTCCCGGATAATTTAATAATTTGTAACCCAGGTTCTCTCTTTCAGCTCCAAAAGAGACACGACGTGTTCCTTTGAAGCCTAAAACATCACCCAAACCTCACGTGCCACAGACAAAACCCGGTAAATGATTTTCTGTGTCCTATCGAAGTTTATCTCTAAGCAGCTGTTTAATTATCGAAGTAATTTGAAATACACGCAGCATTATAGTGACAAGGTGCTACTCTGCTGCAATGTGTTAGGTGTTTTGTTTGTTAGCCATTTATGGCAATAGCAGAAATTGACTAGCTTTTTATCATCATGCAGTAGCATAATAATAGCTCATGTTTAGACACATGCATGAGAATTAGAGTTACTCCTGATTTATAGTAGTGTAATTAAGAGGAAAATTTGACTCAATATTAAATAAAATCAAATTTTAAAAATGTATTAGTGTTCTGTGAGAGCTGTTTTTGTATATTTCTTCAAACTCTGCTTTGCACTTTCAGAAAAGATGTTGCACGGCTTCTCTTGTATTTACCATTATTGTGTATCTTCTTATTACTCTTTTCTTTAAGAACTAGTAAATTAACAAACATATAACTAATATTTGTTTAGCTGGATTCACAATATCATTCAGTATTCCAAGACGCTGTATTCAGGATTTATACAGACAATCAATTAACTTGATTTCAATGGGGATAGTGTAAACAAAAAAAAAGTCAATAATTACTATACTGTGGTATCCAAAATACCACTCTGTTTTGTTACACTAGTAATTTTCTGTTGACACCATTCTGTGCTAACTGTTGGTAAACATGGATGACTTACTGATGATCACTTTAATCAAAGTGCCCACCCAAATGTTTGGATAGATTCTTTGTGCTATGTTACCACTCTCAAAAACAATAGTCACCAAGTAGATATGATCTCCTGGTATGAAAAATCTAACTCTTGCTACTAAGTGATTTTTAAAATCATTGCAGCTGTTTGCAAAAGGCTGGCTGCAATCTCCAAGTTAAAACAAAACTCCTGATAAATTAGATACATAAGTTTTAATTGTATATTTTTCCCTTGTGGCCATTTTTCCGTTATTCTTATGTCAGTCTGATACTGAAAAATGAGGTACTAACTACCATCACAAAACTGAGATGTTTGTATTAGCCTGTGTATGCGTTTTAGAATAATTTTCAGTTATTAATTTATCATAATTTCTACAAATATCAATAATATACTGAAAGTTATTTCTTAACTGACCTCTGTCAGTTTCAGCATTGTTTTCTGATTTTCTTGGGATTGCGTGCAAAGATCTCAAGAAAACATTTTATATTTAACCTTTTTGAATACCACACATAACGAGCAGTTACTGTGAGGAGGGGAAGCCACTTTTTTTACGCCGTTGCATTTCTGTGGAGTAGAATACTATTGTTTACATGTCTTTGCAGTAAAACAATAAAAAATCCTGTTTTATGTTTAAATGAATACTGGAACAGGGTATAACTTCAGAGTGGCCTTTGATGTTTGTATTGCACAATGCACAAATAATCACATATTTTAATAATAATAATAATAATAATAATAATACCCACAAGCAAGAGGCTCTCCAGCACCAATTTTATATACAAGTTTCATATGAAAGGCACTTGTAAGGGAAGAGCTTCATACCACAGGCTCCAATTTCTGGGTATATGACTGAGATAAATTTCAATCATCTTTCTTTTTAAAGACCATAAAAAAAGATGGAAAAATTAGCCCACATTTAAGGGCTAGGTTCTGTCCTCAGCTGTTTTGATTTGTTAGAGCATAATGGTTCTTGAATATTGACTAATTGCTCGCAGACAAATGAAAGCATAGTTGTTATTTAGACATAAAGTTTACTTTAAATAGAATTATTCTCTTCTATTTTGATTTTCATTGTTATTTTTATGTTTTATTTGTTTTTGATACAGCCCCGAAAGCAGCTACATTTAGAACTGAACAACCAAAGACACCATTAGGTAATGATGTTAACTATGGGGATGGTCATATTTCTTTTCCTTCTCATTAGAGATGTAGGCATGGTAGGTTCTTGCTCAATGGGCTCATCTATCATCACTTTTCATGATTAAACAGTCTTTTTTTTTCTTTGTCATTTTCATATCCACCTTTGCATATTTTCCTTTACAGGAATGTAGTTTAATTTAAGTTGTTTGCTCTCTAGAGCATCCAGAAATACTCCATCTTTCTGAAGCCATGTTTGTTTGTGTTTGCAATTTCTCCAATGTCCCTTGTTTTTTTCCTGGGCTCAAACTCCGTGAGTAATCCCACCCCGTGCTTAGTTGATCTCAATACAGATACTGTCCAACAACACAACTTTTTCTTTGAAATTCCTTTGAACACCTGACTTTCATTCGTGTTCAGGTGTACATGGTGTCAGGCTCAGATTCCTGGATAATGATTTTAATGCTCGAGTTCTTTATTTCAGCTCCAAAAGAGGCACGGCGTGTTCCTTCCAAACCTAAAACATCACCGAGCCCATATGTGCCACAAACCAAACCTGGTAAATACATCAGTGTTTTGTATCTCATACTGAGGTACTCCATGACTATTGTGACACGGTCGGGCCAGATGGCTACAGGAGAGTGATAGAAGGCAGATATATTAGCCCCAGTTTAAGCAGGTCCCTTTCCCCTGGGTAAGGTAACAGAGGCAGTTCCAGAACAATCAGGAACTTGCTGGAACCAATTAAGGCAGACAGGCTAATTAGGACACCTGGAGCCAATTAAGAAGCTGCTAGAATCAATTAAGACAGGCAGGCTAATCAGGGCACCTGGTTTAAAAAGGACCTCACTGCAGTCAGTGAGGGGCGCGCAAGGAGCTGTGAGTGAGAGGGCGTGCTGCTGGAGGACTGAGGAGTACAAATGCTATCTGGCATCAGGAGGAGGGTCCTGTGGTGAGGATACAGAAGGTGTTGGGAGGAGGCCATGGGGAAGTAGCCCAGGGAGTTGTAGCTGTCACACAGGTGTTACAGGAGACACTGTAGACAGCTGCTATCCACAGGGCCCTGAACTGGAACCCGGAGTAGAGGGCAGGCCCGGGTTCCTCCCATCCCCCCAGCTCCCTATTGGATACAAGAGGAGTTGACCTGGACTATGGGTCCCACCAGAGGGGAAGGTCCCTGGCCTGTCCCCCGACCCACTAGGTGGGTCAGCACAGACTGCGGGGATTGTTCTCCTCCCTTTCCCCAGGCTGGCCAGTGATGAGGTTAGCGGAGTGAACGGCAGGTTTGAGCCACTAGCAAAAGTGGCCAAACTGAGGCTGCCGTGAATCTCTGAGGCGAGCAAATCCGNATTTTATATTTCAGTGTTGTGCTGCTTATGATTTTGCAACTTTTCTACCATTAATTGTATGTGCACGCACACACATTTGTGGCAATAGCAGAAGTCTATTACTATAACAATACTCGCTCCACAGCTGTCACGGAGCAAGATTGCCCTACCTGATATGTGTACACATTAATGAAATATACAGTCATTTTTTTACACCATTTTACTCAGTGCGGGGTTTTTTCTGCCCTTATGCAACAGAAGACTTTAGCCTTAATTTCCATAGGTTGGGAGAGAGATTGTTTATCTACTGTCTGGCGTCTGTAGTTTCAAGGGATTTGTTTATCTAGTGTCAAAAGACAAAGGTACCAAAAAAACCCTCCCCTTTGCTCTTGTACATTTGCCTTGCATCTGAAGGTGAATGGTGATTTCTGTTGCTTGTCTGGCGATATTTTTATGCAAGGCTGGGTGAAGCGGGCAAGATTTACAGAAAATGCAACATACGAGGGCAGCACCAACAGGAAAAGGTAGAGACTGAGATCTTGTGTACAGGGTATGGCAATGCGCACGCACCATGGGTGGTGTGATTTCTAAAGCGCACTAATGTGTTGCACGTTAACTGGTCCATGTAGACCCTGCTGGTGCACATCAATGGGTGTTATGCTTTAATATATATTAAAGCACACTAGGGAACCTTGAGTGGTACCAGCAGGGTCTACATTAGAGTGCTTTAGAAATCCCCTCCCTTGTGTAGTGTGCATTATCCCAGCTAGACAAGCCCTGGATCTTCAGCTGCACAAGAGCTCTGTTGGCTCGGAGAGTGGAAGGAACAAAGGTGTAACCCGTCCTTCCACTGCTGCAATCTGCAGAGCACGCAGGGGTCACTTCAACCTCTGACCTCTTCTCTAATCTATGCTGTGTTGTAATGACAGGCTATTGGCCATTATTAGCGCTGGTCAGGAATTTTCTGTTGGAATTATTTTCTGAAAGAAATTTAATTTTCCATTCGAAAAATCTAAATTAAAGCTCCCTGGCAGCACACCTGTTTTAATGTATAACTCTGTGCATCCTTTCAGCCGCGAAAGAGAATCGACGTGTCCCATCTAAACCAAAAACATCACCCATCCCAGATGTACCACAAACAAAATCTGGTAATTATATCATTGTTTTGTATTTCTTAATGTCAAGGTTTTATTTTTAGCAATTGTACTTCAATGGACTGAATTTTTTTAAACTAACATGTTAGCATAAGTAGCATAGCAAGTCTCTACTTCTCAGCCATCAGCTTGTGAGCATCTGCTATCTCACATTTTATGCCTACAGATGAAAACTACAGAGATTTAATGACCATTTTTATCAGTAATTTTATGAAAATGTTAACATACACTTGTTAACATACTTTAGGGAACCTATCAATTAAATTATGAGACTTATCTTTTCAAAGAGGTAAGAAACTCCACTTTTTTGAGTAACTACCTATTCATGGAAATCAAAATAAAAGTTACATTTCCTACCTGGAAAGTTGGAGCCCAGATGATCACCCCTAAAGTTAGACTTTCCACTGATTCACTTCAGGCGTGAATAAAACTGACAGACTTCTTGAAACAGAACTGAACTCGGAGGAAAATGAGATTATTTTTTTCTCGGTGGTGTTGTAGCCCTGTTGGTCCCAGGATATTAGAGAGACAAGGTGGGTGAGGTAATATCTTTTATTGGACCAACTTCTGTTGGTGAAAGAGACAAGCTTTGGAGCTTACACCAGAGCTCTTCTTCAGGTCTGAGAAATGTACTCAGAGTGTCACAGCTAAATACAAGATGGAATTGTTTAGCATAAAAAGTTAACATATATTCCAAGGGACCATTCAAAGTGAAGTGGCCCATTAACACCACTCCACTGAGAGGTCAGATATACAGTGATTGCTTTATGAAAAGTGTTCAGCCATGGGTGATATGGTGTTTTTGTCTTTTATCATTGTTCTGTGAGAGTTCATTTGAGAGTGGAGTGATTTTCTGGTTTCATACACATACACCTCTACCCTGATATAACGCGACCTGATATAACACGAATTCGGATATAACTAGGGTGACCAGATGTCCCGATTTTATAGGGACAGTCCCGATTTTTGAGGCTTTTTCTTATATAGGCTCCTATTACCCCCCATCCCTGTCCCAATTTTTCACACTTGCTGTCTGGTCACCCTAGATATAACGTGGTAAAGCAGCACTCCGGGGGGGCGCGGCTGCGCGCTCCGGCAAATCAAAGCAAGTTCGATATAATGTGGTTTCACCTATAATGCAGTAAGATTTTTTGGCTCCCAAGGACAGCATTATATTGGGGTAGAGGTGTAGTTGTTGTTGGGGCATTTAGTGCACTGGATGAGGTACACCACATGTTGTAATAGGCATGTGTAGGACCTCTGGATCTGGAAAGGTATGTTGTGGAAAGCACTGATCATCATAGCAGTAGAGATATGTCTTCAGGTTTTGCATCTGTTTTTATGGCAGGGTCTTATGCGGCTTTTAATTGGTGTGTCCTCGTCTGTGAGGAGCTTGCTTCTGATGATGAGCCTGGAGAGGTTGGGGGGTCGTTTGAGCACCAAAAGAGGGGGTTCAGGAAAGATTTTCTTTCAGGATGTGGTCCCTGTTGAGTATGGATTGTAATTGTTTAATGGTACCCTGTATGGGTTCTAGTGTGGGGTGACAGGTGGCAACCAGGAGTTTGCAGTCAGGGAGTGTGAGGGTGCATATTGAAGCAGGTTTTCTCCAGGTATTTGGGTGGCCTGTTCCATTATGCAATCTACGTCTCCGGTGGAGTGCTCTTGTTTGACAAAGGTGGTTTTAAGTGTGTTTAGGTGTGTATCCTGGATTTTCTCCTTAGATCATATTCTGTGATATGTGAGTACCTGGCTCTAGATAATAGGTTTCTTGGTATATTTGGGGTGATTACTGGATCTGTGAAGGCAGGAGTGGTGATCCAAGGGTTTTTTGCATATAGCTGACCTGTAGCATTCCATTGTTGAAACTGATCATAGTGTCCAGGAATATGATGCTGGTGCAGGAGTGTTTGAGAGAGAATTTGATGGATGGATGGTGGTTGTTGAAGTTGTGATGGAAATCCATGAGGGAGTTTAGGTCANGTATTTGGGGTGATTACTGGATCTGTGAAGGTAGGAGTGGTGATCCATGGGTTATTTGCATATAGCTGACCTGTAGCATTCCATTGTTGAAACTGATCATAGTGTCCAGGAATATGATGCTGGTGCAGGAGTGTTTGAGAGAGAATTTGATGGATGGATGGTGGTTGTTGAAGTTGTGATGGAAATCCATGAGGGAGTTTAGGTCACCTGTCCAGAGGATGAAAATATTTTCGATGTATCTCAGGTATATCATTGTTTTTTGTGGTGTATTTGTCCAGAAATTCTTTCTCAATGTGGCCTATGAAGAGTTTGGCATATTGGGGAGCAAAGATACCACAGAATATGCTCTGAGGAGAAAGTCCAGATCCTGCCATAATAACAGATATAAAACCCGCAGACATGTCTCCACTGCTATGCTGATCTATACTTCCAACAACAGTACTTCAAGATCCATGGGTCCTACACATGCCTATCACAGCATTTGGTGTACCTCGTCCAGTGCACTAAATGCCATAGTAACAATTATGTGGGTGAAACCAGACAATCACACTGCTCTCAAATGAACTTTCACAGAAAAATGATGAAAGACAAAAACACCATAACGCTCATGCGCAAAAACTTTTCACAAAACAATCACTCCATATCTGACCTATTAGTCCTCATTCTCAAAAGAAACTTGCACAACACCTTCAAAGGACAAGCTTTGGAGCTTAAATTCATAATTGGATAGACACTTAAAATCATGTTCTAAATAAAGACACTACAACAATCTGTAACACACTAACCCCCTTTTTTGTCCTATGAGTAGAGAGGTGTTAACAGGCCATTTCACCTTGAACGGTCGCTTAGAATATGTAACTACGTATGCTACACTCTCTGTTCGACCTTGTATTTAGCTGTGACACTCTGAATATCTTTCCCAGACCTGAAGAAGAGCTCTGCGTAAGCTCCAAAGCTTCTGTCTCTCACCAGTAGATGTTGGTCCAATAAAAGATATGACCTCACTCACCTTGTCTAACTAATATTTTTTCTTGGTGAATAATTCCATTATTTTGTGTAATTAGATGACTTAGAGTTTTAGAAAGTCTCACATTAAATCAATGCACTAATTAAAAGCAATATTATTCATAAAAGTACTTATCCAAGCTATTACAGAAAACTAAATAAGTGCAGTGGTAAATGAAAAGCAGTACTCCAGCTGTTTGGGAAATAGAGATTCTGTATTCCAGCTGAGGATTTGTGGAGGGTGAGAGAGTGGCAAAGATGGTTTTAGCCTGTACCCACAGTGTTCAGGCTTCTCTTACTTATGCCTAGCTGCTCTTGGTCCCAAGGAAGGGGTGACATATAGCTGCTATGGCATCTCTATGGCACCCAGTAATTCCCCTTACACAAGGTGAATGTCTAGAGGGCACCAGGTTTAAGGCTTCTTTGTGAATTATTGTTTATCTCTGCATTTTCCTTTATGTCTCCTTCAAGATCTAGTACAATACCAGGCACACAGCTAACATTTAATTTTTACTATAACTGGATTCAGAGCTTACAGAATGCCACCATTCAAGACACTGCCATCAGCTGACTCTCAGCCAATTATTTTGGCTTTCATAGAAGCTACCAGGCACTGCTGCTCAAAGCCCAAGTGACTGCAAATCCTTCATAAGGCTGTACTTCTGCCATGTGATTGGTGTTTTAGGTGGTGGTGGTTTTATGTGGAAAGTTTACCAGTCTCACTGCCATTGCCAGAAGCAAAATCCAAATAAAAACACTTCACACTAACTTAGTGACCTAAATAAATTTGCTGTGTGTGTTTTCCATCACAGCTATTTTTGTTTCACTGTTCACATTTGACTGATATTTTTCAACTGTTACTGAACAAAAATCAGCAGTGTTAATTTTATACTAAAAGCTTTTTTTTATACAAGATTGTTCCGAGGGAAATTTGAAGTCACTTTTTCTCTCTAACACCTCTCAAAAGTTGTCTAGGGAAAGATAGGCAAAGCTTTAAGGAGCAATTTATGCCTTCATATATGAGCACAACTCTCATTGATGCTGAATGTCTATATGGAAGAGACTCACCTGTGTTCAAGCATGCATTTGAGGGCAGAATTTGACTCTTAAAATGCCTACTATAAAGATTTATCCCAGTCCTGAGAGGTACTGATCTACTATTGACTCCCTGCAGCTCCTACCTGTGCTCAATCCATCACTTGGCCCACTTTTTAGAATTAAGATGTGTTAATTAAATATCTCCTGATAACTAAAAGAGAACTTATTGTGTATTAACATTGAAAAGGCATGGATCAGTCTAAGGGTACGTCCAGACTACCCGCCCAGATCGGCGGGTAGCCATCGATGTAGCGGGGATCGATCTATCGCGTCTCGTCTGGACGCGATAGATCGATCCCCGAACGCGCTCCCTTCGACTCCGGAACTCCAGCAGGGCGATCGGAGTTGCGGAGTCGACGTGGGAGCCGCGGCCGTCGATCCCGCGCCGCGAGGACGCGAGGTAAGTGCGGGTACTTCGAAGTAAGATACTTCGACTTCAGCTACGCTATTCTTGTAGCTGAAGTCGCATATCTTACTTCGACATCCCCCCCTAGTGTGGACCAGGCCTAAAGAGAATTATTCTATCCTTCAATGATTCGTTAAACTTTATTCTGTTTTGTGATCTAAAAAACCTCTGTTGTTTGGAACTGGGGATTTCTATCCACTCTGTTTTCTTCACATGAAAATCTCACTTCCATTCTCTTGTACTTTCTCATTTCATTGATATCTACAGGAGTTAAGCATGCATATCATGAAGAGAAGTGCCTGGGGCACAGCAGCTATTCACTCTGAAATACAAATGGAAAGATCTCAGTCATCCTGCAGCCATGTCTGTCTGTGTTAATAAATTCTTGTCTTAATCCTTGTTCAGCTTGGCTCCAAACAGGACAAGGACGTCTGTCCCTTGCTTGCTTGATCATTTTTCAAATACTTTCACATGCCAGGCCATCATTTCTCTTAAAGGCCTGTGCACATATGACTTTTGGCCTTCTTCACTGTCCCCATAAAATTTTTGTTTCCTTGTTGCAGGCAGAAGGCTGGCAGTGTCTGTGGCTTTACACCTGCTGTTAGACTTTTATTCCTGGAGAGGGTAAACATTTATAAGAGGTTCTTTCTTTCAGTTCCAAAAGAAACTCAGCGGGTTCCTTCCAAACTTAAAACATCACCTAGTCCAGATGTGCCACACACTAAACCTGGTAAATTATTTTGCATTGCATTATGTTAAATTCACATTTTTAGCAACTCTTCTACAATGGACTGTTGGGGAAACAATGGTAACAGCAGAAATGCTACTAACATTTTATCATTATAGCTAAAGAAGTCTCCATTTTACTGCAGTTCAGTAGTGAGTCTGATGAAAACAATCAAATCCTGCTGTTGATGGCATGATGGTAGGCTGTCACAGTTGCATGTAATAGAATTTGTTTTTACCTTTTTCCTCTTGAAAAAAATAACTAGGCAATTGCATACAAAAATACATTAAAAGAATGTTGTTTAACTTGCAAAGTCAAGTACCCAAAGGTTAGAAAGTGCCAGATTTATGCTTACCCATGAAGCCTTAATTCTGCCCCCTTATGTGCATTTGTTATGATACTATCTTTAATTATATCATCACTATTTGTTCCATAGGACCCCTGCCTGATTTAGAGCACAGGATGGACAAACAAAGGTGCAGCAATTAAGTTCACATGAATCTGGCATTTCCTAACTTTACAACTTACATAACATTCTCCTTACATTGTTGTGTGTATCTAATTTATTATTTATATTACAGTAAGACCCAGAATATTCTAGTCCAGGGGTTGGCAACCTTTCAGAAGTGGTGTGCCAAGTCTTCATTTATTCACTCTAATTTAAGGTTTCGCGTGCCAGTCATACATTTTAACCTTTTTAGAAGGTCTCTTTCTATAAGTCTATAATATATAACTAAACTATTGTTGTATGTAAAGTAAATAAGGTTTCAGAATGTTTAAGAAGCTTCATTTAAAATTAAATTAAAATGCAGAGTCCTCTGGACTGGTGGCCAGGACCTGGGCAGTGTGAGTGCCACTGAAAATCAGCTCGCGTGCCGCCTTCGGCACCCGTGCCATAGGTTGCCTACCCCTGTTCTAGTCAATGTACAAAAGGCAGACCCTGTGCTGAAGAGTAAAATTTAAAAGAAAAAAAGGTTTATTAAAAGTACTACAGCTCTGAGGTATTTTATAAACGTATAAGATAGATAAAGCATGAGAAATCATATTGTTAAGGTTCTAAGGCTGGCGCAATTTTTCAGAGTATAGAAATGTAATCAATATGAGAAACGCTAACACTGTGCTGACATGTATGTCTTACTCTGATACTTTGTCCTATAACACAAACTTTCCACCATCATCATTGATCCTTACCTCTCCTTAGACTCTTCTGTATGGTCCGCATGGGTTTTAACCAGAGCTAATTGAAAAACCAAAATTTTTCCTGTGACAAATTTCAAATGACATTTTTTTTATTTCAGAATTTGTCTATTGAAATATTTCAGTTTTCCCATGAGAAGTCTGAATAATTTGAAATGAATTTTTAATGAACATTTCAAAAAGAAAAAGTGTTTTTTGTTTTGACTTAAAATGGCAGTTTATTTGTTTTTTGGTATAAAAAATAAAAATTTATGTCAAATGAAATGAAAATTTTCATTTCAAATTGTCAAACTGACTTAAAACGTTCCATTTTGTTTTGGGTTGTTTTTTTTAAACCACAAAACCAAACCAAAACATTTAAAGTCAAAATTAAAAATTTTTGTTCGGAAATTCCCTGCAGGAAAATCAGAATCGATATTTTACTGTGAAGAATTTCAGTTTTGACAAAACCATAATTTTTGGTGGGAAAACCTTCCTCGTGAAAAATGTTGGTCACCTCTGGTTTTAACCATACTTAGTCAGAAACTGTTGTAACAACCATTGCAAAGCTAAGTATATTATTAACTATACCATCAGAAAACTAATACACATGTTCAGGCACAGTTAAGAGTTCTCCTATTTCATCCCTGTGCACAGTATGATTACTTTGTACTAACAGGGCCCTGAAGCAAAACACTGGATCGAATTGCTTTTCAGCCTTCAGGGAAATCTGGATCTCGATCTGAATTTTGCTGCATAGACCAGTCTATCTTTACTTTATACACATATAGACATATCTGTAAAGAGAGCCAACTACAGAGAATTTTCATATAAACAAGGAACAGCACGAACGTAGAGTATAGTGCCACCATGTTTAAATGTTTTTCTCTTTAAAAAAACAAAGCAAACCTCAAAACTCCTTTTAAATGAAGCCTAAGGGTAGCTACTTCTATCTTGTAAGTCTCTGATTGCAAATGCTTGCTGCTATTTTAAAACTTCCTGGGCCAGATCTTCATCTGGTATAAATTGTGTAGCTTCATTGAGTCCCTTCATCTCTCTCAGGATTTATCTACATTTTTTCCAGCAGGAGTCATTCGATCCCTCCAAGAGCCAGTCACTGCTACAACTCCTCATTCTCTTGAACGAGCAAAGGCAACACTGGGTAATAATATTTATTCAATAGGTAGTCACTTCGTTTTGTTTGTTTTCATTCTCATCAGAGAAGAAATTCCAAGGAGAAGCTCATTTTATGCCATTAAATGTAATCATCAAACTTTCCTCTGCATCTAGATGCGTGCTTGTCCTTTGGCCTGAGCAAACAACGTTGTTTGCGCTTCCTCACATGAACAAATCTTTTTTGTAGCAGCAGCACCCTTCAGCCCAATCTGAATTTTTTAATTCATAACAAATGGAGAAAATGAATCCTGCTTCAGTTTCCTTTGTCTCTGGAAAAATAGCAGTCGTACATTCTGCTATCTTACTTGGGAAAGACCACATACTAGAATTGCTCTTTGACAACTGTACAATCAGATCTAACTGGGTGTAGTGTACTTTTTAGGATTTTTATGAGCTTTTCGGATAGTTGACTTGCCTCTCAGACTTCTTCCCAGAGTAAGATACTTCTCAATCTTTGGGCTTGTCCACACAGAGACTTAGTGTGCGACAAGTTGGGATGTAAATCTACAATGCACTAACCTGCCATGTACTAGCCGGCCATGTGGACTCTGCTACCATGCTGTAAAAGTTCTGTGGTGCCCACACTACAGAACTTCTAGTGCGTGGTACCAGGGTCTACTTGGTGACTTAGTGTATGGCAGGCTAGCACACTGAAGAGTTACATCAACTCTTCAAGATAGTTAAGTCCAAAGCAGGCTGCAAAGAGTTACAAAGGGACCTCACAAAACTGAAATTCAGTATTACTAAATGCAAAGTAATGCACCTTGAAAAACATAATCCCAACTATACATACAAAATGATGGGATCTAAATTAGCTGTTACCACTCAAGAAAGAGATTTTGGAGTCATTGTGGATAGTTCTCTGAAAACATCCACTCAATGTGCAGCAGCAGTCAAAAATGTTGAGAATGTTGGGAATCATTCGGAAAGGGATAGCTAATAAGACAGAAAATATCATATTGTCTCTATAAATCCATGGCATGCCCACAATTTGAATACTGCGTGCAGATGTGGTCGCCCCATGTCAAAAAAGATATATTGGAAAAGGTACAGAAAAGGACAACAAAAATGATTAGGGGTATGGAACAGCTTCCATATGAGGAGAGATTAATAAGACTGGGACTTTTCAACTTGGAAAAGAGATGACTGGGAGCGATATGGTGGAGGTCTATAAAATCATGACTGGTATGGGAAAGTAAATAAGGAAGTGTTATTCACTCCTCATAACACAAGAACTAGGGGTCACCAGATTAAATTAATAAGCAGCAAGTTTAAAACAAAAGGAAGTATTTCTTCACACAACGCACAGTCAACCTGTGGAACTCTTTGCCAGAGGATGTTGTGAAGGCCAAGACTATAACAGGGTTCAAAAAAGAACTAGAGAAGTTCATGTAAGATAGGTCCATCAATGGCTATTAGCCAGGATGGGCAGGGATGATGTCCTTAGCCTTTGTTTGCCAGAAGCTGGGAATGGGTGATAGGGATAGATCCCTTGGTGATTACCTGTTCTGTTCATTCCCTCAAGCACCTGGCATTGACCACTGGCAGAAGACAGGATACTGGGCTAGATGGACCATTGGTCTGACCTAGTATGGCCATTCTTATGTTCTGATCCCAACTTGCCATGCACTAAATCTTTGTGTGGACAAGCCCTTTCTGTTTATCTTCAGTCAGCTCCTTTGAAACAGGACTATGTTAATGCAAACTATATACCTTCTAGTTCCAGCCAACATGGTCTAAATGGGGCAGTTAGAGCAGAGCACATTAGAGCACTGTACAAGTCACAACTTTCGAATGCGCTTTACTGCACTGTGTAGACAAGCCCTTAGAATCTGATTGTGTCTTGGGCTTCCCATTACTTCAAGCCCAACTCTGGAAACCAGACAATTAGTAACTCCGAGTTACCATTTTCCTTTTCATTCAACTTCCTAGAACTGGATTGCCCTTCATGCTCCTTGTTTTTGGTTTTTGGTTTTTCTCCCTTTCTAGTTTGCTAAGATCATCTTTCCTGTCTTGCCTTCACTTCTCCATTGTAATAGAAATTTCAGGTCTCTAAGGCCTTATTTGAGGCAGTCAGCCTCTTAGCGCTCCCTCCACCCCCAATCACATCACCTAGCATAATTAGAAACAAATTCAAGGTGCCTACATACCTTGGGGAATCTTTTTCTTCACACAGTATGAATTTTCTAGGAGAAAATGTTTAAATCTTCAAAACATGCAATGTTGCCTCACAAGTTATTTTTATCTGTTCTGTAATATAGTATGGAAATCCAGGAGCATTATCCTTCCAGTCAGTGTGTTCCTTGTCTCTCTCCTCAACTCTACAATGGAAAAAAAGGATGGATCTTTTACAGCTAGGACTGTCTATATGGCTAAATCCGGATTTTTTTGAAATACATAATCTCTTAAGTGCCATTTCCAGCTACTCAGGAGGATCTTAGGAAAGGAATAGGAAAATGATTGATAATTTTGCTCAGGACTCTGGTAAAAACACTTCCAATATCTCAACAGATTTTTTCAATGAGTAGAATTTGGTGAAATAAAGCAATGTTTACTTATGGGTTTTTTTAATGAAGTTTTCCTGTGTCTGAGTGAATTGGAACAATTTAAATTTCCAAATTTTTCAATATTATTTTATAGAAAATATTTTTCATTATCTGAACATTTGCAGCGACTGTAGAACTACTTTCTAAAAAATCACATTTTTGAAATAGAGGATGGAGGTGATATTGCCTCATAAAAACCACATGATTAAGTTGGGTAAACAGTGGGCTGAAAGCTAGGTGGTTATCCTACAGTGGCGTCTTTTAAAAAGCACACAAGCATGAATTTTTATGTTAAAATGGTCTTTTCATGGGAGATGTTTCAGGAAAGTGGCTTGTTCCTTTTTCTCAGGCTTTCTATGCATAATTTAAACCTGCCTAGATTTTTTGAAAATTGAAATTTAGTGATCGCAAAATGTGGAACAAATTTGTAAAAAAGTCTCAAGTGTTCCTGGCATTTTTTTTGGTTTTCCAGTTTTACCCAACTCTGTTAATAAGGACATCACCTATAATATTTCACTCAAAGTTTCCTTTCCTTGATAGTTCTTAAGATCAAGGAGATTTCCTAATTTGTTGAGATTTCATATCTTTTCCAGTCAGAAGAGACTTGACTTATAGAAGAGGCAAGTGTTGCTGGAAATGTAATATCAGATGTACAGAAACTGATATCCAAATATGTAACACTCTTCATTGTCTCTCATAAATTCAACTCATTAAGACATTCTTAAAAAGGTAGCGTATTAATTGAAAGGTGTTTCCTGCACCTAAGTTTGGTTTAGAGCTCTTTACACAATTTATATAAGACAACTGAAAGAAAACTGTAGGACTCCAACCGCCACCATAGACCATACAAAAATCAAAATGGACCACCTACAATCTCTTCCCAATTCCAAACAGCGGCTCTCAAATCCATCTTTCCAAACACCTCAACTAGCTCCCAGTCAGCCCTCTCCAGAAAAGGTTGGGTGGAACATAAGCCACACCATTTTTATTCTGAACTTTAATTATTTATGTCCCAGTAGGAAAGTTTCTGAATGAATCTAAGGTAGATACTCTTTATTTGGGCTTGTGGGCAGAAATAAAATTTACAATGAAAAAAATCTATCGGTCGTAGTGAGAAGATGGATGCTTCTGAGAATAGGGTGTATGTATTAGAGTGCATCGCTCCAACTATCTTAATCAGTGATCTAAGTCATCTGGCCTCAGCTTTGNAATAGGGTGTATTAATTAGAGTGCATCGCTCCAACTATCTTAATCAGTGATCTAAGTCATCTGGCCTCAGCTTTGTAGATAGGTCTTAGCCAATGTTTTGAAAATTAAATTGGTGCAACTTTTTCTCCATCTCAATAGATATTAATTGCTGGTTTATACTATTTCTCGGTAACTCCCAAAATTAAAGCTCTTTCTATTACGTGAATATTTTACTAAAACAATTCCTATTTTTGCTCTGAAAGAGCAAAAGAATCAGTACTTGATGTATGCATTAGCAGTCACTTGTGAGCTATCTACATCTTCACCAGATATTATTGTATATACATTAGGTTACTTGAGATCCCACACCTGGGGCGAAAAGGTTCTTCAACATATGGGTTTATAATTTTTTTATTTGAATTTCCTTTAACACCCAAGTGTCCATACTGTGGTGAATTGGCCTATTATGAGGATAACTTTTCCATAACTTTTCTAAGTTTTTCACACCAATATGGATCACAGACCGCACCACTAAAAAAAAATTAGCCATAAATACTAAGCATATTCCTAATACGGTATTTGTTTTCAGTTGAGGATATGCCGCATGGCAAGAGAAAGATATGGAGATCAACTTAGAATTGAGTAACTTTGTAAGCTGGAATTGGGAAGCTGATCCATAGATCCAGTTAGGTGGAGTGGGGGACTAACAGGAAAATAACA
>QXTE01000116.1:3832348-4151683 GCA_003942145.1 Platysternon megacephalum
CTTAGTCAATTTGTTTCTGTCAAGAGTCAGTACAACTGATACTGTGTTATGCTGTGATTTGTAAATTGACCCTTTGTGGGGGGGTCAGTAATAACCCAAATGCTACCTATTTCCATTGCAGTTTTTGTTTTATCTTGTGTGCAAAACCGAAGTTCATCAATTCTTTTTTATTTTAGTATCTAAGATTCTTTGCATTTCCCCCCAACAGCAATACGTCGAACATCCCTGCAGCCACTCATAACAAAACCTTCTGTCACCTCTAAACAGACACAGGCAACAATGGGTAAAGAAGTTTCCTTACTGAAATTGTTATATTGGTATTTTTCCCTTTTCACCAAAGAGAACTCTTCTAGAAAACATGTTCTAGAAAGTTATTTTGTGCTGCAACTTTTCATTTTCTTTCATTCTCCTTCTACATGTATGCACATCCTTTGCCATGGAAGACTCACAGCTCTGCCTTAGAAATGATCTCTCTGCCACTCTGCCAAACCTGCTCAGAAGCACCCATTAACCTATTTCTTATCTATCTGTCAAAACTGAGTGGTCCCATTTTCTCAGAGTATCAGAATTTTGGCCACTTTGATCACTATATCAAGTCATCCCATGGCGCAGCACTCTTAATTTTCTTCCTTTTGAGCAGTCATTTTATTTCAGCTTCCAGAAAACCATGAAAATGTTATTTTCTTTATTGCAGGCTTTTATTTTCTGTGGGCTAAACATGGCATTGAACTATGATTCCTGAAGAATACAATAATAATCTTGCTCCTTTCTTTCAGCTCCAAAAGAAACGCGACTCATTCCATCCAAACCCAAAACATCTGTCAGGCCAGAAGTACTGCAGACTAAACCTGGTAATTGCATTATTTCTGTAATTCAGTATAGAGGCTTAAAATCTTTAAAAATGTTATTGTGGCACTAGCTTAGCTACACATGCTGACATTGGTTAGTGCCTTGATGATTTGACAAACATGGCATATTGAAAGATATTACAATCATTTTATTTAATTGAGCACACAGTAGTGAATTGTAAAAGAAGAGGACACTGAAAGGGCTAGCGTGACTTGACTCTCTCCTTGTGGAAAGCAGGTGACAAGTCAGCCATTTGTTCAAGGTCGTTTCATGTTGAATTTAAGTAATATCCATGGATTGTTTTTAATCCATAGAACCCCTTGATGTGTCTTTGATATATATGCATTTCTATCGCAGCCATCATTCTTCTTATGGAAATTATTGTATGAAAGGGAACCAATCGGGCTGGCTGAAACTAGTTAAAAGCCTCCCAGTTAGTCAGGTGGGCGTGCATGTCAGGAGCTGTGAGAAGTTGCGCTGTTGGAGAGACTGAGCTGTATACACCAGGGGTCTCAAACACGCGGCCCACGGGCCGCATGTGGCCCACGAGCTCCTCCCGGCCCCCCCGCCCTCCCCCCCCCACGTTTACCTGGCCGACCAGCACCGGGGGCAGGGCAGGCTCCCTGCTTGCCTGCCCTGCCGCCGCGTCGCACCAGGAAGCAGCTGGAACCTGGGGGAGGAGGGGTGCAGGGGGGGGGGTGGCNCCCCCCCTTTCCCCCCTGATTAATCACAGACTGGGAGACAGAGACTGTGTGAGGGAGGGTTGCTTCTCCTCACCTCCCTCGCTGGCTTATGATGAAAATGGCTCAGTAGACTGTCTCTAGAGAGAGAAGGGTTAAGTGGAGGGTCACAGTGAGCCTCTGAGGCCCACAGAGACAAGGACAGAGCTTTGTCACAATAGCTAAACTTTCCACGTTTTTCTCCCTTTTGTTTACTTGTTGGTCATGCTCCAGGGCTCATGCATAATACTGCTTCTGATTTTCCATTCGGTTTGTTTGCTATCCTTTCTAGGAACACACATCTCACGCACAAGGCTGGACTGTCATCTGCAATGCTCTACCCTGACCCCCTAATCTTCTGTTACCTGTCTTATTAATGCTTTATATCCTCCTAGTCTGAAAGATTATATTTTCAATTAAAGCATGATTTTGAGCCAGGTTTCCAGCACTGAACCTTTTCATTTCTGGACTACACAAACAGAGTTTTAATCCTCCTCCTTCTTGAATTTAATTTGTAGCATCTGATTTTAAGAAGACATGATGTACATTTAATAAGCTCTGATGTTTTCACTTTCAGTTCCAAATGAAACATACCAGATTTCGTTCAAGCCCCAAACTGCTCTAACAACTGAAAATCCACACTTGAAAACTGGTAACTGATTTGTTTTTCTTAATTCAGTGTTTTGAGATCGTTAACAATCTCTGAAGTGGATGACTGCACTTTGCACCCTAAGGTCAAATGGTGTATACATTATTACCTAGAACACTGTATTCCAGGTACAATTTGGTTTTTTTCAGAAGCCCAAATACCATATTTTGTGTTTTGGAGAGGGAGGGGGAGACTCAGAGACTGAGCCAAATTCTGCCCTTGAATGGACATGTGCTGCTCCCATTGGAAAAAAAAATTGTGCATGTGCATCCAAGAGCAAGATTTGGCTTGGTAAATGCACAAAATGTGCTAATCTCATTTAGTTCTGTACTTGGAACTCAAGGATTCTTCTTCTTCAAGTGATGGTCCCTATGTGTATTCTGCTGTGGGGTGCAATCTCCTGAAACCAAAAAATTTTTGCTAGCAGTTTCCATTAGTCTGCACCTGCACCCGTCTCCTTGTGCTCTGGAATTCCAAGACCTATGAAGGAGGGTTGCTGATGCACTCCAGATCCCCCCTCAAACTCCTCAACTTTCTGCAGAGCATGGGGCCTACCAAGTTGGTGGCAATCCTCATTAATGACTCCATCTTAAAATCTGCCACGGTAGTCTGGCATACTCATCATATATTCCCCCGCTCCAAAGAGGACAGAAAAGAAGTACTTTGTATCAGTCTAGGGAGCAGAATTTTTATTTACACACCTTGCTCCAAACTCCTTCATAGTCCAAGCAGTCACTGAAAGATACAGGCAACATCAACCAAGATCCACCGCCTTCTGATAAGGAAGTTAAATTTCTGAACTTATTTGGGAGAGAGTTTTTACTTCAACTAGCCTGCATTTCTGCATAGCAAATTGCCAGGCATTAATGTCTAAATACAATTTTGTGAATTACTCTAAGTTCACAGAATTTACTAACCAGCTCCTGCAGTAGGATAGAGTGCAGTTCCAAGTACTCATTGAGGAAGGTAAATTGATTACCAGATCATTCCTCCAAGTGTCAGTTGATGCAGCGGACATGCCTTCCAATTGATTGTGTTGGCTATTGTCAGGTGTAGAGTGTCATGGCTTCAGTCCTCAGAGAAGTCCAATCTACAGTGGAGGATTTTCCATTTGAAGACAACAGTCTGTTCAGGGAGAAGGCTGATAATTCATTACACTCATTGAAGGACTCAAACACAACCCTCTGCTCTCTGGGGAGATACACTCCAGTGCCGTGGAGGAAATTCCACAGGCCATAATGGTATAAGCAGTGACTGGCACCTCACCCCTTTTATCTTCAGAGGGGCTATGAACCACCATGGGAATGACAGAGGGTGCAGCAGAGCAAGCAAATGTTCCCCCCCTCTTCCTCCATCCAGCCCCAACCTGTTGCTAAGAAACACTTTTGACGGGACCAAATCATTCCAGATGCCATGTCGGTCCTCCCAGATTTCTTGTAAACAATTTGGTGGCCATGTAGCTTGTTTCTCCCACGCTTGGCAGATGGTAATGACCGACACATGCATTCTTGACATCATTCAGACAGGCTACACTATAGAGTTAATCTCCCCTCCCCCATCAAAACCCCTTCTCTATCCTTCTTCAGGAACCACTCTCACAAGAGATTGCTCATTCAAGAAGTAGCATCCCATATTCATCAGGAACCATAAAGCTGGTACCCCTTCAACATTGGGCAAAGGGTATTTATTCAAAATACTCTCTCATCTGCCCCCCTCCCCCCCCCCCCAAAAAAAAGAGAGGATGGAGACTCAGATCTCAAACAGTTCGGTGTCTTTATCTGCAGATTGAAGTTCAGGATGGTCACCCTGGCTTCAGAACCTTCCCTCCTGTGATGAAGCCTCAGTCAGGTCCTCTCAGCATTAACAAGGCTTCCATTTAACCTCCCGGCCTCATGCTCTTTGACCCACGTATCTATAAAGGTTGCCTTTCTGGGTGCCATCACCTCAGCTAGAAGATGAGGTGAGCTGGGGGTCCTTATGGCTGATCTGCTGTACACAATCTTCCAAAAGGGCAACGTTTCTTTAAGACTTCACCCTAAATTTATTCCTAAAATAACCTTGGATTTCCATCTGAACCAAACAATTCACTTACCTGTTTTCTTCCCAAAACCACATGTCACCAGTGAGGACATGATACTTCATTCTCTACATATCCACCAGGCTCTGGCATTCTACCTACAAAGAAGATATTGCCTAGACTTTGTCCTTTGCAGAATGGTTGGGAGGGGAAGTGATCTTTTCCCAAAGACTTTCAAACTGGATACGAAGCTGCCTTATGCTGTGTTGCGAGTTAACAGCCATCCTCCCCCCAGATGTGAGAACCCACTCAACTAGGGCCAAGGCTGCTTTGATACCCTCATTTTGTGATGGTCCTCTTACTGAAATCTGTAAAGCAGCAACATGGGGTTCTGTCCATACCTTCATGAGACACACATCCAGATACAAGTTTCGACAGCTAATGCAGTCTTCCAGTCATTGGTACCACAGAGGTCCTCTGCACCCTCCTCAATTAATCCTGCTGGTCAGTCACCAACAGTGGAATACACATACGGATTATCACTCTAAGAAAGAGAAATTATTGGTAATTAGGAATTGGAGTGCTTCGAGATATGTTGTCCTTATATGTATTCCACACTCTGCTTTGGTTCCTTTGCACATGATTCATGGTGGAGAAGGAACTGGAGACGCAGTCAGTCTGCACCGCCTCTTATGTTCTCAGTTCAGAGCACGAGCCAGAGAAGGGCACAGGCAAAAAATCTTCTGGTCTCAGACACATGGAGCGCATGCATGCCTCACAGTGGAGTGGAAATAGGGACTACACATCTTGAAGAAGTCCAGTTATTGTACAAGACTGAGAAAGATGTTACTTACCATGAGATACTTTTCATTGGAATTCTGTGGGATAGAGTTTAAATAATTAAAATTAGCCAGATTAATCATGACTTCCCCCTTTTTCCTTACTATATAGCCCTGCATACACACAGCTCCTGTGAACCTCAGTGGGAGTTACGTGTGCATAAGGGCCGTGTTATTGATTGAGAAGACAAAAAGATAAGACAAAAAGACAAAAAGATAGCTGAGTGCATATTTCAGACAATAGATTCAGGGACTTTGAGAAACCAATTTTCAGAATTTCATCTTGTTCCATGTTTTTAGTCAAGTAAATGAAACTTGCAGGGAATGTTGCTGTTTTTTAAAAAAAAAAAAAAATTAAGAAAATGTGTCTATTTTTCCCAAATCTTGTGGGGGAATATTCCTAACATGACAGTTGATATTTCCCCCTTGGAGCATTTACTTTGTACAGAAATAAAGTATATTTAATCAAAATCTATCATCTGCCTCAAAGTGATCATATGAAGTTTAATGCATTTGTTACTACTTTGTGTTTTGTTTCTCAGATGGATAGTGTTACAGAAGTGCAAAGTATTAATATACTCAGCCATCTTTCAGATGTGATATCTGAACTAGGCCTATAACAGTTTTTCCAAGTTGAGCAATGACATTCTGTCTGCTTAAACGTTTCCTCTGTAGTGTCATATGAAAAAGATTTTATTCTTCATTTAGACTCTTAAAAAACTATTATACGGTGTTGCTAGCGCAGAATGGCTACTAAGTTCAGCAGCCAAATGACAAACTCTGCTTATGGTCAGGAGCGCCGCCAGCTTTTTTGCCGCCCTAGGCAGCAGAAGGTCCCGCCCCCGAAATGCCGCTCCCAACAGAGGCGGCGGAAGGTCCCACCCCCGAAATACCAACGACGACCGGGGCGGCCGAAGATCCGGCCGCCGCGGTCGCTGCTCCCCAAATGTTAGTGCCCTAGGCAACCGCCTAGGTCACCTAATGGGTTGCACCAGCCCTGCTTATGGTGCAAAGAACTGTAGAGCCTATTAGACTGTATTTTGGATGTAAGATGATAGTAACTAACTCAGCTGTTACTAACTTCTGTTTTACATTTACAGCTTCCTATGTGATTCATACAGAAACCATTAAACCTAAAATATCAAAACCATTTGGCAAAACAGAGGCAACCCTGGGTAATGGCCAACACTTCACATATTTAAACTTGATGCTGTCACTGCATTTCACCAGCCCATGCTCTCATTGCTTTGAATTTCTTCATTTTGCTTGCAGACGTCGTCTCTTGAGTGATGCTGAAAACTTTCACACCTTTATCTGGAATACTTAACTCTTTGTTTTTGTTACAGAAGCTAATTAAATTTCTTACATCCACAAACGCCCTGCAGAACTGACTCTTTATCCATATGCAATTGTGTAACTGAGTGTAAAATAATTTGTCTTCTCCTCTTAATACTAAGCATGAATGTAGCCAGCCAGACTCTACAGACTGGCTACAGTTAACTTCTGAGTCCTAAACAAAGTAGCACAGGCTTTCAATGTGCAGCTAAATTAATATATTGAAAATTACAGAATTGGTACATGCTCATTTTGCTTCAATGCACTGACAGGCCTGTCTCCTTTGATCATTGCTATTCCTCACAACCCTGGCACTTAAACTTCAGTTTGTCTCTTTCAGCACCACATAAAGTGCGTCTCACTTCTGCAAGACCCAAGATATTTGATAAGCCACAGACCAGACCTGGTAATTAAGTATTCTTTTAAAATATCCTTATTTAATCAGCTTCACTTACTTTTAGCTGTATCTTTTAAATATTGCTGTGAAGTAGTTAGTATTTTCTTTTGTTGAGTAGGTCTATTGATGTAGTTTTTCCATTGCTGATTTTATCTATCTGGTTTCTAATTTTTTTCCATCTGAAAAAGATGTTTCATTATTTCCAACTTGTATAGAAGCTGTTGACACAGATAATGCATAGCATAATCTAGAAAGTACCTTATAATACTGCTTAACCAACAGTAGTAACCAGGGCTCCCATATTCTCTGATAAATTCAGTTTACATTTCATGTCA
Source organism: Platysternon megacephalum (assembly GCA_003942145.1). NCBI lineage: Eukaryota > Metazoa > Chordata > Testudines > Platysternidae > Platysternon > Platysternon megacephalum. The sequence continues at coordinate 3,839,489 of QXTE01000116.1, forward strand.
GACTCCCAATTTCTGCAGTGCATTGTGCAAACTTCTGTGACACATTGAGCCATTTCACAACACTGATTTTGAAGCAGAATTCCCTGTTGAAATAAATGCGGAGTTTTGCTTAAGAATTAGTGGCACAATATGGTCCACTGAAATTTCTGCAGCATCTTCAAGTAAATTCAAAGACCAAGATTTTTATTTAATTAAATATGTAAATGAGTAATAGAAACAGTACATTATTTCTTCTGTGGTCCTTGTTGATGTTAAATTTAATACAACTCTCAGTTTTAAATTTTTTTAAATTACCCTAGAACTTCAATTTTCAACATGCTCCACAGTTTTGTGAGAGCAGTTGGGACTTTGCTCACATACATTTTTATTATTTGTTCAATGAGAGCTTGTATTGTGCCATCAAATTCTGCAACTGGTGGATTCTGCAACCATATCCTGTTGGTAGTTTCCGTTTTTAAAAAATGTTTGCATACATTCAGATAAAATGGTTTTTGAAGACACAATTTGTGGACTAAAATAGCATGTTTGATTAAAAAATCAAATGCATGAGCCACAATACCATTATTACATCATTTCCTCTCTAACCAATAGGGAATTCAGTTTGCAGTGGCCTGGCTATCAGTGTTTTCTTTTTTTAATTAAAAACTGTCTGAGCAATTTAATATTATTGTCTCTGCAGCACTAAACAAGACAACACCGGGACCTGGTAGAACAAAAACTGCTGGAACGATGAGATGGGGTGGAACACCAACAGGTAATGCTTACAGATATGCTTTCTCTGCAATATTTTTGAGTGTATCAGTAAAAAGCCAGGAGTGTACCTGTTCAATCCATCTAGCTTTCTCTGAATTCATGTTTTACCAAGTTTTACTTAGTTATGGGAGTGAATTCTCTAACTGGAATACTATAATTCATTTACTGTTTTCCGATCATGTTATGATGCTTAGTTTATGCCTATTATGACTGAGCATCACTATAAAAAGCATATATATATATTCACTACTGTTCTATATATGGTCCATTTATAGCTTCAAATTGAGCTAATTGGATGTTAACGAGAACCACAGTACAATTACAGTCGTGGGGTTCCAAGCTGGGATCAAGTTCCCTACCACTCTAAGCGTATGATGAGAAAACAGTTTCATGAACCACCACTGCCCTCAGCCATTTAATCATATTACTGTAGTTCTTTCAGTCTTAATTGGTACTTGGAATGTCCTCTTGTAACTCAAAAGGAAATGTCAGTGATGATGATGATGGTTAGCTACTATTTGAATACAGTTTTTCAACCATTTGTGCACCTACCTTATAGCAATTTAATTTAGACCACATTTCCCTAGTTTCCGTATGAAAATGTCATGTAGAACTGTGTCAAAAGCCTTACGAAAATCAATATATATCATGTCTACTTCTTCCCTCCATCCACTAGGCCAAAAGGAAATTAGGTTGATTTGGCATGATAGGTCTTGACAAATCTGTTACTTATCACCCTATTAACCTGAGGGTTTTAACAAATTGATTATTTAATCATTTGTTCCAGTATCATAGAATATCAGGGTTGGAAAGGACCTCAAGAGGTCATCTAGTCCAACCCCCTGCTCAAAGCAGGACCAATCCCCAACTAAATCATCCCAGCCAGGGCTTTGTCAAGCCTGACCTTAAAAACCTCTAAGGAAGGAGATTCCACCACCTCCCTAGGTAACCCATTCCAGTGCTTCACCACCCTCCTAGTGAAAAAGTTTTTCCTAATATCCAACCTAAACCTCCCCCACTGCAACTTGAGACCATTACTCCTTGTTCTGTCATCTGGTACCACTGAGAACAGTCTAGATCCATCCTCTTTGGAACCCCCTTTCAGGTAGTTGAAAGCAGCTATCAAATCCCCCCTCATTCTTCTCTTCTGCAGACTAAACAATCCCAGTTCCCTCAGCCTCTCCTCATAACTCATGTGCTCCAGCCCCCTAATCATTTTTGTTGCCCTCCGCTGGACTCTTTCCAATTTTTCCACATCCTTCTTGTAGTGTGGGGCCCAAAACTGGACACAGTACTCCAGGTGAGGCCTCACCAATGTCGAATAGAGGGGAACGATCACGTCCCTCGATCTGCTGGCAATGCCCCTACTTATACAGCCCAAAATGCCGTTAGCCTTCTTGGCAACAAGGGCACACTGTTGACTCATATCCAGCTTCTCGTCCACTGTAACCCCTAGGTCCTTTTCTGCAGAACTGCTGCCTAGCCACTCGGTCCCTAGTCTGTAGCAGTGCATGGGATTCTTCCATCCTAAGTGCAGGACTCTGCACTTGTCCTTGTTGAACCTCATCAGATTTCTTTTGGCCCAATCCTCTAATTTGTCTAGGTCCCTCTGTATCCTATCCCTACCCTCCAGTGTATCTACCACTCCTCCCAGTTTAGTGTCATCTGCAAACTTGCTGAGAGTGCAGTCCACGCCATCCTCCAGATCATTAATGAAGATATTGAACAAAACCGGCCCCAGGACCGACCCTTGAGGCACTCCACTTGATACCGGCTGCCAACTAGACATGGAGCCGTTGATCACTACCCTTTGAGCCCGACAATGTAGCCAGCTTTCTATCCACCTTATAGTCCATTCATCCAGCCCATACTTTTTTAACTTGCTGGCAAAAATACTCCGGGAGACCGTATCAAAAGCTTTGCTAAAGTCAAGGAATAACACATCCACTGCTTTCCCCTCATCCACAGAGCCAGTTATCTCCTTATAGAAGGCAATTAGGTTAGTCAGGCATGATTTGCCCTTGGTGAATCCATGCTGACTGTTCCTGATCACTTTCCTCTCCTAAGTGCTTCAGAATTGATTCCTTGAGGACCTGCTCTATGATTTTTCCAGGGACTGAGGTGAGGCTGACTGGCCTGTAGTTCCCCGGATCCTCCTTCCCTTTTTTAAAGATGGGCACTACATAGCCTTTTTCCAGTCATCTGGGAACTCCCCCTATCACCATGAGTTTTCAAAGATAATGGCCAATGGCTCTGCAATCACATCTGCCAACTCCTTTAGCACCCTCGGATGCAGTGCAGAACTTCCAGGTATTGAAGTTTGGCTGACTGGTCTATAATTCCCTGGGTCCTCTTTGCTCCCTTTTATAAAGATAGGTTTGCCCTTCTGTAGTCTTCAGGGACCTCACCTGACCTCCAGGAGTTCTCAAAGATAATTCCTAACAGTTCCTAGATTGGTTCAGCTAGTTCCTTAAGTACCCTAGGTTAAATTTCATCAGGCCCTGCCAACTTAAATACATATAACTCATCTAAATATTCTTCAACCTGTTCTTTTCCTAATCTGGCTTGTATTCCTTCCTTGCTTGTTGTTATAAATTATGTTACGCATTTGGTCATAATTAACCACTTTAGTGAACATTGAAGCGAATTAAGGATTAAACACCTTAGAGCCTGCTTGCTGTCATCTGTTGTTAGCTCTCCTTCCCAAGGAAGTGATGGACCTGCTCTTTTCTTCATTTTTTTTCTTGCTGCTAATAGTATGTATAGAACCTCTTCTTATTGCGCTTTATGTCCCTTGTTAGGTGTGTCTCATTTCGTGCCTTAGCCTTTTTGATTTTGTCCCAACATTTGTGCTGTTCTTTTGTATTCATCCTTAGCAATTTGTCCATGTTTCCACATTTTGTAGGATTCCTTTTTTATTTTAGGTCATTAAATTGCTGCTCATGGAGCCATTTTGGCCCCTAACTATTATTCCTGTTTTTCCTTCGCATTGGGATAATTTGCAATTTGGCCCTTAATAATGTCTCTTTTAGAAACTGTCAGCTGTCCTGAATGCCTTTTTCCCTTAGATTTTCTTCTTATGGGACCTTATCTACCAGTTCCCTGAGTTTGTAAAAGTCTGCTTTTTTAAAGTCCATTACCCTTATTATGCTGCTCTTACTCTTTCCTTTCCTTAAAAACATGAAACCTATCATTTCATAATTACTTTCAGCCAAATTGCTTTCTACCTTCAGTTTTTTACCAATCCCTCCTTGTTAAATTAAATCTAAAATGCTACCCCCTGGTTACTTCCTCCACCTTCTGAAACAAGAAGTTGTCCCCACTACAATTTAAGAACTTAACAGCAATTATGTTTTGCCGTATTACTTTTCCAACAGATGTCTGGGTAGTTAAAGTCCCCCATTACTACCAGGTCTTATGTTTTGGACATTTCTATTGTTCTAGAAATGCTTCATCCACCTCCTCCTCTTGATTTGGTTGTCTGTAGTAGACCTCTACCATGACATCATCCTGTTTTTCTTTCCCTTTTATCTTTACACAGAGACTTTCAACTAGTCTGCCTCTCAGTTTTTTGTGGACCTCAGAACTATATAATGCAAGCACCTCCCCCCTGCCTGTCCTTCCTGAACAAACTATACCCCTCTACCAATATTTCAGTCATGAGATTTACCCCACCAAGTCTCGGTGATGCCAATTAAGTCATAGTTTCCTTGTGTACCAAGATTTCCAGTTCTTCCTATTTACTCCCCATGCTGCTTGCATTTGTGTATAGACATCTAAGATGTTGAGCAGATTCCCCCATTAAATTCCCTTTTATTGATTCTATGACCCTATTGTAATTTTCCATTTCTCCTCTAATATCTAGCCCTTAGTTGAGGTCACCTTTTGTGTCCTTCAGACAAATATGGACAAAAGCTAATTAAATCAGTAATATAAATATAGCAGTTTTATGTATTTAATATAGTTTGCTATATTAACTCTTTTCAAAGTACTATTTAAGTATTCTATAAGCCATTGCATTTAAATGTGCAACATTTAGGCCACAAGTGTTATTCTGGTAGTGCCAGTCGAGGCCTAAATGTTGCATGTTTAAATGCAGTGCTTGTACAGTTCTTAAATAGTACTTTATAAAGCCTTTAGACATTGCATAATTTTTCTCCCCTGAACAACAGTGCGGTTACTAAAGAACCCTGGCTAGTCTGTCATTCTAATACCAGCTGGGCTCTTCTTTCTCCTTCCTTGCTGGTAGTGTTCTTGGACTGTGCTCCACTTCTTCTTTGTCATTGACCTGTGGCATCAGTGCCAAGATATGCTGCCCCATGCAGAGTGTGCTTGGCAGCTGGAGGATCCAGATGCTAACCTGTGGAATGTGTTTTTCCAGCAGCAGCATATGAGACTGTGCTGGCTTCCTGGCTGGCTTTTTTCGGCCTTTTGGCTGGTTGCATTCTTGGCTCTGGTGCCAGGTGTTAAACTGACTGTGGGAATGGGACACAGACGGCATCCTTTTGAATAACTTTTTTTTAATTCTCTTCCTAATGTGAGGCAACATTTTCTATAATTTTCTTTGAATTTGATTCCCTGCTTATTTGTCTTAACCTACAACGCTTGTGTCATAATGGAAAAAGTGGTTTTCTTAATGCCTCATTTATATTTGTTTGATCCTGACAATTTAAAGCACTGCACAATGTACTAGCATGGTATATTTGTTGTTTTTAACAACTCTCCTACAAAGTAGCATTCTCCTTGTGCAGGAACTGAATGGGCTGCTTCTGTCACAGTAGCCACCCACTGTATGTGCTGCCCCTTTTTCCCCACCTTTAAAACGAGAGCTGTGTGCTTAGGCTCTACAGGACTCAAGTGTTTAGGTAGTTTAGTTAGTCGTTTCATAAACTCACCCCACCCCATCTGCTGGCAAAAGCCATTTATGTTATGGAAATAAAGTGAGATTTGATGGTCTTGTGGTATTTCTGCTATTGGGGTGGGGAATGCTAGATATTCTGTTATTCCAGGCTGCATGAGTGTTTACAGGAGGCATGATTAAAGTCAGAGAAAAATATAAAAACACACAACTACTGTCAGCCACACACATCCCTATTCAAAAGTTTGGGTGAATGTGCTGAGAAGAAATTCTCCTGATAAACCATTACACTAGACTGACAGATACCATGACAAACAGCATGCTGTTGGGTAGTCCAAATACCACTAAATCCTTGAAGTAATGAACAAAACCACACTTACTTGCAACTTTGAACTCCATTTAATCAGGCAACAGGGAAAACAGAACAACCATGCCAGTGTTGTGGCTCTGTTAGCCTTTCTCCTGGAAACCCTGGATTTGTTTTTCCATACTGCCTAATTAAATACCATTTAAGTTGTCATATAAGATTGGCTTGTTTTCTTCAAGATGGCCTAATTTGGCTGTTTGGCATAGTGGGCAGTTCAATGGTTTTGTCAATGTGCCTACACATTGTATTGATTATTTAGCTCTGGGATAGCATAGTAAACTAGAACATACTTCCCCTATGTCTCAAGGGGTGCAGCATATTTTTCTGTTTGAAACAGATATTGAACTGTGTGATCTTTACTCACACAGACAGAGCCATCCCTTGGGTAGGGCAAATCGGGGCAACTGCTCCAGGCCCCGCACTTTGGGGGGGCCCCGTGGGCCGGTGCGATTGCCCGGCGCGGTTGGGCCTGGAAGACATAGGCGAGGGAACTAGGCATGCGGGGGATGCTGCAGCCCCCCCACACACACACACACACCACCAGGGACTTGGCTGCTGTCCCACACAACCGGGAGTCTGCCCATCCGCCTATGCTGAGCGGGGCCCCCAAGCCGGCGGGGGCTGATTTGTCCTCGGCCCCGCACCCTCTAGGGACAGCCCTGTACACAGACCCGCCAATGGATCACGTGCCTGACCTGTAGTGCCATTCTGAGTCCTCTACTGTGTGAGAATTAACATATATTCATTGCTTTGATCATGTAAAGAGTTATTTCAATGCTATAAATCTTGAAAGTAGACTGCCATCATATCAGTTATATGGGGTGGCTTTGAGAGGCAATGCAGTTCTGTGACAGGATACCAGACTAGGAATTAGGAGACCCGGGTTCTAATCCCATCTCTGTCACTGATTGATTGTGTGACCTTGGGTGAGTCACTTGACACTTCAGAGCTCCAGTTTCCTTATCTGTAAAATGGGAGTAATAATTCTGAGCCACCTTTGTAGAGTGCTTTGAAATCTAAAGAATATGCATTGTCCAACCCCATCTCCTTTTATAACTAAATCAGAATTTGAGAGAAATCATACCTTCCTAGGTGTGAGGATTACTGGATGTCTAATTCCCTAAATAATGATAAATTTACAGGAGGTTCAGTAGGTCAGCCAGAAATTTAAATACTGGGGAATGTGTGTATATATATCAGTTAATTTGGGAAATGAAATGTATCATTTGTTAATTGTCTAAGAGTAAAATTATGCTGTGTGTGAGTATGACTTTAGATATCTAATATAATCAGAAAGTAATGAGCACTCTGAGAACCAGCAGAATGTCAAGAGAGTAACAGATCTACCTCTTGTTTGGGCAACGAACATGGACACAGAGTTTTCTTTGGGGATATTGTCAGTAAATGTTAGTTTTATTAACCTCAAATATTGAAGTTCTGAGATTGTGAAGTTGCTTTTTTAGTTCAAACTACCCAGAAACACACTGGCAGAAGATGAGAAAGCAGGTGAGAACTTGAGGATGGAGACAGGATTTTTCAAGAACTAAACAAGAAAGCATGGATATTGGCTGAATAGATCACATCCAGTCATGCCTTGCAGGTTTTTATGGAAAATTAGGGATGACTAACCAACACTGAGCAGGGCTGCCCAGAGGATTCAGGGGTCTGGGGCAAAGCAATTTTGAGGGCCCCTTCCATAAAAAAAAGTTGCAATACTATAGAATACTATATTCTCGTGGGGGCCCTGCAGCCCCGGGGCAAATTGCCGCACTTGCGGCCCCCCCAGGCAGCCCTGGGAAAAATAAACATTTAAAAACCTTCCGCATCTCGGCACAAACCCAGTTTTGAGGGAACTTCTTTTCAAGTCACCTTTACAAGGTATCACTGGTTCTCAGCATCAGCTAGTGCTAAAAGGCACTAAAGCTCATTAAAAGGGTTGGACAAATATTTTCCGTCAACTTTTTTTGGATCGAAAACTAGGGGTTTTTAAAAAGCAGAAAAAAATCACGGACAATGTCTGCTTTCCTTCAAAATTTGTTGTGGTTTTTTTAATTGAAAAGCTGAAATTAGTCTGCCAAAACCTGAACATGGTTCGGGGTTTCAGAAGTGTGTGGCCAAATATTTGCTGCTTGCTGTGTTTGATTGTTTAAAGAAACAATAAAAACATTCTGCTTAAAAAAAAGCCAAAACTTTTGAACCACCTCAGCTTGTGACCAAACGCCTGAGCCCATCCAGTCAGAGAGTTGTCCAGGTTTCTGATACTCTGCTGGCTTCCTTGACTCATATCTGTCTCCGTAACTTTGAGTTCATTTAGGTTAGAACATAAGAATGGCCATACTGGGTCAGACCAAAGGTCCATCCAGCCCAGTATCCTGTCTACCAACAGTGGCCAATACCAGGTGCCCCAGAGGGAGTAAACCTAACAGGTAATGATCAAGTGATCTCTCTCCTGCTGTCCATCTCCACCCTCTGACAAACAGAGGCTAGGGACACCATTCCTTACCCATCCTGACTAATAGCCATTAATGGACTTAACCTCCATGAATTGATCTGTTTCCTAGAGACTGGCTCCATGGGGTCCCTCACAAACTGGAGATGGTTACTGTGTGTTTGTCTTTAGTATAGCTTATGTACATACTCCACGAACTGAGCATTTGAGTTTGTTCCAGAATCTGGGATTAGCCTATGTTGTGAAAACTGAAATGCTCAAAATAGCACATGCATGTGAATGGACACAGGGTGCTAAAATTAAATTAACCCAGGGGTTCTCAAGCTGGGGGTCACGAGGTTATTACTGGGGGTCACGAGCTGTCAGCCTCCACCTCAAACCCCGCTTTGCCTCCAGCATTTATAATAGTGTTAAATATATAAAAAAGTGTTTTTAATTTGTAAGGTGGGGGGTCTCACTCAGAGGTTTGCTATGTGAAAGGGGTCACCAGTACAAAAGTTTGAGAACCACTGAATTAACCCCTCTGGAGCCTCGGGGAATGCAGGGGAGGGGGGTCTCCCTTGGTAGGGTTGGGAAGGAGGTAGGTGGTATATGATATTTCTCTTCTCATGTGATCCCTCCCCCATGGCTCTATCACTGTTAATCTAAAGTGGCTAATTTTAAATGAAGCTACCCTCCCCTGACATGAATCTCCCTATGGCACAAATGAAATCTAGACTATAATTTGGCATTTGAGAAGTGAAAGGGATGGTAGCCCTAAGGGAAAAGATAACAGCTTGGCTCATTGTGTTAAATAGCTGTCTTCAAGCCTCAAACTGCTGAATGAGCTTTAGGGTAGGGAAGGCTGTGCCTCCCCAAACAGCCTGGCCCTGCCCCCTATCCAACCCCCACCCACTTACTGCCCCCCTCAGAATCCCCGACCCATCCTGCTCCTTGTCCCCTCACCACCACCCTGGGACACCCCCCCCCCACCAACCCCCCCGTCCCCTGACTGCCCCGAGCCCTATCCACCCCCCACCCCCCCCACAGAGTCCTGACAGACCCCCGGAACACCCACGATCCAACCCCTCCGTTCCCCGTCCCCTGACCGCCTCCCCCCCCCAGCAGCGCTGTCCAGGGCTGCTCCTGGGTTACCCCCGCCTCTCCCCTCGGAGCCTCAGCACGCCGCGTCCAGGAGCTGCCNACTGCCCCCCTCAGAATCCCCGACCCATCCTGCTCCTTGTCCCCTCACCACCACCCTGGGACACCCCCCCCCCACCAACCCCCCCGTCCCCTGACTGCCCCGAGCCCTATCCACCCCCCACCCCCCCCACAGAGTCCTGACAGACCCCCGGAACACCCACGATCCAACCCCTCCGTTCCCCGTCCCCTGACCGCCTCCCCCCCCCAGCAGCGCTGTCCAGGGCTGCTCCTGGGTTACCCCCGCCTCTCCCCTCGGAGCCTCAGCACGCCGCGTCCAGGAGCTGCCCTTGCCCCTGGACAGCGCTGCAGTGGCGTGGTTCCGGCGGGACCAGAGCTCGCAGCCCCCCCACCCCCTTACCCCGCAGCTCTGACTCAGTGGGAGGAGCTCAGGCCCTGCCGGCGCCATGCCACTGCAGCGCTGTCCAGGGCCGCTCCTGACGCGGCGCGCTGAGGCGCTAGGGGATGTGGGAAGGCGGAGGCGGGACCGGGGGCGCAAATTGCCCCATTTGCCCCCCCCCGGGCGGCCCAGACACTGAGGGTCAACTTGTATTTTTTTTAGTCACTAAATCCTTTTTGGGAGGCAAGGATGGAGGCATGCAGCAGTGGGAGTACCCAGAAGAATTCTATTTGACTCAGTCACTCTCAGATGTAACCATGCTCTATACTTGCAGGGGAAACAGGCCTGAGAACACAAAACCCAGATCTGGATTTTGAACTTCCTGAAGTTCAGAGTCAATTAGATTCAGGGTTTTGGTTTGAGCCATTTCCAGTTTGTGGATCTGTATGTGGCAGTGTGACTCAGTGTAGAGGACTGAAGTCAGGTGGGGTCATTCTTAATAAAATACACTGGAGAACTGAAGATGAATATATTGTTCTTCTCCTAACTCTCCTGGCCAGTAGCGGCGCCAGCTTCGCCGGCGCCCTAGGCGGCGGCAGGTCCCGCCCCCGAAATCCCGCCCCCAACAGCGGCGGCGGAAGGCCCCGCCCCCAAATTTCTACGGGCGGCGGGGGCGCCGGCGCCCCCAAAAGAGCAGCGCCCTAGGCGACCGCCTAGGTCGCCTAATGGGAGCGCCGGCCCTGCTCCTGGCAGCTGCTCTTCTCTCTCTTCAGAAGAAAGAGGCTCCTCCTACAATTCCTCATGATCTCTGCCCCCACCCCATCCCCGTTCCAGTGCCACTGCTTCCTCCACGCCAGTTCCCTCTGCTCCTTCAAAAAAGTGCTTAAGTGGTACATAGACCTTGTGTCGCCCTTCTGCATAGGGAATGAATTTTACCCTAAAGTAGTGGCTAAGTAAAGATTAGACAGTGGAGAAAACTGCAGTGGTTTTTGCTGAGACTAGATTTGTTATTGTTTCATGCAGAAGATGTTTATAATCATATTAGTTCTTGAGAACAAGTGTTCTCAAGAAGGGTCTTTTTAGCCTGAAAGCATAGAATTTTATTTATCCAATAAAATGTTGCATTATCTTTTTATATATATTGTGACAAAGTTGGTCCTCTGCCTTGGTGGGTCCTGCGCTTATTGGCGGATTTGCTCGCCTCAGAGATTCACGGCAGCCCTCCGTTTGGCCACTTTTGCTAGTGGCTCAAACCTGCCGTTCACTCCGCTAACCTCATCACTGGCCAGCCTGGGGAAAGGGAGGAGAACAATCCCCGCAGTCTGTGCTGACCCACCTAGTGGGTCGGGGGACAGGCCAGGGACCTTCCCCTCTGGTGGGATCCATAGTCCAGGTCAACTCCTCCTGTATCCAATAGGGAGTTGGAGGGATGGGGGGAACCCGGGCCTGCCCTCTACTCCGGGTTCCAACTCAGGGCCCTGTGGATAGCAGCTGTCTACAGTGTTTCCTGTGACAGCTACAATTCCCTGGGCTACTTCCCCATGGCCTCCTCCCAACACCTTCTTTATCCTCACCGCAGGACCTTCCTCCTGATGCTTGATGACGCTTGTACTTCTCAGTCCTCCAGCAGTACGCCTTTTCACTCTCAGCTCCTTGCGCACCTCATTGACTGAAGTGAGGTCCTTTTTAAACAAGGTGCCCTGATTAGCTGCCCTAATTGATTCTAGTAGCTTCCTAATTGGCTCCAGTTGTCCTAATTAGCCTCCCTGCCATAATTGGTTCCAGCACCTGTCTGATTGTTCTGGAACAGCCCATTATCTTACTCTTGCTTAATCTGGGGCTAATGTATCTACTTTCCATCACTCTCCTGTAGCCCTCTAGCCTGACCCTGTCACTATATATATATATATATATATATATACACACACACACACATAAAAATAGCAGAAGATGCTGTTGAAGGGGAAGTAGCAGTGAGAATGGAGCAAATTAATCTGTGAGAGTTTAAGCAAGTTACTGTATTCTTTTGTGCCTCAATCACCCCATTTGCGAAACTGAGATATTAGTGCTTACCCAGTTTTGTAAATGTTTTAAATGTATGTAAAAGACTGGGAAAATAGATGACTAAGGGGGAATATGATGAATGGTGTGAAGAAGGTGAATAAGGAAATGCTATTTTCCCTTCAAATAACTCAAGAACCAGGGATCACCTAACAAAATTAATAGTCAACAGGTTTAAAACAAACAAAAGGAAGTACTTCTTTACACAATGTTCAGTCAGTCTGTGGAACTCATTGCCAGAGGAATGCTGTGAAGGCCAGAAATATAACTGGGTTAAAAAAAGAATTAGATAAGTTAATGGTGGATAGGTCCATCAATGGCGATTAGGCAGGATGGTCAGGGATGCAACCCTACGCTGTGGGTGGCTCTGAGCCTGAGACTGCCAGATCCTGGGACTAGACAACAGGGGATGAATCACTCTGATTGCCCTGTTCCCACTGAAGCATCTAGCATTTGCCTCTGTCAGAAGACAGAATACTAGGCTAGATGGACCATTAGTCTGACTCAGTATGGCTATTCTTATGTTCTCTAGTAAGAGCGCCAGATCCATGGCGGTATAAATCAGCGTAGTTCCACTGAAGTCAAGTAACCACCATCATTTTTTCTTCTAAATTTAGGGAAAACCTGGGGTGGAATCCTGGTCTGGTATATTATTTTGCATTGAAATCATGTGAGGTTTGCAGTTTCACATTGGTTTCAGCAAGGAGTCAGTGGAGCTAAGCTGGTGTACACTAGCTGAGGTTGTGGCCCAATCAGAGCTAAGTGCAAAGCATTCTGTTATTAGTAAGCATCATAAGAGAATACAGAGCTGTTAAAGGTACTTTGAAAAGATAATCATTATGAGATATTGGCCCAAATCAAAATCCTGCATCCAAACATCCTCCCACATTTTGAAGCATGCCCAGATCCAGATTTGAATGTTGTGGCTTGGGCCTGTCATAGGATGTTTGGCCCCTTTAAGAGGGAGCAGGGTCCAGTATACCTGTGACTGATTAGCTTCCTTCTAATTGCGCTTAAAAGGGGGCACCTGAGCCCTAGAGGGGAGGAGACTGGGAGATCTGGAAAACTGCCTGAGAGCAGACTTAAAGGGCAAGTGACAGTTAGCCAGGAGAGACAGGGAAGCTGAAGAGAGCTGAAAGGAATGCAGGCCCTCCCTGTGAATAGGGAGGAATTGGCAAGGAGACTGCCAGACTGCTGACTTTACCAAACTGGAGGGCCAATGCAGGGAAGCTGTAAAAGGCTAAAAGGTAAGAGACCAGTGGAGAGGCTAGCTTGTGACACAAAGCCTGTGGTGGGAGGTTGAAAAGGGCCGAGGGCTAGGAGACCAGTACGGGGGCTAGCGTGAGGATCTTCATGATCTGGAGAGCCAGAGCCTGAAAAGAGCTGAGTCATTGCATTGTGTTTGGGTAGAAGACTCATGAGACTCGTCACGCTCAGGTGGATGGTCTAGAGACTGGGGCCCTGGAACCCAGGGCAGAAAGGAACTGGGAACAGAGTTCTGGTGGACTCATGGGTGGGTGACCTGAAGTAATGTCCAGGGGTAGGGGAATGGAAGTCACTGTTTTTCTATGTTTCACTGTGGGAACTGGGAGAATGGTTTTCCCACATGGATTCTACAGAATATTGTGTGTGCCATGCATAAATTATGCCTGGGGTGGGACTTTGAATTGGACAGTGAGTGAGACTGTGCTCTTTTTAAGGCTGGGCTGAGGGGAAACTGAAGCAGGTGGGTTTGTCGTACCACAGCCTGTCTCTGGAGCGGCTGCTTTATGACAGGTCCCATCTGTAATAACTGATGATTTTGGGATTATTTTGGCTTGGGTTTATCATCACATGCTCAGCAAGACTGTACCTGTCCTGGGTACTATACCGCTACACCAGCCACTCAAGACAGCTGCCGTAAGATTGCCTAGAAGACTTAACTGGAACCAGTCTGCTATTCAGCTTGATAAGTAATCAGAAAACTTCTCAGGATTAGTTTTAAGATCAGATCCTGTTTCCACTGAAGCCAGAGTTTTGCAAGGATTAGGCCCATAAATGGCGATCAGTGACTAAGAAGTGACTTAACAAAAATTATCTGATTTATACTGTTGGAGCAGTACATCTAACACTTAAACAATCTTAATGATACCTGTTAAATCTATAATATCTTTGTTTTTAATGTCATGGGCAGGTTGGAATTGAATTTGAAATTGATAGTTATTCGACTGTGGTTTTCATTTTCAGATAGTGTGCTATATTAATTTAGTTGATTTCTTTGAAATGTTATCCAAATTAAGTTTAAGTACAATGTTTTGAGTCATTTGGAAAGTAAATTGTGATAAAACTTTGTTGTGATTAATTGTTTTTAACATAACATACTGAGCACATTAAGGAGAACTATTCAGATGGATTGTCCACAAATGTGACAAAATTGCAGTGAATCTCTTCTCTCATTTTACCAACATTAGCCATTGTGCAGCCAATGGGATATGTAAATGTACCTTCATTTTGTTAGGGGAATGCATATTAAGATTAGTCTACATGTGTCTTAATTGTCAATATGTAAAACAGTTATACCAAAAATAGTTATGTACCAAGAATATTTATGTTGATCTTTATAGTGCCACTCAGCTTCGGATTTTTTAAAATCTGTTTACATTACTTGTAAGTAGGACAGTCCTTTATATACAAACTGAATTTTACCCACATTTTGCCTTCAGTAGTCCAAATATGGTCTGTGTTTGGTTCAGTGTATCTCCAGTGGTTCCATATTGGGGATGAACAGACAGTCTTTTCTAGGGGAGAAAAAGAGCTGGCCCTCTACAAGAGTCAGTACATTTAATTTATGTATTGAAAAAGGAAACAAGCTTTTTCTCTCTCATGTTGGGCCCTAGCTTTTCTTGAGTAACCATGGAATCTCACTGCTGTTACCCAGCCCTTGCTCTCACTACCCCTTTCTACCGCTTGTTGCCCCCTTTTTTGTGCTGTCTAAAATTAGATTGCCATCTCTTTGGGGCCAGAGCCAATAGTTGCCTTCTAGTGCAAGGAAGAAGCTAGCACACTTTGAGGTTCAATAAATCTAATAACAATGAATGATAGGTGTATTTGAGGCTCATGTTTGTTTTAGTTAGAGTCTGAAAATGAGTTGTGTGTGTGTTTTGTCTTGTATACATTTACTTTATTTTCTTTTATTTCGCAGGTGACAAAGAAACCGTTCCGGATTTTACCAACTTTCTTATGGGCTCAAACATATCACTGGAATCCAATATTACAAGGAAAAAGCCAGATTCCGGTAAGATTAATTATGAAGACCAGGTCACAGTTCCTCACAAATGTGGTTAGTGATAAAATTGCCTTTTTAGATGACAACAAAACAAAACACACTATGTCTACTGAAGTAGATAAAATAGGATCTCATTTCTCATCAGAAAAATGTCCTCATGGCTCAGGAGACTGGTGATAGAATAAATAAATTTACACTTCTAGATCATCAGTTCATATCCAGCCCAGGTTGCTGGGGACCAAATGTTGTTACCATCTGATGGTTGTTTGGCAAGCTATGTGGTGACCAGTTCCTAGTGGTCAAGAAGCCACATTACAAAAACACCATCACGGTACTGATTGGCACTCTTGTTGGATGTCTCAGGAGAGACCCATGGATGGAATTTTAGCATCTAACCCATAAGGATACACTCTGCAGGCTAAGGTTGAGGACAATTAGCAAGGCAGTATGAGGAAGCTTGTACTTCCTCTGTATGTGCTGTATCTGTGTCCAGGGCTGTCAATTTGGCAATTTTCACAAGAATTAAATTCCCATGAACATTCTAAGTTTTTTGTTTGTTTGTTTTTTAAAGCATTCATATTGTCGGAATAATAAAACAATCACTCTGTTCATGCTTTAATGGATTTTTGTGTGGCCCACCCAGCAAATTACTTTTTATCTAGCTAATTGTATTCCAATAAGCTTATTAGGAATTGCATGCTTTTAATGAAAAGGAATATATACATGTTATCATTCTGCCTTCATTATAAGAACCCATACTAACTGCTACTTTGGAATTTCTGTTCACTACCATTTAATCTGAAAAAAAATTAGTATCTCTCTGAAGCTGTGCATGAATTTACTTTTATGCTCTTACTGATGTTTTTGAAAGGCTTTTCCTTTTGAATCCTGTCTGATGTTAAAACTTCAAAGAATGCGTGCAAAGAAAAGCCTCCTAAATTAATTATAAACTGTGGTGTGTTCATAATCCCAAGATAGAACACTGGCACTTAATTTACTTGGGTAAAAAAAGAGAAACAGGGCTTAGTTGAGATTTGGCATTTCAGTCCCTTAAAGTTTATTCAGTCTAAAAATTGTACTTAGCAAGGATTAAGTCAATATGATAAACTAGTAGTAGTAGTAGTAGTAGCTTCATCCAAGCAGTAAGGTAAAGCCAAGGATGGCTATCAGTTTTAATTGACTAGCCCACTTTTTCTGAACTTAGGAAAGTAGTATGTATTTAAGTAGCTCCCTTCTGGGATTTGAAGAGTTTGAAAGGACATTATACATATGATTTTTGAAGAATATCTACATCTGCTGTTTTTCATTTTGGTACATTATATATTTAATGGTAAGCCTTTAGAGCTTTGAAGTAAGCCAATACTTTGAACTGCAGTCAAAATAGACTATTGGATATACGCTGTTTTGTCATTTTCTTAAATAAGAGTGGACTGTCATTTTATTTTTTAAGTTCAATACTATTCATGAAGCCTACCTACATGAAGTTTTACATTGTTTTGTTTTTGCGTGCTGTTCTGTAACAAAAAAAAAATCTACATTTGTAAGTTGCACTTTCACGACAGAGATTGCACTACAGTACTTGTATGAGGTGAATTGAAAAATACTATTTCTTTTGTTTTTTTTACAGTGCAAATATTTGTAATCAAAAATATACACTGATTTTGATTACAACACAGAATACAATGTATATGAAAATGTAGAAAATCATCCAAAATATTTAATAAGTTTCAATTGGTATTCTGTTTAACGGTGCAATTAAAACTGCGATTAATCGTGATTAATTTTTGAGTNCTGTTGAACCAGTTTTGCCATTCTGATAAGTAAAACCAGCCAGTATTTTGTATGAAATTGTCACCAGCTGAAGTTGAAAAAACTGAATCAGCTATTGGTTATTTTATTATTTTAAAAAAATTGATATGTCACTGCAAATTTAAACAGTAGTTTACACACATAGCTATTTCCTCCCCCTAAGGATTTTATATTTTTTGAGATTATGCATGTGGCTATACATTTTACTCCTGAGGGCATTCTGCACCAAAAAGTTAAAAATTCGGGATATGGACTCAGTGGTGAGGCTGCACCCAACCCTGACACAGCGCAATGACTGGGTCTGCCCCAGAAACACCCCAGGGTCCTGCCTCTCTGTACCAGGTGTGGACAGGGATTATGCGGGGGGGGGGGGGGTCCAGGTGAAGGTGGCTGGGGATCAGCAAGGGGGGATCTGGGTGTGGTGTTCCAGATGCTGGTGGAGTGGGGCTCAGTGAGATGGAGATCATGTGCAGCTAGTTGGGGCTCAATAGGATGGGGATCTGGGTACAGGTGGCTTGTTGGGGTGGTCCAGGTGCAGGGGGAGTGGGGCTTGTTGGGGGGGTTCTGGGTGCGGGGAGAGGGAGGGGTGAGGCTCAGCAGGAGGGCCTGGGCATGAGGGGGTCTGGGTGCACAGGGGTTGGGCGGATGGGGGAGCAGCTCCCTATACAGTGATCCCTCCCCCTGCAGCTGAGGAGCAATGGGTGCAGGAAGTACGGGTGGGAGGAGAGAGTTTTCAGAACTTACTCCAGTCGGGGGAGAAATCTGGGGATGGGTCTGACAGCCCTAGATGCCGTGCAGGAGAAGAGGAAATCCCCCCACCCCCAGTTCATCCGAGACTAGCAGCTGAGCCCAGCGTAGGGTAGAAGCCCCCTGCCCCACAGTGATTTACCTCTCTGCCGGCTGCCCTGGGCACCCAAAACATACTGCTGGAGAGAGTCAGATGGCCACTCTTGTGGCTTCCCTTTGCTTCCCTGTCAAAGTCATTTTTCTGCAGGAAAGCAAAGAAATATGCGGGGGACATAAATTCTGCACATGCGCAGTGGTGCAGAATTCCCCCAGGAGTAACTTTTTTTTTGTATAGTCTCTAGTACAGTGGGGCCCTTGGACACTACAGTAATAAAACTGGGAGTGGCTTCTCATCAGCGGCATCCAACAGGAGCTGGAAGTCTTGTTTCTAGTGGACATGTGTTCACAGCATAATAGAACCTCAGAGTTACGAACACCAGCGTTACGAACTGACCAGTCAACCACATTCCTTATTTGGTTGGAAGTATGCAATCAGGCAGCAGCAGAGACAAGAAATACCCCCGCAAATATAGTACAGTACTGTGTTAAACGTAAACTACTAAAAATAAATAAAGGGAAAGCAGCATTTTTCTTCTGCATAGTAAAGTTTCAAATCTGTATTAAGTCAATGTTCAGTTGTAAACTTTTGAAAGAACAACCATAATGTTTTGTTCAGAGTTACGAACATTTCAGAGTTACAAACAACCTTCCTTCCCGAGGTGTTCATAACTCAGAGGTTCTACTATACAAACTGCCCCCACAATTGACACTCTTGTCAGTTAGCCATAGGGGAAAAGCCAAGGACTGAATGAGACAGGTAGACTGTCCAACCTGTTAACCCTGTAGGTGGTCTGTCTAGATCAAAATTGAGCCATATTGGCCATTCAGTTTAGGGAAGTTTGCACTGCCCATGCTGTACCTGTTCCATAGCTAAACTATTTAAATCTTCCTTAACATTTGTTAAAAATAAAATAATAATTTAGTATTTTTGGGTGACGCCAGCTTTGTCATGAGCAGAGATGCAAGGTAGTAAAAAAATACAACATTGATGGGATTTGGGAATAGGACACTTAATTTGCAGAATTCCCAATGTTCTCAGCTGGTGGTTATCTTTTGAAAGAAAAAATATCCAGTTGTGCCTACAGGAATGTTCTTGACAAAAGTAACTGTGTACACTAAATGAATCTCTGAAGCATGTGTGTAACCTGTCAAAGAAAAGAGTGGCTCAAATGGACTGTCTTGGCTGCCTTGCTTTGATGAAGGCGTGGTTTAATCCTGCAGGCATGCACTTTTCCTGCAGAGAATTTAAGGTCAATATATAACTTCGTTCAGGATCTCCCTTTCTGTGCTTCTGCTGTTCTGAATGCTGAAGCACATGCCATAAAATTTTGTTTAAGAAGTCAAAATAAAGCTGTTAGCCCTGTTTCTCTTTCTGATTACATGGCTTGTGGTTAAACAGCTAACAGTACTGTCTTGTAACATTTATACAGTAGCTACAGTACCTGACCATCGGCATCCTCCCTTAGTTCCTGCCAAGCCCACACAGGTGCGAAGAAAACAGTTGCCTCCAAACACAGTGACTGGTAAACCAGGGAGTGCAGGTATTTCAGCCTTTTCATTTTCATTTTTAGTTTTAATGCTTTTGGTTGCTGTGATGTGCTGAATAGCCTTAACCCCTGTTGATATCCATGGGAATTGAGCGCAGTCAGAACTTCACAGGATCAGGTCCATTTTTGTTAGCTAAGGCAAGTTCTGCAAGGTTCTCACTTGAATTTCCTTGGATATCTATTTTATGCACACAAAGGATGGATCTGATGAAGCACAGGCTGAATATGACTTGCACCTAAGCTACCCTCCTGAGATGAGCATGTCTAATGCTCTTTTGCCTTCACACAAATCCAGTTCCTTCTCTAACCAGATTTCAGTATAATCAGTCCTACTGGTGCAGCTGAAAGCATAATGGAGTGATGCAAGTTAAGTCAATATTTCCTTTTAAAAGAGTTACAGATAATTTTATGACCAATAATAGCATTTACAGTTATCACATGCATGCCTCAGATAGAGGTAATCAAACATCATGCCTCAGGATAGATCTGTAACTGATTATCTGTAAGAATCGGGAAGTGAAAAATGGTGTCCAACATATGCAGCATTACAGAATTTTCAGGGGAATTCGATCCATAAATAATCAGGGTTGAGATTTGCAAAGCAGTTCAGTGGATTTAACCACACATCTTCTATTGAAAATTAATGGAAAGTGTGTGGCTAAATCCTCTGCTCTGCTTTGAAAATTGCAGCTCAGTTATTTACTACTAGCTGCAGGAAATCAGACCCATAAGATTGATTGTCTGTTCTAGTATGATTAACACTTTTGTGATTCCAGTATTCCTGTTTATATAAAAAGAATGAGGAGTACTTGTGGCACCTTAGAGACTAACAAATTTATTTGAGCATAAGCTTTCATGGGCCAAAACCCACTTCATCGGATGCATGCAGTGGAAAATACAGTAGGAAGATATATATACACAGAGGACATGGAAAAAATGGGTGTTGCCATACTAACTATAATGAGAGTGTAACAGGGTTGGGACTCACCACCCAGCGCCTCCTGCTGGTTGTCTCCAGGAATTAGCTCAGTCCAGTGGAGCGCCCCCTCCTGGTTGTGTCCCACCCGTTGTCTCGCCCTTGGTTGGCGTCTGAGCCCGCATCGCTCACCAGCTCGCAGCGTCCTCTTCCGGACCACTGCCCTCCGGCAGTGCCCCTCAGTCCATCCACACCCCCTTCCGGGGGTGGGTGATCAGGAGTCTTCCCACACCCCAGCCACCATGTCCAACCACACCCGCAAAGTCTAATCCCTCTTGGCAGGGATCTGGCGTAGTCTATGATGGCCGCTCCCTACGGCCGATGGCTGGGTGTACTGCAAGGGGGAAAGGGGGGGACCCAGGCCCACCCTCTACTCTGGGTCCCGGCCCAGGGACCCTCTGGCGGCAGCCTCGCTGTCCTCCTTCTCTCCCCTCGTCTGGCCACTTCCCCTACGGCCCCTTGCACCAGCTAGGCCCTTCCCTTCAGGGCCTGCAGCCTTGCAGGCTACGGGCTAGAGCTCCCTTCTGCTCCCCGAGCCTGGCCAGCACTGCGCTGTCCAGGTGCTAGTCTCCCAGCTCTGGAGACAGACCTTTCCCTCTCAAAGGCCTGGGACAGACTGACTCTCCTCTCCCTGAGCAGCCTTTTTATAGGGCTGAGCCTGGCCCTGATTGGCTGTCTCCAATCTGGGCCCCGATTGGCTCCCAATAAGCCCTTCTCTAATTGGCTGCCTGTCTGCGCAGGCGCACTGGCTTGTGCCCGCCCACCTCCCAGGTTTTCCAATAAGACTACAGAGAGGAATCAGTTAAGGTGGGCTATTATCAGCAGGAGAAAAAAAACTTTTGTAGTGATAATCAGGATGGCCATATCCACAATAAAATATAGTAGTCAGACAAAATATGAAGATAGTCACTTAACTTTATATAAATACTTCCAAGCAAAACTGTACGTCATGATTTATTATTCTAAAAGAATACTAATACTATGCATTATTAGACAATCTTGAGCCTGCATCCAATAACTGTATTGCAATTTTCTAATTCTGTTTAGACCAAACTGCAGAAATACTTCTTATGTTAAACTGTAGCATATATCACAAATATTTGCATTTTCTAAAAGTGTGATTTTATTGAAATAAAATCCGTTACTACGGACAACATTAGATTTAGTTCTATGGTTTTGTGACTTACTGCAAAACTGTGTTAAATGAAAACCTGGGTTATGTTTGTAATACGTCACTGGTTTACAAATAAAAGAAAGAAATTAAGAATGGCTCAAGCTATATTGCCTTCATTGTTATTTCCAGGGTCTGATGTATTGATACATGCATATTACTTTTTGGGTGGATGTAACTACTCATGAGCGTGAAAGGCTGCTAGGTCTGACTAGAGGCAGGCAAATGTGATGCAAATGTATCCCAGTCAGATCTTCTAATTCACCTCAGTTTGGGCTTCTGATGTTAGTTCTGGGGTAGAGATTGCCAGTTGTGCAAGCTGGTGTGCGCTGGGCACTGTATTCAGCAGAGGAACTAATTTTGTGGAGACATTAACCAGTTTGCCCCAGGTCTCCAGTATTGAAATGTTGGTATTGCGTCAAACTATTGCATTACCTGTTTCTCCTCTTAGCCAACACAAAAACAAATGCACATGAAATGTTGTGGGCCTATTTTCCCCCTTGACATGGCAGTAGTTCCAGATGTGAGTTAATGCTGTTAGTTGATTAATATATTTTTAAATTTCTGTTGTAATTGGAACGTGTTGGAGCAGTTTCATCCTTGGTGTGATTCCATTGATTTAATGGACTCAGACCAGGGATGAATTGGGTCCAGGTTCTGCTCATTGTTACACTAGTGCCGTGGTCCCCAAACTGTGGGGTGTGCCCTCCTGGGGGGGGGCCATAGAGGAACATTCGTGGACCACATGGTGGGGCGCAGGGAGGGGGCGCCGCCCAGCCCCACTTTGCGCCCAACCCAGCTCCGTCCCCATAAGCAGCTCCAATCCACCCAAGGCTCCACCCCCAGCCCAGCTCTGCCCTCATTCCCTCTCTGCCCCCAAGCCGGCTCCGCCTCCAGCCCCAGCTCCTCCCCCATCCCCAGCTCCTTCCCCATCCCTTCAGCCCAAGCTCCTCTGCTGAGGAAGCCTTGATTGTGCAGTAATGGAGGAGAGCGTGGATAGATTCCATTGCTGGTAAGGGGGGACATGACAGGAAAAGTTTGGGCACCGCACTAGTGTAAATCTGGAGAGACTTCTTTGATGTCCAAGAGTTACTCCACATTTGCACTTTTCTTCGTTAAATCTCTAATTCATTAAATCTCTGATACATCTACCAGTGTTTCATATTTTCATCCTCTTTTCCCACAACTTAAAGGCCAATTTACATATTAGCTAGTAACTATCATAGAATCCTGGACTTTAAAGATAGAATAAACCGATTAGCTCATCCAGTCCATCTCTCAGGGCCAGGATTTTCTTCGATCATACATTTCCTGATGTTTTGTCCAGTTTAGTTTTAAATGTCCCAAATCATGAAGCTTCTACCAATTCTCTTCAGAGACTATTCCACAGCCTTAATTAATTATGCATTGATTTTCCCTTTCATAATTTTGTTCCGTAGTTCTTTCTTGTACCACCATTGGAAATTCTTATAGTAACAAAAAGTCAGAGTTAGTTACCAAAAGAAATAAAATATAAGCACGCAGTGTAAACTCTCAACCCCATAAGACTCGGCAACAACTAGACTAAGCAGTTTTTCTCACCCCACTGGTATTGCAGTCCATAGTATACAGATTTCACCCTTAAAATCTGGGCCAGTACCCTCAGTTGGAGTCTTCAGTCTTCTTCTCAGTGTCTTTGTTGCTTGCAGCATAGGTAGGGGCAGGAGAAGAGGCACAGCATGTGGCCACTGTGTCTGTTTTATAACCTCAGTCCCATGTGCTTGGGGAACACAAGTCCAAGCATATCTGGGTGCATTGCTTAGTCTCCAGGCAAGGTTGAACGATTCCCCCGGTGAGGCCTCATGCAGGTGAGTTATTGCATTGTAGCTCCCTTGCTGGACAATAGTTGCTGATGGGTTGATTGATACCCTGCTCAGGTGTTGGTTTCCTTGCTGTTGCCTCTGGGGAGCTAATATCTGGCTGATTCCCCAACTTACAGCATGTTTTAGTGACAACCATACAACACAATTCTCATAACTTCATATGCATCAATTATATACATATATGGATAGATAAATTACTTTTAGTAGATTATAACCTTTCCCCTGATACCTTACAAGGCATGCTTTATATGTAAGATCACGATTATATAAAAATGAGGATTAGGGGGGCTCCAGGATGCTCTCCCAAGGTATAGAATGTCAGTGTGTTTATAAAATTGTAGGAAGTTTTGAAATGAAATCATTTTGAACCAAAAAATGTGAAATGTTTCTTTTGGGGGGATTTGTTTTTGTTTTTACTGTAAATTTGGCAAAATTGATATGAATTTGCAAAATGTTTCAAAGTTGGCAAATCTGCATTTATCAACAAAAAATGTTTTGTGTGAAAAATATTGACTATCTCTAGTGTCATGACAAGCAGGGAGCAGGCGTAAATTATATAGTATTTGAACTCTTTGAGATTTGCCATGCAATATTTGTTAGAAAATATCTGACCTTTTTCAAATGTAATTTTGGACTTCCACTTACTTTTTGAAAACAAACTACAGTAGAACCGCAGCTCTTCAAATACTTGTCTTCATCATTTAGTTGATACCAGGAGAGAATAAAAACAATATCACATGATCTAAAATAATTTAAAATGGCAAATAATTTAGTCCATTTATTTTCAATGAAGAATAATAGCACTACTCATCAAGATGGATATTGCTTATCATAAAAAAGGGTCTGTCCAGCCCAGAATAAAACCATCCTACTCAATTTCTGAGTCCATTCTGCTATAGGTTGTACAAATTGTTAGGCAGAACTAATGAAAGTCATGCTGTTTGTCTTGAATGGATTTAGAGCTGCCCTATGGAAATACTGTAAGAAACTTTTTAGGGTTCCATTGTTCAGCTGTGTAACTTCAGCTGTAATTAGGACAACCCTTGCTGGCTGGCTCTGTTTACATCCATAATCCTTCTTCATACTCTGGACTTGGTAATGTGTCCACCATGTTGAATATGCAAGTGAAAGGAACTTAAAAACAGTATTACAGTGGAAGAGTCCAAGTCTCAGTTACTGAATTTAGCTCTCTCATCATGTACCTTGTCATAGGCGTAAACCATCACCACTAACCTAGAAGCAGAGAATTGTGGATGAGAGAAACAAAAAAGTTTTATTGGGTAATTTTGTCCCTTTACCAATTAGTGTAGTATTGTTCCCTGTAGTATATTCAACTAACTATATTCAATTTTTATCTGCCTATATTCCTCAGAAATCAAAGTTTGAGCGACCTAGCATTTTTTATATATATATATTGAAGGTGTAGACTATATTGTTTTAGCTGCAATCAGGACTTGTCCACTCTTTCTTGAGTCCAACTGGAAAATGGTGTACCTGTGATGAGGGGGGAGCTATGCTTGAAAATGGAAATAGGTGCTTCCCTCCCAAGTACATGATCCCACTCTTTTTCTGACTAAACAATCGTAAAAATCTGAGTTGTGTTCAAAAGAAAACAAGCTCACTTCTTCCACATAGGAATTGCCTTGAAGTCACGAGCTCCACCTTCTCCCACGACTACTGTAGCTAAATCTACTGGACCAACCATATCTCTGAAGATGGAAACGCCAAGAAAGAAGCCAACAGTTTCTGCTTCTCCGGAGGACTATGGTAAGCATGTTAGGAGCAGTTTTGTTTTATCTTTGTTTGTTTTTATCTAAAGTTCAGGGAGCTCCTGTATTAAAGTTCCATGCAATTCAGCTACTAGATTGTATCAATCACTTAAATTTTTGTTGCATCCCTTCCCCAAACACTTGTGTTTATGTTATCTATTTAATATAAGGTCCTCTGGACTGGTTCTGATTCTGATCTCACTTACACCACTTCTGCACTAGTGTAACTCCATTGAATTCAACTGACTTACTCCTGATTTGCATCTGTGTGAGATCAGAATAAGGCCCTTTGTCTTCCGAGAAGTCTGTACATGCCTCACACACTTTTGATACTTACTAAGAGGCCACTTGAATTGTGTTGAGGCACCACAAGATGTAGCCTCCTTTTCTGAGAGTTTCACTATATGTAGTGCCACACATTCATGTCAAGCTGTTACTCATCTGTGATCTACACGGTGGTATTATTGTTGTATATATCCACCTAGTTACTCTGATAATCCAGCCCCCTTGCATATAAGAAGTAATATGAGATGGGTACAAGCCACTAGATCTGGTTTTTAAACTCATCTGAGTTTGGGAAAGTTGTGATTGGCGCATTGTAAAATGAGGGGCAAGCTGCAAAATTTGGATCTGGATTCAGATTCTGAATGACCCCAAAGTTCAGGTGTGTTTTGGGGGTTTGGCTTTGAATCTATCCTTGGGCCAAATGCAACCCCAGTGTATGCGGGCATGGCTGCACTGTCATAAAGGATGTTCAGTTTACTTATTTCACTCACTCCACCGTAACACAAAAGTTCCAGCCTCTTTACAATGATGGTGAACTCTCTATGACCCAGTCTGCTGGCAAAAGCAAGCTTGATGCTAGGTCTTTTCCAAAAAGCAGATAGTGAGTTTTCAGGATTGTTACTTGGTATGGCTAGAAGATCACAGCCTGAGTTAACTATTGGAAAGTTGTAATTTCTGCTCCTAACTTGGTATGCTTTTTTACAGTAATAAGCCACTAGATACAAACGAGTGACAGTCTTTGTTGGAGAGACCTTTTAAAAACAGATGAAAATAGGCAGCTAAAATAAGAGCTGCTTCACTTGGAGAGTTGCATAAGCACTAGTGTAGGCTGAAATAATTTAGGGACCTGAGATTAAAAAGAGACACATGAAGAGTGCTTTTCTTAATTGTATATAATTTAATATAAAATATTTATTCGAACCTCTTCAGATTTATCAGGCTGAAATATGCCTTTGAATGATTTCCCACTTGTGACTGCCATGGTGCCATATACTTTGATGGAAGCAGGGTTTGCGTCTAAGTGCAGAATTTGGTCCTTTTGTTTGCCATAATTAATATTTAATTATGAAATATTATCTTCATGGGTCCTGTTCTACTTTTTCATGTACTTCCACTGGCTTCCAGCATACTTGCACTTCGCTTTTATTCATTTTAATGGGAGTTGCATGCTGTGAAGACAGAATTTGGCCCATGTTTGCCATTTTGATTGTGGAAGCGCTACTGAATCAATGTAATAGTCTAATGCAGGGGTAGGCAACCTATGGCACGCGTGCCAAAGGTGGCACATAAGCTGATTTTCAGTGGCACTCACACTGCCCAGGTCCTGGCCACCAGTCTGGGGGGCTCTGCATTTTAATTTAATTTTAATTAAACATTTTAATTAAACATTTTTAAAAACCTCATTTACTTTATATACAACAATAGTTTAGTTATATATTATAGACTTATAGAAAGACACCTTCTAAAAACGTTAAAATGTATTGCTGGCACGCGAAACCTTAAATTAGAGTGAATGAATGAAGACTCGGCACACCACTTCTAAAAGGTTGCCGACCCCTGGTCTAATGTGCTTATGGAGACTGAGCCAGACCATGAGTTAAAGGGTGGAGAGTCAATGTGATGCAAAAANGGGAGAGGGTGACCACCCCGCTACATACGGTAACAGAACAGTCGAGCAATTTATCAGGTCTTCAGACCCAACTCTGGGTCCCATGGTTGTCACTCCCTTTTCTCAGGACTTTCCATCATTCCTCTCCCCTTCTCTGGCTTAAAGTCTGCTCAGCAGTGGCTGGTAAGGGAACCTGGGCTGTCCCACTACACCACATTGTAGCTCAGTGACCCTGTAACCAGCAGCAAAGAATCCTCCATCCAACTCTTTGCTGTTCTTTCCTTGGACTTCTTCCTTTCTCAGGCCTTCAGCCCCACAACTCTCTGGGCTCACCCTTCTTTCAGGGCCAGAATCCCCCTAACCAAAATCCCAAAGTAAAAGTAGAAACTTAAACACCGTTCTGCCCTCCTCTGGGNTCTGTGGCTGGTTCCCCAATCAGCCAAGGCTTGCTGCTTTTCCTAGCAGCAGCCCTCTCGCAGTCTCAGCCCTCTCCCAGGGCTGATNGTTGGACCTGGTGCCTCTGCCTACCCTTGGGCTGCCCTCTGCAACCCCAATACCTTTCTTTGGCCTTTAACAAGGCCTGCAGCCTTGGGGGTTTCTAGGCCGGTGCTCTGGCCTTCCCCCAGCCCTGCTCCAGTCTCGGTACCCTGATTAGCTCCTAGCAGGCCGATCCCTCTCCACATCTAGAGAGAGAGTCTCTGTGTGCTCCTGGCCCACTGCCCTCTTATAGGGGCCAGCTGGGCCCTGATTGGGATGTGGCCACATCTGTGGCTGGTTCCCCAATCAGCCGAGGCTTGCTGCTTTTCCTAGCAGCAGCCCTCTCGCAGTCTCAGCCCTCTCCCAGGGCTGATTTCAAGCCCTTCAGGGCAGGAGAGGGTGACCACCCCGCTACATACGGTAACAGAACAGTCGAGCAATTTATCAGGTCTTCAGACCCAACTCTGGGTCCCATGGTTGTCACTCCCTTTTCTCAGGACTTTCCATCATTCCTCTCCCCTTCTCTGGCTTAATGTCTGCTCAGCAGTGGCTGGTAAGGGAACCTGGGCTGTCCCACTACACCACATTGTAGCTCAGTGACCCTGTAACCAGCAGCAAAGAATCCTCCATCCAACTCTTTGCTGTTCTTTCCTTGGACTTCTTCCTTTCTCAGGCCTTCAGCCCCACAACTCTCTGGGCTCACCCTTCTTTCAGGGCCAGAATCCCCCTAACCAAAATCCCAAAGTAAAAGTAGAAACTTAAACACCGTTCTGCCCTCCTCTGGGTCTTTCTACTCTCTGATCCCAGGCCAGGTCTACAATAGGATTTATAGGTGGATTACCAATGCTGGCAGGAGAATCCCTCCCATCAGCGTAGGTTGTGTCTAACCTCAAGCGGTAGAGCTGTGCCGCTGTAGTGTTCTACGTGTAGACAAGCCACCGGAGAATAACTGCAGAGTACCTGCCTGTTTTCTTGCAACCCTTTTCTGCCACAGCTTCCTGTCTTTATACTAACCCCCAACTCCTCCCCTGTCAGTAATTGGTAGAGCCCTGCGCGGATACAAATTTATGTCCGTGGATATAAATCGGTATCCACTGAATCACAGGGCTCTCCCAGGAATTGCAACAGGGAAAGGAGCAGAATGTGGGGCCACTGCTCCCAGGAGCCAGAGCCAGCTCCGCCGGCATGGTTGTACCACCCGCAGCCTCGCCCCAGCCCTGCCCCCAGCCCTTCCACATAGCTGTCTACATCTGTCTGGGGGCGTGTGCACCGCTTGAACACAAGAGCATGACCACGGACAGCTGCCGGTGAGCCTGGTGGCTGGGAGCGGTACGGCTGTGCCGGAGCTGTCAGCGCGGGGCGCTGGCTTCTAAGAGCAGCAGCCCCACTTTCTGCTCCTTTCACCGCTGCGGTTTCCAGAAGAGCCCTGCGGTTCCGCGAATACCGATTTATATCCGCATCCGCGGGTATAAATTTGTATCCACACAGGGTTCTAGTAACTGGGACTGACCTACCCTCCAGATGGAGCAAAGTACCTTGATGGAGCTCTCTAGCTCCAGTTAACACTTACCCATACCAGTGTGTGGTACACAACCCATCACAATACCCTGTTTAGTTCCTGCTTCCAAACTTTAAGTGCTTTTTTTTCAGTTACATTTTGGTGGCAGATGAAAGGACTTCAGTGTAGACTACCTAATCATTCTTGACTGGAGGACAGGAAACAAATCTGCCAGAAACCACTTTCCGGCAATTGTGCTAACGCATGCTGTTCATATTCTATTGAAATCATAATGGAATATCCTAATATGCCTTGCAAGCCCATCCATACAGGCTTTTACTATTTATTACCACTGTGCCTCAAGGCAAGCTTTGCCCTATGGATTACTCACCCTACCAAGTATTACAGAGCAAACCCATTCTTACAGATAATCCCCACCACTGCCGGTGTGCCTGATCATAAAAACTATGCTGGGAAGAAAATACGTCAGTCACTGTAATAATTGTCTTTTAAACCAATTGTGCATTTTCTTTCAAATAGAGAGGCACTATCGAGCGTTAAAAAGAAACCTGAAGCATGGGAGTGCAGAGTTACAGTAATAGCTCTCATCTCCTCAGAGGAAGAATTTACTCTCCCAGACTAATCCTGCCTCTTTCCAGTCTATGCATAAAAACTGTTGCATGTGCAATTAAAGCCATATGAATACTCTTATCTCTCTAACCTAATAAAGGTTTCCATATTAAGGCTAATACACTCTTTATCACCTTCACTTATCTTCTTTTATAATGTCACTACAGAATGCAAAACTCTTGCCTTTTAAGGATGGTTTCAGGGCTTGATCTTGCACCATTGAAATCAATGGAAAATTCCACTTGACTTCAGAAATGGCAGGATCAGGCAGATAATGAGTGCAAGGCCCTGCATTAAACTTGTTACCCTTTTTGTGGAAACGAGACAGTGATTGTTATGTATTATAGTAGCAGCTGGAAGCTGCAAACAGGATCATAGGACCATAAAAACATAGGGCTGGAAGGGATCTTGAGAGGTCATCAAATCCAACCCAGTACGCTGAGGCAGGACCAAGTAAACCTACCATCCTTGACAAATGTTTGTCCCACCTGTTCTTAAAAGCCTCCAAAATTGGAAATTCCACAAATTCCCTTGGTAACTTATATCACTGCTTAACTAACCTCGTAGTAAGAAAGTTTTTCCTAATGTCTAACCTAAATCTCCCTTGTTACAGATTAAGCCAATTGCTGCTACTTCTGCCTTCAGTGGATATGAAGAACAATTGATCACTGTCTTCTTTGTAACATCCTTTGCCATATTTGAAGACTATTATCAGCTCCCCCCTCAGTCTTCTTTTTTCAACACTAAACATGCCAAGTTTTAACTTTCCTCATAGGTCGGGTTTTCTTAAACTTTTATCATTTCTTTTCTGGGCTTCAATTTGTCCATACTTAAAATGTGGTGCCCAGAACGGGACACAGTACTCCAGCTGAAGCATCACCAGATCTGACTAGAACAAGACTGTTACCTCCCATGTCTTACATATGACACTTCCGTTAATACACCCCAAAATGGTATTAGCCTTTTTCAGAGCTGCATCACATTGTTGACTCATATTCAATTTGTGATCCACTATAACCCACAGATCCTTTTTGGCAGTACTACTGCCTAGCTAGTTAGCCCCCATTTTGTAGTTGTTCATTTGATTTTTCTTTCCTAAGTGCAGTACTTTGCACTTGTCTTTATTGAATTTCATCTTGGTGAGTTCAGGGCAATTCTCCAATTTGTCGAGGTTGTTTTGAATTCTAATCCTTTCCTCCAAAGTGCCTGCAACCCCTCCCAGCTTGGTGTCATTCACAGATTTTATAAGCATACTCTCCACTCCCTTATCCAAGTTATTGATGAAAATATTGAATAGTACCGAACCCAGGATAGACCCCTGTAGGACTCCACTAGAGACAACCTCCCAGTTTGATAACAAACCATTATTAGCTACTCTTTGAATATGGTTTTTCAACCAGGTTTTCAACCAGGTTTTTCACCTAGACCACATATCCCTAGTTTTCTTATGAGAATGTCATGTGGGATTGCGTCAATAGCCTGACTAAAATCAAGATGTATCATGTCTACAGCTTCCCTTCTTCCCCCACCATCCACTAGAGCAGTAACCCTGTCAGAGAAGGAAGTTAGGTGGGTGTGGCAAGATTTATTCTTGACAAAGCCTTGTTGCAGCAGGGCTTCGTTCTTCTAGACACTGTAAAAATAGATAATCAAAGTCAGTCCTTGTCCCAGTTTGTGATAGAAACTAATTCACTTGCTCAGAATATTTAGCTGTGCCTTCACCCTGTTGACTCCTATATAACACTGTCCCTGCAGTTTTGAGTGCCCACTGCCATCGTCACTCGTGCGAATGAGAGAGGGGCGAAATGAGCACAGGCTCCAGGTGTACAAAAATCACACCAACATGTTGGTGTTGGGATATTTATTATTCTGTCTCTCACATGTAGGCATTAGAGAAGATAAATTACAAAAAAATGGGAAAATAATAGTTAGAACATTCCCACAGAATACAATGCGCACACAAAGTGTAGATGTGACTGTCACAGAATGGCATTTGTGTTAGATTTTGGACATAATTTGTCAGGCAGGATTTCCTACGTCATGCACTTAAATAAGTTTTGCCTTGTTTTAAGTGTAGCTGCATTCTGCTGTCCTACCTAGCACTAACTGGGTGATGCTTTTCCCCTAGGCCCTCACGTCAAGTACATACCAAAAAATGACAGCGAGCCATGTTCTATTACGAGCACTCTCAAATACTTCCGAGAAGAGAAGGGCAGCAACCAGGAAAATGCTACTATCCCTCCACAAAATCCTCCTTCCAACCTCACTGTGGTGACAGTCGAGGGTTGTCCAAGCTTTGTCGTACTGAACTGGACAAAACCGGAAAATGACACCGTTACCGGTCAGTTTAATTTCAGATCATCTACTACTTCAATATATAACACTGTATGTTCATTTTTACTTTAGTTAAATGTTTGTTGTTGTTTTGTGTCCACAGATGAAAGTATCATTTAGATAAAGGGAGCCTGACTCTTCATTGCCTAGCATCTTGTATAACTGTTGACAATTGCAGAAGGTGGGTGTAAAATGCTATCAAACCAGAACTGGGGAGTTCTGCAAACTCACTGTGCACTGATGTCAGTGACTACACAAGATGCAAGACAATGTAGAATCAGGCCTATACAAGATGTGTCTTCCCATTATTTATTTCTGCCTCCTCGGTGCACTGTAGGTAAGTGGATTCTCTACAGTCTGGTAGGATCTAATAATGGTAATTCAGCTGTTTGACAATAAAAGGGAAATGCAAGTTATTTAACATTATTATTTAACACTTATGTATAGCAAAGTATTGTAGGTGTGTATAGCATTTTACAGCAATAATACAGACATGTTTCTTCTCTTCAGGAGGTTACAGTCTAAGGACCTGATCCAGCAAAGCCTTACGACTAACCAATAAAGTCGATGGGCTTCTACTCGCAGTAATAAGCATCACACCCCAGAGTAGATACTTGTAGGATCATCGGGCCCTAAAATAGTTATATCTTTCCTTTGGAAATCTGTAACCCAAGTCAGGTTTTTAGACTTAAAAAATAGTGAGGATAACTTAGCATTCATGTTCATCTTCCCATAAAAAAAACAATGTATTTCATTAGTCTAATGGATGATCTTGCATATTGTCATTATTGCTAAGTGAAGGACTCCCTTAGCCTTGATGTACTCACAAGTCTACTGTGGACCCTTAGTCATACCTATTTTACAGATCTGTGTAACTAGAGGCAAATTCAGTCTTTTCTTTCAAGAGAAACACATGTAATAGTATAAAATAGTCTGCAGTCTGGTGTTTGGGAAAGAGGTGAGAGGCCTGCCCTCCTTCTAAAGCTAATATAGCTTATATATATATATATAAACATAAACACCTCTACCCTGATATAACGCTGTCCTCGGGAGCCAAAAAATCTTACTGCGTTATAGGTGAAACCGCGTTATATCGAACTTGCTTTGATCCGCCGGAGTGCGCAGCCCCGCCCCCCCCGGAGCACTGCTTTACCGCGTTCTATCCAAATTCATGTTATATCGGGTCGTGTTATATCAGGGTAAAGGTGTATATATAAAAAGCTTATATACATAAAAAAGCTAATATATATTAGCTTGAGAAGGAGGGC
The DNA here is from genome assembly GCA_003942145.1 of Platysternon megacephalum. NCBI lineage: Eukaryota > Metazoa > Chordata > Testudines > Platysternidae > Platysternon > Platysternon megacephalum. The sequence goes on from QXTE01000116.1 coordinate 3,872,842, forward strand.
CTCTCAAGTGGGAAAAGGCTGGTGCCGCCCCTGTGCCTCAGGCAGGCGCAGAGCGGTGTCACAGGGAATATTGGATAAATGCTGCCCCAAAGTCATTCAGCCTGGAACCAGGACTTGAACTCTGCATTTTGGGATTGTCCTGCCCAATTCAGGACGGGTGATCATCTTATGCCTGGGTGTGTCAGTAAAAAAGCAGACCGTATGAGAGTCAGAGATAGAGGGAGAAGGCTGAGCCTGCAAGCAGTGTAGGCTTTCTCCCAACTCCGAGATGGGGAATAACCCAGACCCATGTGAGCAGTGGCTAGAGAGGTTAATCTTAAATAAGGGAACATACACGTAGGTCTCATTATTTAATCCAGCTCTCTAAGCACTGCATAACGTTTGGGCAGAATAAATCACATTTGTTTGGAAGAAGCTGTTCCTGTGTTGACAGCAAATGTGTGCTGACCACAGGCTCCTGGAGGGAAACTTGCAGATGGTGAGCCCAGTGAACCTGCTAAGTAGCACTGTTGGCAACCAGACAGTTGTAACCTAGAGACCCAGTTGGACAGTGATTGGATCGTGGGATCTCACCACAAAGAGAAGTAGAGACATGGGTCTCACTTGAAAGGATGTACTGGAGGGACGGGAAAAGGGTCTCAGCAAGCTCAGCCTACCCAGGTCCCATTACACTCACAACTCCATAACACTGGATCATTAAACATAGTTTCTTCTTCAAGTGATTGTTCACGTCGATTCCAATTAGGTGTGTGCACGCTGCAGGCATGGTCATCGGAAACTTTTTCCCTTAGCAGCTCCCATCGGGTCGGCCAGGGAGCCCCCTGGAGTGGCACCCTCATGGCACTCAATATATGACCCTGCCAACCCCCTTTCAGTTCCTTTTTACTGTCCGTGGCGGCATTGGCACTGTGTTAGCTTGCTTGCCTGCAAGTCTTTCCTTAGCCATTCTTAGTTCTTCACAGCTTTTCTTTTGTTTTATTGTTTAGTTTATTGTTTAGTACAATAGCTTTGGTGAGTGGGTCATTCTCCCCTCACCCTGCCTTGGGCTCCAGGGCATGCCACAAGCCCAAGGATTTAAATCTTGAGGTCTATGCAAGAAACCTATGCCCAACAGTGACCCTCACGACTCATGGTTGAGGTATATAGGGGAGGCACATCAGTCCGAGCGCTGCAAGATCTGCAAGGCTTTCAAGCCCAGGACTAGGAAGGAACGTGACTTCCGTTTCAGACAACTATTAATGGAAGCCACACTCCGTACAGCGGCACCTAACTGCCAAGTCCTGAGCTTGGTGCGGCGTGCTCCGGCGTCGGTCCGTGAACCGGTACCAAGGAAGGACTCTGGTGACAGAGATCCTCGGTAGCGAAGATCCCCAGCACCACAGCACGGTGCGGCACCCCAGCACCGGTCAACATCCCCAGTGCGCCATATGTGCCATAAGAAGGTCGACAGAGGGCGCTCTCCTCAGAGAGCGAGACCATCCGGGGAGAATTTGCTGCCCCAGAGGAAGGACTTAACTTCCAAACAGCAAGATCCTCTGCCATCGACTCTGTCAGCACCATTGAGTGTGGCACCTGGCGACTCTACAGCGGGGCACTGCTTGGTGGAGGAGTTGGAACCCCTCTCCTCCCCAGATACTTTCGAGGTGGCAAGGGAGCTCATAGAAAGTATTGCGCCTCAGCCCCTTGCTGTTAGAGACAAGCCCCCGGCACCGCCTAGACGGTGCCATCTAGAGGCATACTGGCAATGATGAGGCCCTCTTCCTCAGCAGACCGGCACCGTTCACGGCACCATTCCCAATCTACTTCACCCCCGGCACCGGTACAAGATAGTAAGACGCAGGGAATGCAATGCTCGGGGTCTTCGGCACCGGTTGCGATCACCCTCTATCGCCCAGCACCGTGATACGCCACCGGACCACAGGAGCTGTTCCCCAGCACTGGACTTGCAGCACCGATCTAAGTGGGGGAATGCCGATGCCGATCATCTACACGGTCGTCGCGGCACCCATCCCCGACTTCCTCTTCTTGGCACCGACCGCCGGTGCAGGGATCCTCGGCACCGCCATGGTTGTCACCCTCTGGATCCTCGGATTCTGAGACCGGCTCCTACTATTCACGGCGCAATAGGCGTAGGTCGGACAAGCGTGGGAGGCTTCGTCCTGGCAACCACAGTGGCCACCTACTGCACAAGGGCCCTTCTGGACCCCCTGGGCTTACCATCAGGCCCAGGGTACCCCTTCCAGTGTTTCTAGGTCCGTTACGTTGGGGCATCACTGGGCATAATCACCTGCAGACAGAACCACCCCTCGTACTACAGAGGCGGCCTTATCCAGACCACCCCCGCATGCTACAGAGTACACAACGGAAACGGCCCCAGATCCACCCACATCACAGGTCCCATGGGACTACCTTGCACCACTTGACACAAATGCTATCCAGGACCAACCTGAGCACATGGTGGTCCATGATGACCCTGTGCCACCACTGGCCTCCCCTTCATCTTCGCCTGATGAGGCGGTGGCAGGGACGTCAGCTTCAGGTTCTCCACCCATTGACCACAGGGCCCACCAGGACTTACTCCGCCGCATCGCCCGTAATATGGGCCTGCAGGCGGAGGAAGTCATTGAGTCAGAGGACCCGGTGGTGGACATTCTTACTCCGGAGGGTCCTTCCAGAGTGGCGTTGCCAGTAATTAAGACTATTGGCAACAATTATAATGCTCTATGGAAGACTCCAGCCTCCATTCCACCCACCGCCAGGAGTGTGGAAAGAAAATATTTTGTTCCCTCTAAGGGCTATGGATTCTTGTTCTCCCACCCACTCCCTTGCTTCCTGGTAGTCTCTATGGTAAATGATAAGGAGCATCAGGGACAATAGGCATCGGCTCCCAAGACCAAAGAGGCCAAATGGATGGACCTCTTCGGCAGGAAAGTTTATGCTGCAGGGGTCTACAGCTGAGAATAGCTAACCAGCAAGCTATCCTCAGCAGGTATAATTTTAACTCATGGGACTCCACGTCAAAATATAAGGAGTTACTCCCCACTAAGTCAAAAGCTGAGTTCTCGGCTCTGGTTGAGGAGGGGAAGGCAGTTGCCAGGACATCCCTGCAGGCCTCACTCAACTCGGCTGACTTTGCTGCACGTACCATCACCTCGGGGGTGGTCATGAGGAGAACAGTTTGGCCCCAAGTGTCCGGGCTCCCACCGAAAGTTCAGCAGACCTGTCAGGACCTTCCCTTTGAGGCTGCAGGGCTGTTTACGGACCAGACAGATGCAAGACTTCACAGCCTTAAGGATTCCAGGGCAACGATGAAATCTCTGGGGATGCACACACCTGCTACCCAGAGAAAGCCCTTCAAGCCTCAGCCTGTGCAGCAGCAGAAACAATACCAACCCCGCCCGAAGCAGGATACATAGCGCCGTATGGCAGGGGCAGGAATTCCAGGCATAGGCCTTCCAACCCTCCCACAGGCCAAGGGCAGGGCCCAACCAAGCCATTGTTGGGACCCAAGCAAGGGTTTTGGAAAGATGCCTGAGGACAGTGTACCAGCCACAATTACGGATCCTTCCCCCCATTTTTTGAACCGTCTATCCCACTTCTACCATGCGTGGTCCCAAATAACGTCAGACCGCTGGGTTCTTCATACAGTAGAAGTGGGATTTTCTCTCCAATACTGCTCCTCCCCTCCCTCCCACCCCCCTTCCTCATCCCTCTTCAGGGACCCCTCTCACGAGCAACAACTTATCCAGGAGGTGCAGGCGCTCCTCGCCATGGGAGCAGTGGAGAAGGTTCCTCAGGAGCTAAGGGACAAGGATTCTACTCCCGATACTTCCTAATCTCCAAGGCCAAAGGAGGGTCTCAGACCCATCCTGGACCTGCGAGGACTCAATCAGTTCATGGTGAAGTTGTAGTTCTGCATAGTCTCCCTGAGCACAATTATTCCTTCTCTGGATCCGGGGGACTGGTACGCTGCCCTCGACATGAAAGATGCGTACTTTCATATAGCCATTTGGCTGGCCCAAAGACGTTTCCTGAGGTTTGTTGTCAATCACATACATTATCAGTTCACGGTGCTCCCATTCGGGTTATCAACAGCCCTCCAGGTGTTCACCAAGTGTTTGTCAGTGGTCGCCGCTTTTCTCCAAAAGAGACAGGTGCAAGTGTACCCCTACTTAGACGACTGGCTTCTGCGAGGGTGCTCCAGGGAGCAGGTGGAGTCCCAGGTCCAGTTATTCAGACAGACCTTCCAGAGACAAATTGACGTTGTCACCCCCCCCCCCACCCCCCAAATAGAATTCATTGAGGCAGTGCTAGACTCTGTTCAGGCAAGAGCCATCCTGCCAGAGCCCAGATTCCAAACACTGTCACACGTCATTCAGATGCTCAGACAATACTCCCCCACCACCGCGACGACATGCCTCAGCCTCTTGGGACACGCAGCCATGTCATGAGGCATGCCAGGCGTGGCTCACTTCAGGTTATCACCTGGTTCGAGACAGTCTAGACTCGGTAGTAACAGTACCGTCATGAGTCCTAGACACGCTAGGATGGTGGTTGGACCCTCGCATGGTCTGCGAAGGAGTCCTATTCACCACCCCTCAACCATCCATGACCTTAGTAACGAACACGTCAGACCTTGGTTGAGGGCACACCTAGGAGACCTACAGACTCAGGGCATGTGATCGCAGGCCGAGATCCTGCTCCACATCAATATGAAGGAACTCAGAACGGTGAGACTAGTCTGCCAGACCGTCCATACCATATTGCAAGGTCAGTGCGTGGCGGGCTGACCGACAACACCACCACCATGTTTTACATAAACAAGCAGGGTGGAGCCTGCTTCTCCCCTCTCTGTCAGGAGGCTCTCCATCTGTGGGGGTTTTGTATAGCCCTCTCCATTCACCTGGAGGCGTCCTATCTCCTGGGTGCACGCAACAAGCTTGTGGACCACCTCAGTAGGTTGTTCTGCAGTCACGAGTGGTCCATCCAGATGGACATCATCCACTCCATCTTCCAAAGGTGCCACCAGGAGCAACAGAAAGTGTCCAGCATTTTTCTCCTTCCAAAAACACAGCCCGGGATCAGTCTTGGATGCGTTCATAATGCACTGGGGGAACCATCTACTGTATGCCTTTCCTCTGATACCACTTGTCCACAAGGTTCTCCTCAATATCCGCAGGGACATGGCAAAGGTAATTCTGCTCGCTCCGGCGTGGCCACGCCAACATTGGTACACAACACTTCCGGAGCTGTCAGTGAGCACCCCCATCGCGCTGCTGCTCCTTCCTGATCTGATTACACAGGACCATGGCCGACTGCTTCACCCAGACCTCCAGTCCCTCCATCTCACAGCCTAGAAGCTTCATGGTTAAAAGCAAGGGCGCTCCAGTGCACGGAATCGGTGAGGGAGGTACTCCTTGGTAGCAGGAAACCTTACACCAGGGCCACCTACCTGGCCAAATGGAAACGGTTCTCGTGCTGATGTAATCGCAGTCGAGTATCTCCACTTCAGGCATCTATACCATTCATCCTGGACTATCTACTGCACCTGAAGCAGCTAGGCCTGGCTGGATCATTCATCAGGGTGCACTTCGCGGCCATCTCAGCGTTCCACCCTGGAAAGTTAGGGTGTTCAGTCTTTGCCAATCCTCTGGTGGGCCGTTTCCTTAAGAGCATGGAACGGCTATACCCTCAGTCTCGCCCACCGGTACCGACTTGGGACCTCAATCTGGTCCTAGCTAGGCTGATGGGAGCCCCAGTCGATACATGTTCCCTTTTGTATCTCTCGTGGAAGGTAGCCTTTCTGGTTGCCATCACATCGGCCAGGAGGGTGTCGAAGCTAAAAGCACTAATCTCTGACCCCCCCATACACGGTCTTCCACAAGGATAAGGTACAGCTCAGGCCGCACCCAGCTTTCCTGCCCAAGGTTGTATCCCAATTCCACCTCAGCCAGGACATTTTTCTACCTGTTTTCTACCCCAAGCCACATGCCAACGCACAGTAGCAGAGGTTTCACTCATTAGATGCGCGGAGGGTGCTAGTGTTCTACATTGAGCACACAAAGCCTTTCAGAAAGTCAAACCAGCTGATTGTAGTGGTGGCGGACTGGATGAAGGGACTTCCGGTCTCCTCACAGCGCATCTCTTCCTGGATTATGGACTGTATCCGTACCTGCTATGACCTCGCCAAGGTCCCAGCCCCGGCTATAACGGCCCACTCGAGAAGAGCCCAGGCCTCTTCCACCGCTTTCCTGGCCCAGGTGCCCATCCAAGAGAGCTGCAGAGCAGTGACCTGGTCCTTGGTGCATCCCTTTGCCACCCACTATGCCATCACACAGCATGCTATAGACGATGCAGCTCTTGGTATAGCGGTGCTCCAGTCAGTGATTCCTTAATTCCGACCCCACCCCCATGGGAGAGCTTGAGAGTCACCTAATTAGAATCGATGTGAACAATCACTCGAAGAAGAAAAGATGGTTACTCACCTTCTTGTAACTGTTGTTCTTCGAGATGTGTTGTTCACCTCCATTCCAATACCCACCCTCCTTCCCCTCTGTCAGAGTAGCCGGCAAGAAGGAACCAAAGGGGGGTTGGGTTGGCAGGGTCATATATTGAGCACCAACAGTGTGCCACTCCAGGGGGCTCCCTGGCCAACCCGATGGGAGCTGCTAAGGGAAAAAGTTTACGACGACCGTGCACACAGTGCACACACACCTAATTGGAATGGACGTGAACAACATCTCTTGAACAACAACTACAAGAAGGTGAGTAACCATCTTTTTTAATCGGCTCAGGTTATAAACAAAGAATAGTTCATATGGGATACCATTATGATCTATAAGAAGATAACATGGGAAATCCACACAAAGGAGGAAATCAGACAAGAAAAAAGAGAGGAATGAAAAATATAGAGGAATTAGAGCTTTTATTAAAGGGAAAATTTCTGTTTCTTTTAACTTTTCAGACTTTGTGGTTTTATCAACTGTAAATGGAACATCTAATGGAACGGAGACGTCCACTCTAACTACAAATCAAACCCACTGTATAGTGGAAAATCTACAACCTAACAGAAGGTAATGCAGTAAGAGAACTTTTCAAATTCATCCAGCTAATTTAGACTGTCAGTAATGTCCCAGTTTAAGAAAAAGATACAAATATAAGAACAAAGTGAGTTTGTTCTAATTCTGATGGGAAGCAGATTTTTTTAAAAATATAATTAACAGAGAAAGTAATCTCATGCCAAGGATGTTGCAGATGGTCCAGACTCCACGAGCTGGGTATAGTGCAAAGGTGACATATTCGGTGACCTGGTAAAAAGATCCACAGTTGAATTTTTAAAGGTCTACTGCCTCTTATGGAAAAAAAAATCCTGTAGAATTTAATAGGGAAAAAAATTACTATATTTTGTAGAAACATGAGTATTGGACTTTAATAATGTGCTAACATTTCCATATTTTTAACCATCTTATAGAATTCAGGTTTCAAGAATCTAGAGCAGGGGTGGGCAAACTCTTTGGCCTGAGGGCCACATCTGGGAATAGAAATTGTAGGGCGGGCCATGAATGCTCACAAAATTGGGGTTGGGCTGTGGACTCTGGGGTGGGGCCAGAATTGAGGAGTTCAGGATGCGGGAGGGGGCTCTGGGCTGGGGGTGGCGGTGGCGGTGAGGGCTCTGGCTGGGAGTGCGGGTTCTGGGGTGGGGATGGGAAGTTTGGGGTTTAAGAGGGTGCTCCAGGCTAGTGAAGACACGCTAAATTGATGGGAGAGTACTCTCCCATCAACATCTGTAATCCACCTCAATGAGAGGCGGAAGCTATGTTGCCGGGAGAGTGTCTCCCGTCGACATAGCATAGTGTGGACACTGCTGTAAGTCGATCTAAGGTATGTTGACTTAAGTTACTTTGCTTATGTAACTTAACTAACATAACTTAGATTGATTTACAGTGGTAGTGTAGACCAGGCCTTAGAAGCGATGTAAAGGGTAAAAGAGAGAATGTGTTTTCATTGCAGTCACAATACAAGTATTGTAGTAAGTTTGGTACCAAACTGGGAGGGATTGCAACTGCTTTGGAGGATAGGGTCATATTTCAAAATGATCTGGACAAATTGGAGAAATGGTCTGAGATAAACAGGATGCAGTTTAATAAAGACAAATGCAAAGTGCTCCACTTAGGAAGGAACAATCAGTTTCACACATACAGAATGGGAAGAGACTGTCTAGGAAGGAGTACAGCAGAAAGGGATCTAGGGGTTATAGTGGACCACAAGCTAAATATGAGTCAACAGTGTGATGCTGTTGCAAAAAAAGAAAACATGATTCTGGGATGCATTAACAGGTGTGTTGTGAGCAAGACACGAGAAGTCATTCTTCCGCTCTACTCTGCGCTGGTTAGGCCTCAACTGTGTACTGTGTCCAATTCTGGGCACCGCATTTCAAGAAAGATGTGGAGAAATTGGAGAGGGTCCAGAGAAGAGCAACAAGAATGATTAAAGGTCTAGAGAACATGACCTATGAAGGAAGGCTGAAAGAATTGGGTTTGTTTAGTTTGGAAAAGAGAAGACTGAGAGGGGACATGATAGCAGTTTTCAGGTATCTAAAAGGGTGTCATAAGGAGGAGGGAGAAAACTTGTTCATCTTAGCCTCTAAGGATAGAACAAGAAGCAATGGGCTTAAACTGCAGCAAGGGAGGTTTAGGTTGGACATTAGGAAAAAGTTCCTAACTGTCAGGGTGGTTAAACACTGGAATAAACTGCCCAGGGAGGTTGTGGAATCTCCATCTCTGGAGATATTTAAGAGTAGGTCCCTTCCAGCCCTAGAATCTATGAATCTATAACTCTTTGCCAGAAGCTGAGAGTCAGGTTTTTCCCATGGTAAATGCTAATACAAAACTATTATATTTGTCAGCATACATAAGGCAACTCAGACTCCCACCTGTAACAAATTAAGTGAAGATTTTTCTATCATTATTGCAGCTCACATAACCAAACTCCTTCCATCTGAGATCCTTTACAACCATTTTAGTCATGATAATTTATGTCAGTAGTAGGATTAGATCAGAATTACAGACCCAACAGCAGCCATTTAGTCCTGCACGTCACTGGCTATTAAATAGTACCTTAGTAATAAAGCAGTTTCCTTGTTCCTTCAAATGGTGACCTTCAGTATGTCTGCTGTGGTTGAACAGGAAAAACATACCATTAATATTCATATTTTCCTCTAGGAAAGTATACAGCATAACATTATTGGTATTTGTCAAGTGTCTGGGGCTGTACAAAATACAACATGAAGGCAGCCCTTGCTCCAAAATACTTAGTGTTGAAGAAAAAGAAAAAGGCACTGGACTGGGAGCTGGGTGACCTGGGTTCTATTACTAGATCTGCCATTGACCTGTTATGGGACTTTTCATTTCTCTGTGCCTTTGTTTCCCCTCCCGCTCTTGTCTATCTGTTCTGTTTAGCTTGTGTAAACTCTTTAGGGCAGAGACCGTCTCCTATTAGGTGCTAGCATACCTAGCACAATAGGGCCCCATTCTGGGTTGGAGCCTATTACGTGTTACTGTAATGCACATAAATAAATAATAAATTCACTAGGAAGTCCAACAGGAAGAGTAATTTCTAATAATTTTTTGTGGGGAGAGTTGTTCACTTCTTGTGGGCATTGTGGAAGAAGTGAGCGTTTAAGAGGGATCTGAAGGGAAGGAGAGTAGTAGTCTGGTGAACTGAGATGTGAAGGATATTTCGTGCACAGAGAATGGCAGGCAAGGATGCACAGAGATGGGAATGTGAGAAGACAAGAAGTTTGTTAGCATGAACAGAATGCCTTCTGCTTTTTTAGTCTTTCTAGCAATGTGTGGAAGCTTGTGCTGCCGCTGTTCTGCCTTTTCCATTCCATGGATGAAATTGAACAGTTTGACCCCTGAGATGCCAAATTCACCCTGTTTGTGAGCACTAAAATTCTCTGGGAAGGTGTTTTAGGTTTTTAAGCTCATCTGCTAAAATTCATGGATCACCAAAGAGTATTATTTTCATCGTAGTGAGCAAGGATTTAGCCTTGTGACTTCATTAATACTAGTGCAGCAATATTGTTGCATGGTACTGTAGTGAGGAGTGCCTTAGAAATTTGTGTTGTAACAATCTCCATGCATTGCACTGAAATTTTCCCTCTAGGTCACCTATAAAATCATATTTTGGGACCATCTTGGTGGTCAAGATGCAGGGCTGGTCAACTCCTAATCTCTCATTCCTTAAGTCACCAAGGTCGAAGAACTCTGTACATTGCAGCAGGCTTTGTCCAGGTAGAGAGGGACAGAAGCTGAGGAATTGCTTTGTGTCACTGAACCAAAAATCTGGTCAGTTAAGGAATAGTGATAATGGACTGCTAAAGGAATCCTGTCCATTCTTTTTCTGTTGGAAGGAGCTAAAATAAAACATTTATAGTCCATCCACTCTATGAAAACTATATTTGAACACGGTTGCAACATGGTTTCCCTGACCATTGCACACTGGGAAGGTTTTTTTTTTTTAAGAATTGTATTGTAACTGTACCATAAAGCCATAATATGGACTTTCTTCAGGTGGGCAGTTTAGCTTTGTGTATGGTGGGATCTTAATGTACAGCATGATTTGATTTGGATGGTTCTTAAAAGAAACAAAAGCCTGTCCTCATTGGTTGGGGTACCTTGCGGACTGCCATGTTTAAACCTAGTGGTTGCTAGCATGGTCTCCCTTGTAATGTACACAGGGCCTTCTGTGGACAGGCTGAAGCCTTGAAGATCATGTTATAAAGCATCTGTTTGCTTTGACTCATAGGAATAATGCCACTGCTGGCTATTTTCTCCTCTAGACGTGCCTGGCAATATAAACTTCAGAAACAAAATATTTACAGTAACTTAGTTCATAACCAAGGAGTTTATAGTTACTTAATTCACCCAATGATTGGTGCAAGGACTTCAGTCCAAACTACAGCATCTTTTGCTTGCCTTGTAATCTGTACCTCAGCCTTTTTGTTTGGTGTGAATTCAGACTACTCCAAGGCATCCAGACTCAATGAAATGAGAGCATAATGTTCTGTTTGAAACCTGTTTTACTGCGTAAAAGGTACACCCTTTCAATAAATGCATGGCACTGTGAGCTGCTCAGAAGCCTGCATGAAATGTGCTGATGTTCTTATATTATTCCATTTTGTTGGATCGCCCAGAAATGCCACGTGTTTGCTCAAGACACAGACATGTTGTGTCTCTTCCATTTTCTAATAGTCACACATGCCTGACAATTGGCACTTGTCACTGGTCATTTAAAAAACTTTTCCCTAGATGATTAGTGCCTTGGCCTCTGCACCTGGAGAACTGTCAAAAATAATGTTTGGAGAATTTCAGCATAAGGGAAAAATAACATATCTTAGAAGACTGGTAAAAGTGCAACTAACCTGAAAGTACAAATCATAATGTGCAGTGTTTGGTGGGTTGTGATTTCTCAAAACTACTACATGTTATTAGCACTAAGGAGTAATTAGCTAGGTGCCTGACCCCCTCATTTAAAACAATACGTGTTGACTACGGATCTAATATTCCGCTTATTCTTATAAATGCTTTACCTTTCCATAGCTGTTTTCATCTATGGATTTCAAAGCACCTAAGAAACAATTAAGTCTCCCCGGTGAGTTAGGTAAATCTACCCATTTTATAGATTGGGGCTTCCCAGAAGACTTTCTCTCATAGCATCAGTTTCTTTTCTGCCCATGTGCTCCTACAGTAGAGTAGTCTGTGTAATAGTTACATAAACATGATTATTAATTATTCTGCACTTTGTATTGCACTCATCTTTTCTAATGACTCTCTGTTCCCCTCTCATTTCACAGCAACTCTCTTTTCATACTCATCTTAATCCACCTTTTTCTGAGACACGCATCTACAAAATCAACTGCAGAGTTTCCAAACATGGATGTTTCAGATTCAGATCATATTCCATAAAGCCCTCCTCCGCGCGCACACAGAAGTTCTTCTCTAACCTTTTCCATCCCAATGTGCTTTCACTCATAAGTGCCTCTATATTTTAATATCTGAACTCATTCTTTCAACCACTTGAGCTCACTCTGGGCCAGATCCTGATGTCTTACTAAATTTCTACTCCTTTCTTACTCAGGCAAAATTCTCAGGATTTGAGTCCCCATAACTACTATGCTGATTAGGCTGGTGGATAGTTATCTTATAAATCTTCACTTTGCCCTTTTTCACAAATGAAAGCTAAAAATTTTTGTGGTGGCTTCTCTGAGAAATTAATTTTACACACGTGCTAGTGTCACAGTTTCCAACACTTCTGAGCAGAGAGAAATACCACTATGAGCAATAGCATTAATGTACTCATTTGCCACCAGATGGAAATGTTGCCTTTTTTTTTATAGCAAAAACAGTTCTTGCTGTTACCTGAAAAGTCAACATTTGTTCCTTTTGGAAAACAACCAAAGTATTTGAAGCAAAACCACAAAAATGGTTGTTTTGATTAAAGCAGTTAGAATGTGATTTCCAGCCAGTCTTTCCTACTAGTGAGAATTGGTTCACACAGTTCAACTTGTAATTTGGAGCCTGATTTTTCAGAGTTGTTCCCATTAGAATCTTGGGTGCTCAGCTCTTGTGAAAACCAGACTTTTAGTCTTTTGTAGGATGCTATGTCACAAACAGTCATTAAATTGACTAAAATATGTCAGTGGCTTCTTAATAGTCCTATCTGGCACGATCTCTTCTTTGTGAATCTGTTCTTTCTAGGACTTCCTTTAAAAGAATGCAGTCAAGGTTTTTTCACAATATTTAGTATTTTTCCTCACTGTCATTGTTTTAATAAACCTTTGGAAGCTCGAAAAGTGAAATTTCCTTAGTATGAGTTGTCTTTTCCTCCATTGTGTTTGCTCTACAGTGGTGGTAGTGTTCGTCAGCAACATCTTTCCCATAGCTAAAGTCAGTCTTGCTGCTTTTTTCTTTTCCTGGATCTTTTATAGCCCACATATTAATTACAGATGTTGTATTAGCTAGTCTCCAGTCCATTGCTTCCAAAGAAGTTTAGTATTTATCAGCTAATGGTTGTCTTATCTTTTCTACTATTTCCTTTAAAATTCTACGTGGTTCATATCTGCCCTAGGATTTTATCAGTCTTCAGTCTAATTTTTCAGTCATCTATTGTGGTGACATCCTGATTTCCTTTAGTAGTTTTCCTTCCTCCTCTGGGCAGAGGTACAGTCTGTTTTTCCCCATCTGCCTCCCCCCAGTCTTTCTTTGTGAACACTGAGGCAAAGGATTTATTTTCAGAAATGTCAACCTCTTCTGTCTATAAATCATCCCCTACCAGCCCATAGAGGCCCTTCTGGCCTCTTATGTCTAATGTACTTGGAAAATGTTGTAGTTATTTTAACCTCTTGTGACATCTTCTTTTCGTTTGCTACCGAAGAAGCTTTGTGTACACCATATGCGCTGCTGCCCCATGTACTATAACACAGCTGCAATGAAATATGGGATTTTTTTTAATGCCAGATTAGCTCTTTGGTCCATCTTGTCTCTTCCCCTTAGTAGTAGCCAGCACCTAAAAGGAAGATAAACCCACCAACACCATTAATATGCTTATCCAATTAAGCCATGTTGTCATTGGGAAGGACAATTACTCTCATTTGCCTCAGGTGATTATATTTAATCTCTGAAGAATGAGATTTGAATACTCATATTGTTACCTTAACTTGCATAGCCATAAATGCAAGTAATATACATTCACAGAGCACACAATAAGTGACCAGGAAACTTTGCAACAGTAAGAAAGTATATAACTTTGCAGAAGTTAAAGTAAAATGTTACAATTGCATTGTTGTCATATTAGAATCAGAGATGTGCCAAACTGTTCAGGGGAAATTCGGGTAGCAGTTAAATTAGGCTGTCACCCCTCCAGCCTATTGGCAAAGATTTGTATTAAGAAGTTTTTGTTTTAAAACAAAATCTGTAATTTCTGTACCACATAGCAATGTAAAAAATCCTTTTGGATTCCATCTCTGTGCATGTTTGTTGCAGGTAGTTCAGTGTTTCAGAACTGCCTTTTCCTCCTTTTTGGGTGCATTTTGACAGGTCTCTTTGGATTAGATCATGTTCTGTAGCAAAGTATGGTTCCAGCAGATACACTTCATGATGTATATAAACCTACAGGAAAGGCAATAAAAATTCCTTATAAAATGAAGGTGAAATATCTAAAGTATATATCAGACTATAATACATGATGGGTGATTTTATTCAAAAGCCTTTTTTAGCTGGAATATGCATACAATATATGCATACAATTATAAAACAAAAAAGGTAAATGTTGAGTTAAAGTTATAATTTTACCTCAGGGTCCTAGCAAATGATTCTTCAGATCCATCATTTATTACATCACTAGAAGCTTTCAGTGATATTATAGCCTTTAATTCATAGTTGTCTGTTTATGCTATCATTACTCTAGTGCCCCAAATGTGGTAGGCAAACATATAGGAAAATATATTCCCTGCCTCACAGATCTCTCACTCTCATGGCAACGTGACTCTGCAAGCAAGAGCAACAATAATAGATGGGGAAATAGGCAGACAAGGGTTAGTTGACTTCCATGAGTCTTATTACAAAATGTGTTCCCTAGTATGCACAGAACTCCCCCAACCCACAGGGTTTTTTAGGGCAAAGTGCTCCTTACCAACCCTTCCAGCATGTCCTTAATTATCCAGTCAACCACCTCACTATCCAATCTTCCTTTCCTCTCCTGTCCTCCATTACCATTCAACACCCTCTCTACTCGCTCCACGTGGCAGCCCTGGACAAGTGCTCCTGTGACCGTCATCAACCCACAGAGTACATCACCTAAAGCCACAGGATGGGAACCATGGTCAGCCACTCCACTTCTCAGACACAATGGAAATTTCTACTGTTAGGGTGAAGATTGTTCGGTGCTGGAAACAGAGCTTTCTCGGGGGGGGGGTTGAGAAACTGGAACAAACTCCCACAGGAGCTAAGGACAATCACAAACCTCACCACCTTCCGCTCAGAGTGCAAGACACCCTTTTCAACCTGCATTCTCTAACTTAAACACAGCAGTATGACATTTAAATTTTTTATTTTTTTTTTAAACCCTACCCGTACAAAACCTTATGCTGTACACACAGTTCTCCCTCTGGGAGAATATATTGTTGGAAGGTGCTCAGGTACTACAGTGATGAGGGCAGTGAAAGACTCTATGTAGAATAGAAAGTCCTCCCCTCTACATCACTCGTGATGTTAGGATCCCACAGCTCTGAAGGCTGTGGAACAATTTCTCTCCCCTGCCAGACTGTCTGTGTGAACAGAGAGATAGCAAAATCTCTGTGGCAGTGCCGTCTGGCTCCCAGGAAATGGTCTTTCTTTCTGTCTCAGCCCATATGTCTGAGGAAGAGTGGCACGTAAGGGCCTTGTGCCTCAGTGGGTCTAGGTGGAAAGCAGGCAGTGGCCTTGTATTGTATATTATTTTAGTTCTGCTGACAATCTAATTTGCATATTAAGTGTGCATACTTGTAAGTGAAAGACAGAAGGCACATAGCACTAGATGATAAGAGGACTTCATAGGACTCCTTTTCTGCTTGAAAATTGTAGGATGCAGAGGCGGATTATAGTTTTGTGGGGCCCTGGGCCAGAGTGAGTGGGGGCCCCTCCCTACCCCTTCCGCCTGCAGTCCCCCCGGCTCTCCTGCCGGGGAGCAGGGTCAGGGCGCAGGGGCTTCCCCCACCTGCCCAGAGCTGCTGCCGTGGGGGAGTGGGGCCGGGGCCCCGTTGGCCCAGTTGCTAATCCACCACTGGTAGGATGGCAGTCCAAGTGATAATACAGGTCTGTCGCATCTTAGGCGCATTTAACATGTGCGATTTCAGCTTTACGCGGTCAGCAAAAACAAGAAAAAAACAAAAAAAAGAGAAAAATAACAATTTAAATACTGTTTCTGTAGTGCAGGCAATTCTGCCCGCTATTACACTCAGTGTAATTTTGACTATACGCAGTTTTCGCTTTAGGCGCTGACCGCGGAACGTAACCCCAGCGTAAGATGAGACAGACCTATACTACACTGAAAAGCTCTGTTTAATTTCACCTTTTCAGTTCTATGATCTTACATTTTTCTCCTTTTGCATGATTTGGAAAATGATAGAATTTCCTTTGCTTGCCAAAGTTTCATGTGGGATAGCAATTTCCTATGGAAAAAATAGCCTGTACAGTAATTAAATAAATAGAAATTTAATCTGCACAAGTACTTTTATTGTCCTCTGTGGTTTGGATGGATTTCTGAGGCCTATTCTTTCCAGAGCCTATGAAATGACATTCTGACAGAGGCTGGAGTCAAAGGTTGCTTTAAGCTGCTGTTTATACTGGTTAGTTGAGGAGTTTTTGGCAGTATATATGAGATGGAATATAGACTACAGCTTCTTATG
Source organism: Platysternon megacephalum (assembly GCA_003942145.1). Classification (NCBI taxonomy): domain Eukaryota; kingdom Metazoa; phylum Chordata; order Testudines; family Platysternidae; genus Platysternon; species Platysternon megacephalum. The sequence continues at coordinate 3,889,289 of QXTE01000116.1, forward strand.
AACATCAAAACTGGCTAAAATGTAGGTATGGGATAATCATTATATGGGTTTCCTATTTATCTTGCTAAACTCTGGCCTACATAGTCTCTTAATCCCTTTGGCTTTTTTTGTCCTGTGGCTTGTGTAGAAATCAATAAAGTAGCAGAGAGCACTTGATCATTTTTACATCCATTTTATTTATATACACAGAGCAGTCACTTTTGAGATCTTTTACCTGCAACCTTAAAAACTGACATGTGGCTATGCAGACATTTATGAAAACGCCATATGAGCTCTTTAGAGTACAGTATGGTTTGATGCCTCTCTCCCACGGTTTATTCTTGGCCAAACATTTTCCCTCTCCCTACTAGTGTGCAATATGCTGTCAATCAGGTAGTTACTATCCTGTGCCCCAAAGGTGCCTGCTGGTCCTTGTGCTGCTGCCACTGGCGTTGCCTCCTGGCTGGAAGCCAGCCGAAGGAGAAGGCAGAGATGATTCTTTCCTAGATATTTTTTGAAGTGCCTGTCACAAGACCTGGGAAACAGAGACATTTGGATTTCCTCTAAAATGTTTACAGTCTTCGGCTTCTGTTCTAGTTATTTATGGAACTTGTAGAATTGATGGGTCCTATTATTCAAACTGAGTGCTTCAGGGCAGGGATGGTCCCTTCCTATGTGTGTAACCATTCTGCCAGGTGCCATTCGCAGTAGTAACTGTTGGGTCACAATAACCATATATTCACCTAAAAAAAATCAAAACTGACAAAACCCAAACAGTGTTTCAGGTGTATGGCCAACCCCAAAGTCCTAGGTATTAATTACCTGGCTGGGTGACACCCATAACTCTTATTCACAAAACAACCCGTACCCATCTAAACCCTCACTTGTGAATCCAGATAGACTCGTCAGTAGTCAACTGGGTGTTGGGGCAGCTCTCCTGTCTGCTTTAGTTCAACAAAGCCTACACCATCAGGTTCTGCTCCATCCTGCAGCTGGTCTGAAAGACCTCTCCACTTACTCAGTCCAACCTAGTCCCACTCCACAGAGTCAGCTCTATGCAGAGCTTGGAATTTCTGGATCAGGCATTCTAGATAGATCTCCTTAGCTCCATTTATTGAGCTCCTCAGCTCCCAGCCCAACCAGAGTCCACTATATGTCCATTCACGGTGACTAACTTTCTGTGGGGTATAGCTTGCAGAATTCATGTGCCCATTCATAACTACAGTTACCGTAACAAACGATTGTCCTTCAGAAAATCAGAACACAAACTCCAAATAATGCAGCACGACACACTATATTAACTAAGCTACACTTTCTCCTGTGAGAGAAGCAGAGTATTCTATCCTTCTAAGCCTTGTAGCTGTGAGTTATATCTGTTTCTACAGTGCCTAGGACATATGGGGGCTCTAGGAGGTACTGTAATCCAAATAATTAATTTATGTTAATTAAACTTCTTGTTAAACTTCTGCTTCTGCATTAGTTGTTAGTCAAAAAATTGTCTAGTGCTCTATTGCCATTTGAAATACAAATGATTTTATCTTGTCTGCTCGAAGTTGGCAACATGTAAAAAAAAATAGTGTACTACAAATCAAATATAAATAAAATATTTATCACCTAAATTTCATAAACTAAAATTGGCCACATAGAATGTTTTGGTGTACTTGGGATCAGTGTGGTTGATAATTCCATTAATAAAATATCTCATGCTGCAGTATCTTCTAAAATATAGATCAGCACAGTTGGCTTAAATAGCAAACCATGATGTATTGTATAACTAGTGAAAAATGTGAGGTTTGGCTCTAATGGGGAATTTTCATGGACTTGACCCATCAAATAATAAAATGGATATAAAATGGTGTATTTTATTTATATCTAACCTTTCCTGAAACATATGGATAGGTTTCAGTTATTACCATGCTGCTGCACTGTAAATCAAGGGAAAGACTTTTGCAGCTTTTAAGTTATAAACTTGGATTGATGATGCACATTACTAAACCAACCAGAGCACACCAGACTGCACATGTGATGCCTGCAAGGCTGGCTCAGGACAATATATATTCTGCACAGACGCAGTATAAACAAGCATCTTACGATGTCAAGCAAAGTAAAAAATGCTCTACATTGGTGGATTCAGAGACACAATGTTTGCACGGGAGTTCTCTTGGCACAGACCTCCCCACTTGGTGATAAAATGGATGCCTCATTGCTAGATTGGGGGGCACACCTGAACAACCACATAATCCAAGGTTACTAGTCCCATCGGAATCAACGTTACGCATAAACTTACTGGAACTACAGGCAGTCCGAAATGCATGCTTACACTTCCTACCCATGATCAGGGACAAGGCTATAAAAGTGCTGACGGACAATGCTGCTTGTATGCTTTACATAAACCACCAAGGAAGGGCACGGTCACACTCCCTATGCACAGAAACTATGCGACTATGGAATTGGTGCATCCGCTGCAAAATCAACATCTCAGCCTCCTACCTACCAGGATGCCAAAGCACCACAGCAGATGCACTGAGCAGAAAATTTTCCCAGGACCATGAGTGAAATGAACAGCAGAATACTGCAGAACCTATTCAGACACTGGGGCTTCCCAACTATAAACCTCTTTGCAACAAACCCGAATGCCAGATGCCCATACTTCTGCTCCAGAGCGGGACCGGGATCCCAATCTCTCAGCACTGCTTTTCTCCTCAAATGGGATACATATCTATTGTACACTTTTCCTCCAACCCCTCTCCTAGCCATGGTCATGCACAAGATAAGGACCCACAACTCCAGAGGGAGCCCCCCACATGGCCCAGACAAAGGTAGATTTTCTGCATTTAAACATCATATGGCATATGGCTTATTTAAAGTGACCTTAAAGCAGCTTGAATACAGTGGTGAGCATGGAATAAATATCTAAATTAGATTAGATAGGCTTTTAAAATAAAAATAATGAACCCATGGTTACGCTTATAAATGTAGACTCCTCATTTATAAAATATTTGCCTATATGAGAACACTTGCGGGTATTTCTGTTCTGTGAGAGGATTTACAAAAATTGAGGCAATTGTTAGTTTTATGCATTAAACTTGGTTGAAATAAAAATTATCCTACCAAGTAGCTGTGGGAGACTGTCCCTTGGTATTTGGCCATAAAGAACCTACCGAGGTTAATCAGCATGCTGCTCAGGTCTTCAGAGACTAAGAAACAGTTGGAAATTCCACAGTTTGTATTAAACTATTCAGCCTCTTTGTGGGGAACTTTTAATTGAAGTGTTGGCAACCAACGCATGAGAATAGTGGCATGGTTTTTAAATTGTCCCTTCTGATCATTTGATCTCTTGGAAATTTGCTGCTTGGAAAGCAGCCTCTTGCAGCTCTATTTCATAGCACTGTGATAAATTCACCAAGCACCCCCTTCGATTAATAAGGGATTCTTTGTGAATCAACAGGAATATTTAATTGTCCAATATAACATTCAAAATAGAAAATAACCTAAATGCCTGCTCATTGTTTTGAAAATGTGTCCATTGTTTTGCATTAATTGCTAATTTAAAATGTACTCAGTTGCCTACTACTTATTTATGTCAGGATTTCTCACAGCCTCCAAAGCAGGGGCTGTTTCTTGCTGTGACCCCAGAATAAGTCCTCTAGGCTCTACTGTACTACAAATAATCATAACGAGGAAAAGAATAAATTATTGTTTTTCTGTACACTCCCCACACCGCCTAGAGCTCCTGGAAAGCTGCTGCTGGAAAGTGAACCACAAAGGATTTTGAATGTTAGAGACTTTGGGGAAATTACCTCTGTATCGTCTCTTTTTCTCGACTACATTCCTTACAGTCATTTAAAAAACAAACCAAAAAAACAACAACAGGAGCTGTATGTGTCTCAGAGGCCTCAGTGAGTGAGGTAGCTTTCACGATTGTATGACAGGCACAAGCTGACAGTCGTCAGTTCAAGGGAAGGAACTGATACGTAACCTGAAACTGGAACAGAAAGAAGGGAGAAGAACATGAACGGGAGCCTTTGTACAGCAACATCAGCAAAGCATGCAATTTTCCATTGCTCCGAGGCAGGCAGATCACCATGGGGGTGTATGTTATAGTTGTGCTATAGTCAGGGCCGGCGCAACCCATTAGGCGACCTAGGCAGTCGCCTAGGGCGCAAACATTTGGGGGGCGCCGGCGCCCCGGTCGGGGGTGGCATTTTGGGGGCGGAAAAGCTGGCGCCACTACTGGCTATAGTTGTTAATGTAGGCTGGTGATGGTATCTTATAATAGGCCGATTCTGAGTGGTTTTTAGGTCAGTGCTTGGCTGTGTGGTTGGTGGGGGGAAAACACATTGTGCACTGACATTGATATTCTTACCCATATTGCTAGTTCAGTACCTCAGAGNAACCTAGGCAGTCGCCTAGGGTGCAAACATTTGGGGGGCGCCAGCGCCCCGGTCGGGGGCGGCATTTTGGGGGCGGGACCTTCCGCCGCCTAGGGCGGCGGAAAAGCTGGCACCGCTACTGGCTATAGTTGTTAATGTAGGCTGGTGATGGTATCTTATAATAGGCCAATTCTGAGTGGTTTTTAGGTCGGTGCTTGGCTGTGTGGTTGGTGGGGGAAAAACACATTGTGCACTGACATTGATATTCTTACCCATATTGCTAGTTCAGTACCTCAGAGTGCATCCATTAGCATGGGTGCATCACACATGAAAAGACATCAGTGTAGGAGAGGAGGGGATTTGGGAAACAGGATTGAGTGGAGTGGCCACGTTTGGCTCAGCCGTGTATGGGGTGTATAGGAGCCACTTGGCACCAGGTAGCAGCCACGGGCCTTACTGCTGTAAGGAAATGGGAATGCTCTGGCCACCTCTCCTCGCAGCACAGCAGCAGAATAGGAAGGCCACAAATGGCAGGGGCCCTGAGTACCGTTAAGGAGAATTGGATTGAGAAGCAGGGCTCTCTCCAGGTGCTAACAATAGGGAACTGGCAGCAATTGTTCAGCCTCCTGGATTTGAGTTGTGGGGATGGGAGCAGGTCTTTGCTTTCTGCAAAGCCACACAGGCAACAAAGCCAGAGGAGGGACCTCAACAGCGCAGTGTGACTGGGATTATTCTTGCTTTTCTACTTTGTTTTACTTTTCCTGCATTCTGCCTTGGTCCCAACTAGAGTTGCCACCTGTCCAGGTTCCCCCAGGATTGTCCCTTTTTTGAGGTAGCTGTCCTAGGAAATCGTTAACAGAGCTCAGTACATGCTGCCAGCTGTCCAGCTTTATGGGCTCAGGATCATCCCACATGTCCTGTCTTTTGCATCCCAGAGGTAGCAACCCCACTCAGGCGGGAGGGCGTGGGGGGGGGAATTCAGGAAATATTGGTGTTTAGGACTACGCCATAAAATATTGCTGTGGAGAAGGATAAGAAAGGGACATCCCTAAGTGAGGTGCATTGTTATTAAAGGACTATATATCACACTGAGGTGCATTCAGCCAGTTGGATCTTTCGGTTGGCTGAACATGCCAGCCCCACCTCCTGAAAGACATAGGGCCTGCTGCTGCAAGTAATGTATCACCTAAACTGCTCCCCCGCCAGCATTAAAAACAGGATACAGTACCACTGGAGCATTAAAACAAACAGTAAGGACCTGCATGCAAGCTTGCTATCCATAGACAGAGGGGTCTTACATTCTTAGGAGCAGCGTGTCTAAATGTTTTCAGAGTAAGAAACTTGATATTTATGCTTGTCCAGGAAGCCAGTAGCATCAGAGAGGGTGTCTGCATGGGTGGTTTGCTTGCCCATGACAATCAAGAATACAGTGTGTGTTTGTTTCTAATTTTATTCTCCAGTTATGACTTCCAGGTGAAACCCAGAAACCCTCTCGGTGAAGGTCCAAGCACCCCTAAGGTCCCATTTTCTACTGAATCAGGTAAGAGCTTCAATAGATGTATCAGTTTATCAATGAAAACCATGACAATGCGTTCAGCCAAAAAGATGAGGTAAACTTGACCCTTAAGTGTTTTTGATTATGGATGCAGTGTAGCCTGTATAGGGCACTGGACTCAGACTCAGGAAACCTGGATTTCCTTCCTGCTCTGCCGCTGACCTGCTGGGTGGCCGTGGGCATTTCACTTTACCTCACTCTGTGCCTCTTTCTCTCCATATGTAAATGACAAATTCCCATACTCCTTTATGGACACAAGACAGTTGTGATTTAACTATGGAAGGTGTACAAAGGGTTACGCTGAATCCAGGGATTTTTTTTTAATGGGTAGTGTGGCATCTTAAATCCAAAGCATTATTATAGTAAATCCATGTTTATGTTTGTATCCCTCTATCAGATAGCTCTGCAAACAGACAGGCCTTTGCGCACAGTGATACATAATAGATTCACACACACAGCACACTTTTGCAATTTTGCTTTGTTGCCCATGCTTTTCCCACTGTCTGCAATATAGGATTGTTTTAATTTTATTACTGTTGTTTATATCACAATAGTGCCTCGGGGCTTAACTGAGATCAGAGTTTGTGGTAGGCACTGTATGTGTGTGTAAATAGATAGATATCTAGAGAGAGAGAGTGAGTCACTGTGCCGATGAGGTTACAGTCTACATAAACAAGACACACTTGTTGCAGGAAGAGAAACAGAAGCACAGAGAGATTAAGTGATTTGCCCAAAATCATCCAGCAGGTCACTAGCAGATCTGAGAATAGAATCTAGGTGTCCTGGGTCCTAATCCAGTGTTTTACCCACTGGATTGACGCTTAGTGGAATGGGGTCAATGTGAGCACAGGAAATATATTCTTTAATATATGTATTAAATATATTAATAAATATATTTATTTATATTTAAATAATATATTAGCAGATTGGTATAGGGCCCTCAAAAATATGTATCTATCTAATGCATCTGCAACTTAGAGTGCTATTTGCAGCTTTGTCGTGTGTTTAAAATGGTACAATAAGCAAAGTCCCACCTGACTTGGCTATGGGGAGCAGAAAGAATCACTCAGTACGGCATTGCACTATCCATCCAAGATCCAGCTTCTCTAGAAGCCAATTACAAAATAGCCATTGACTGCAATAGAAGCAGGAGCTCTTCTTATATTTAGAGTCAGCTGCCTATTGTTGATAGTACTCGGAACTAGTAGGCACTTACTGTGTACCATGCCTCTTTAAAGGGACACTATCAGGTTTAACATTTTAAGTCAAATCCTTCAGTGCTTTCTCACGGAAATTAATGGGTGTTTTGACTGAGTAACAGGTAAGTGGAAAATGAGTAAGGAATTCAGAATATGTCCCACATATTTTAAGAAAAATTGATACCCTCTTATGTTACTAATGTATTTTAGATTATTAAACTTGAAAGAACCATTTATATTTTAATGCAATTTCATGATTTCTGGTGTTTATTTTTTTCCTTCACTCAGTGTGGACAATGGAAATAAACTGGTCAGTTTCACTTTTTCCTAATCACTTTCCACACGTCTCCATTTCGCATTCTCATGCACTAATGTAAAGCTGCAGCATTTGGGCAGCAAGCACTACAGAGGAATTCTTTAAAATAATAATAAATGGTCTACATTGAAATTTTTTAAATGCCATGGAAATATGTTGTTTGATGATAAGCTTTGTCATCTTTTTTCTTTTTTTTACAAATCCAAATTTTACTGGTAGTGACCGATTAATAACATTTTTAAAAGCTCAGTGATGCGGTAATTCCAAATACACCTCTAGCCCGATATAACGTGACACGATATAACACGAATTCGGATATAACGCAGTAAAGCAGTGCTCCAGGGGGGCAGGGCTGCGCATTCCGGCGGATCAAAGCAAGTTTGATATAACGCGGTTTCACCTATAACGCGGTAAGATTTTTTGGCTCCCGAGGACAGCGTTATATCGGGGTAGAGGTGTAGTTACATGAGCAGTTTATTTCTTTAACTTACATAAAAATGTAGTGAACTCAACTTCCCAAAATTTTTGCTATTTTACAGATTATAGTTTGTCAGCCATAGAAAATCACTTTCCAGTGTGCTTCTGTAGAAATATCAGGAGAGGTTATTTTACAATGTCTGATTGAGTGTTTGTTTTTCTCCCCAGCGGACCCAAGAGTGAGCGAGCCAATTTCAAGTAAGCCCTTTATGCATAGAATGCTCTAATCTGAACATTTTTCTGAAGTAAGATAACATACTACTTTATGACGGGAGTGGTTGTGCTGTCCTAGCTACACATGCCATGGAACAGAACAGCATTCACACATGATTTCACTTCTTCCATCTATGTAACTTGTAAGAAATTCCTGCCAGTCTAAATGTTTACCTGAGCACAGCACAATCAATGTGATGTGGTATTCCCGCAGCAGCTAAGATGGCTTGGAACCAACGTACACAAATGAGCCATGGACAGCTTGTGTTTTCTCAGCCCAGTTGTTAAATCAATAGAAAGTTCTGTAAAAAGAATACACTATTTCTCACTTAGTAAGCGACTTAACAGAATGCAAGTCAACGTCCGCTATTTGTCTGTCATTGTGCTGAAATGTATGCCATGAAAAATAGTCAGCTTTGAAAGGCTTTGACCGAGTTCTTCCTGAAGCCAGTGGTAACACTCCTGTTAACTTCGTGGGAGTTGGGGCAGGCTCTAAAAGAGCAGAAGAGACCCCTTTCAGCCTGAGGGCCTATGTTTTGCATTTAGTACTGAAGTTGCCTTTAAAAATTTGCAAATATTCTTCCTTTCCACAGTGTAGGCTATCTCATCTGGTTTATCATGTAGTTTGCTGCAAGTTAACGGTGCCCTCATTTGTACCCTCTCTGTTAGAAAAGCTGTGGAATCATAATTCCCCCACTACCACTGTATGTTACCCACTTTTATAAGTTGTAACTGTATCTCAATACACATACAAATATTTGTCTCCCTGACATTGCAATGAACGTTGTACATAAAAGGGCCAGATTTTGATCTGAGTTTCAGCAGTCTAAATCTGGAGTACCTGTTTACTTCAGTGGAGTTATTCCAGATTTACACCAGTGTCAGAACCAACCCCAAAGTCAGGTCCCTGTGTGAAAAACTTGGAAACATGTTTGTAATATTTCTTATGACTCCGTTTCCTTGGTCATTTTTTGTATTGTTGCCTGCCTGAGTGCGTAGAATTTTTACGTTAAATCGTAAAAACGTTGTTCTAGAACCCAGGAATGGTAAAGATAAGACAGCCTCTTGGATCCACTGCTTCAAAAGAATTAAGAGAATAATTGCTGGGCCATCAATTGTGGGGAGAAGTTACCTAGCTGGCTCCATCCAGGGTAGGATGCTGTTCTCTTCCTAAGACTAAGCCTGAGGTCCAAGGAGACCTAACCCCTTAAATATGCTAGAAAAGGGACACGGATATTGGGTGAGCTGAGAGAGCTTGGCTAGGATTTGTCAGCAAAAAGGCTGACAGTCTGAGACATTCAGGGACTAGGGAGAGGACTGCAATCAGTGTAGGCTGTTCCTTCCAACTCAGAGATGGTGAATAACCCAGACCACACTAAGCAGTGGATGGAGGGGTTAAGCTTAGGTAAGGAGATATGCTTGTAGGTCTTGGTTATTTTAAAATCCACTTCTCTAAGCACTGTGTACCTTCTGGACAAAATAAATGACGCTTTGTTTTGAAGAAGCTCTTTCTGTATCACTGTCAGAGTATGCTGTCAGAGGCCTCCAAAAGAGAAACCCTGGCAGGGACCAATCCCAGCTGGACTTGCTAAATTATTCATGGTCAGTACATAGGAGGCTGTAATCCAGATCCTGGTCTGAGAGTGGGTGAAATGTGGAGAGGGGCCTGACACCTGTGGGAGTGCCCTCAGTGCAAGCCTGAGAAGGCACAGCTGTGCAGCCTGCCAGGGACTGGGACACACTGCTCCTATATTTTGCTGCTTACAAACTCCATAAAATATCCTTCAAAATGCAGGTGACTGGTGCTGTTAATATGTTCCAAGTGGGATCCTGTTGCATTTGGGTTTCTGGTCTTCTCTGATCATTTGAATGTGTTTGTCACGCCCAGTTTTGTAATTCCCCTCTTTCTTCTTCTCCTGCAGTGGGAAAAGATGCCATCTGGACTGAAGTCCCATTCAATTCCGACTCCTATTCAGAGTGCAAAGGGAAACAGTACGTCAAGAGGACCTGGTACAAGAAGTTTGTAGGCATCCAACTGTGTAATTCCCTGAGATATAAGATTTACCTCAGTGATTCACTTACAGGTAAGGGAAACCCAAGGCAGTGTTAATGTATTTTTATAGCTGTGACCCAAATTACACAATACACACACAGTCATCTAAGTTTTTCATATCCACGGGCCTGGACTGAATGGTTTTAAAGGATGATCAGGCATGCGTATGCTACTTACCTTGGAAATGTGGATTATGGATGTTCCAAGATTCACAGGTTACTATTAATTAATAGTACCTGTTTTATAGTACCCAAAACAGTGCTGGACACTTGACAGAACATGTAAAAATATAACTGCCCTCTCCTGTCCTGAAGAGCTTACATTCTGTGGTGTCAGTCTTGCATTAAAAACCTGTGCCTGCACAGTTCTTCATGCATCGTTGGGGCCTAATATTAGATGGGATGCCATAAGAAACGGAGAAGACAGGAGCAGATGAGATGGAGCAGGGATTACAATACTCTCCTGCTGGAATCCAGTTTGGCCTGTAAACATCCTGTAGTTCTTTTCTGAATGATGACATTTTATGGGGATTGTTTTAATGTATTTTATACACATGGCTTTGTATCTCACTGTAATCTTTTCCTCACCTACTTTCACTTTGATTATTTTAAATCATGCCCATTTGTTTTGGGGTTNATAAGAAACGGAGAAGACAGGAGCAGATGAGATGGAGCAGGGATTACAATACTCTCCTCCTGGGATCCAGTTTGGCCTGTAAACATCCTGTAGTTCTTTTCTGAATGATGACATTTTATGGGGATTGTTTTAATGTATTTTATACACATGGCTTTGTATCTCACTGTAATCTTTTCCTCACCTACTTTCACTTTGATTATTTTAAATCATGCCCATTTGTTTTGGGGTTTTTTTTTAAAGCCCTATTCCCCCTCACCTCCAACATACACACTTTCATTATTAACACTAGCCTTCCTGACATAGTTTCTCACCCCTCGCTCATTACGTTCAGGTTATTGAAACCATCTAGTAAGTGCTGGCCTCTGTTTTGTTTCTTTATGTCTGCCAGTGGTTTGGTTTATTCCCAAATGTTTGTTGTGCCTTTATACACATGTGCACTCATATCGAGAGCTATACAGAGCTTTTGTTTCAGTTTTCCTTTTATTTACTGATAAATTGTTGGGCAGTTTTTGGGAGACCTCTCATCATGAAACTTCTGTTGGTGCAGCTCCATTGGTGCTACAATTAGTAGGAGAACTAGTGCAAAGGTCACTAGTTTTACCACCTTGCTCTGTAACTCTGCTAAAAGTAGGTGTAGATGACATGGGGCATGTATAGACTAGGAAAATAGGTTGTGTTTTAAAACACGGTGGGTGAGGTGATTTTTAAACTTGGACGTTGGTACCTAATGTAGTCAGGGCAAGTTGTGTTTAGAAATCTGTTAGCAATGCAAAAAACTCCAGTGTAGACAAGGTCTCAGTCACCACCATTGTGGTGTTTCAATGACAAGGGGTGCTACTGTAGAGCCCAAAATATGAAGAGTAACACAGATCTGTGTAACCTATGGGAAATATCCCCAAAGGTAAAAAGTCGGCTGATGTGTCGGTTACATGCAGTCGTATCAAAAAACAGAAACAGTCATTGAAAGATGCAGATTTTAGGGCCTAATCCTGTCAGGTGCTGAAGACCTCCCACAAGCAGCTAATTCCCTTCTACCCCTCCTGAAATCAGTACCCGAGAGCCCAGCACCTCACAGAATAAGGCCCATAGTTGAGATTATGGAGCAGGAAGGAGAGCAGAGAACGTATAGGAATGCTGGACAGACCATGCCAAAATAATAAGCAGCTATGCTGCCTGGCTCTTCCCCTCAACCCCAAAAGACACACAAGGAAAACCCTGTGGGTAATTTTAAGTTAATATCTCTTAGGTAAATAGTGTCTTGACAATTATGTGAACAAGATAGACCATTTTAAAACAAGTATCGTTCATTCTTTGCTATGGTACTAGCTATAATCAGACAGACCAACTGCGCTATATTTGGAGTCAGGAAGGAATTTTTCCCCAGATCAGATTGGCAAAGACCCAGGAGTTTTTCGCCTTCCTCTGCAGCGTGCAGCACAGGTCACTTGCAGGTTTACACTAGTGTAAATGGTGGATTCTCCGTAACTTGAAGTTTTTAAATCCTGATTTGTAACTCAGCCTGAGGTTAGGGATCAGCCTGAGGTTAGGAACAGGAGTGGGTGGGAGGGATTCTGTGGCCTGCCCTGTGCAGGTCATCAGACTAGATGATCACAATGGTCCTTTCTGAGCTTAAACTCTATGAGATGACAAAACTGCCAGCGAGACATAGCACACTGTAACACTAGTCTGTGGAAGAAATAGCCGTGCTAATCTAGCAGGACTGTAACAGTCCTACATCAGATGAATTAACACTGCACTGAAAGCTGCTTCAGTCTCAGAACAAATATCTAATGTAGCGATGGCCAATTTTCTTATTTCTGTTTGATTTTGTTGTTGCTCTTGCTGGAAGAATGGTGATTTAACTTGGCAGGACAATCACCAAGGCAGCCAGACTGTATTCATTGCACTTCCAAAGAATGGCTCTCTCACTTGTATTGTTTAACCAACACCAGATCAGTTGTCACGATATTTGAATGAACTGGAATGTAACACAATGTTATATGTATTGGATAAACATTTCCCCCCATTCTTTCACATGGCAAAGGCTTCTGTACTGTAGTGGAAAAAATTCCAGTTCTAAGGCAAAACTCAGCCCTGATGTAGTTCAGCACAACTCCATTGAATTCAATGGAACTGTGCCCACCTGTATTAGAGCCAAATGTAACCTGTAATATCCAGCAAACTGAGGAACCATCTTGTGTTACTGTACATAACAGAGCCACACAGAGGTCTGATTTCCATCTTGAAGTGTGTATTCTAAAATAACCTATATAGGCTTAGTTATATTAAGAAATTTAGTGATTTTTAAATGTTTTGGTAAAGAAAGTCCTGATAGCAAATTCTGAGCAAGCCTGGGGGCTCAATCCTGTTCTGATATCAGTGATATCTAGATCAGGTCCTAAGATTTTGAGGGGAGGAAAATGCAACATTTCTCCCCTCAAAAATCCTTCCCATTTACCCTCTTTCAAACCCACTAAAGTCTGGGAAGGATAAGCTAGCTACAAGAAGACATAAAAAGCTTTATCTGTGGAGATGAGATGCTCAGTTGCAGAAATGTTAACATTTTGGGTCCATTTTCTTTACAATAAACAACTGTGAGATCTACGTGTTGGAACTACACCCTATTAGCTAGTCATTACTTGGAGGCTGCCATCTCTTTTCCTTTTGATATTTTTGCCTCCGTGGCTCTGTGTGCACCCCTGTGTGTAATATAAAAGATATGGTAGAGAGTTGTGGGCTTTTTATTGGGTATTGAGTGTTGTTACAAAATCCTCAAGGAGCAGAGCACAGCGAGACTGTGCAAGACCATCCATGACGAGGAACACTGAAAAAGGTCTAGTACAAAAACATGCTAGAGATAACTACAGAGTAGCTACTAGTAAATAGTTTGTTATATTTAGAGTTTTGTCAATCTTCGATTTCTCTGATAGGATCCATCACATATGTTCCTGATTAGGCAGAGCACTTAATCACATGCTTTTCAGTGCTTTGCTGATTCAGGACTGATCTCATGTATCATACTATGATAAATAGTATCATATTGCCCATGCTAATGTAGTTGAAGAAATAAGCTTCAGTTATTTCTCATTGGTGTTGTGCGTGTGTAAATAAAAACATACGTGTATATGCTACGTATAATACCCACACGCAATATATATATATAAATAATATATGACGATATGAGGTGCTGTTAAGGGGGTCTTGGCAGAAGTTTGGGATGATCCCATTATTTGTCCGTCTGAGCCATGAGTGAGTTATGCAGATCATTGCAAAAGGTGATACCTCAAACTATCACAGTTAGTCACTTCCTTCGTTTCCATGTTGTTCATTTATTAGTTTCCCTCTGCTTTTCTCCCCTTCTGAACTATATTAGAGAGATACTGGTAGGTTTTACAAAACCAAACTTCAATATAAACTCTCTCCAAGATATTTAAAAAACAAAATTTCCAATTAAAACTGTTCTTGTTCCGATTCAAATATTGTAGCATCATGATAGTGTGTGAGAGCCTGAAAGGGAAACTCCCTGCTGAGGAAAATTCGGAAAGGTGAGCAATATACATGGTGAAATGTTAGTAGATCCTGCAAAAAAAATCTACCTATGCAGAGGCCTCCTGAAAGCCACATGGACAGATTTCTTTATAAGCTAGGGGCCTGTATTACTTATTCAATTTATTTCATTTTTAATAATTTAAGATGATGAGTGATAAAGGAGTTTTTTTGGAGTGTATCTTTATGTTGCAGTAGCTGAAAGTGACTATGTATTAGTAATACAAATACTGAATAAAAGTGGGTATCTGTTAGAGGAAAACTGCTCTATTCTAAACATGCCAATACTGTTCCTATAAAACAGCAGCCTCTTCTGATCTCATTTAACAGTCCTCCTGAGCACTGCAATGGAAGCATTCCAGCAAATAATGTCAGCTAAAATCATTAAAGTTTTAAATTTTAAATGTGGCCTTCGGAAGCTGCAACTTTGAGCTGCCTGAATATTCTTCATTTCAGTTTGAAAATTTATCCAAGAGAAATTCCCTCCTAATGAGCACTGGAGACCAACTCTCCCATGGAAGAAACACAAATACAGCTGAAAACGAAAACAGTAATAAGTGCCTTTCATAAGAATGGCCATACTGGGTCAGACCAGTGGTCCATCTAGCTCACTATCCTGTCTTCTGACAGTGGCCAATGCCAGGTGCTTCAGAGAGAATGAACAAAACAGGCAATCATTGAGTGATCCAGCCTGTCATCCACTCCCAGCTTCTGGCAATCAGAGGTTTTAGGGACATCCAGACCATAGGGGATGCATCCCTGACCATCTTGGCTACTAGTTATTGATGGACCTATCTGCCATGAACTTATCTAATTCTTTTTTGAACCCCACTATAGTTTTGGCCTTCACAACATCCCCTGACAAAGAGTTCCACAGGTTGACTGTATGTTATGTGAAGAAGTACTTCCTTTTGTTTGTTTTAAACCTGCTGCCTATTAATTTCAGTGGTTCTTGTTTTATGTGAAGGAGTAACAACTCCTTATTCACTTTCTCCACACCTATCATGATTTTATAGACTCTATCATATCCCCTCTTACTCGTCTCTTTTCCAGGCTGAAAAGTCCCAGTCTTTTTAATCTCTCCTCAGATAACATTATTAGCTTTTTTGACTGCTGCTGCACACTGAGCCAATATTTTCAGAAAACTATCCACAATGACTCCAAGATCTCTCTCAAGGTAGACCCCATCATTTTGTGTGTATAGATAATCTTATGTTTTCCAATGTGCTGTATTTTGCATTTATCAACACTGAATTTCATCTGTCATTTTGTTGCCCAGTCACACACTTTTGTGAGTTCCCTTTGTAACTCTTTGGAGTCTGCTCTGGACTTAACTATCTTGAGTAATTTTGTGTCATCTGCAAATTTTGCCACCTCACTGTTTATTGATTTTTCCAGATCATGTATAAACATGTTGAACAGCACTGGCCCCAGTATAGACCTCTGGGGGGGACACCGCTATTTACCTCTTTCCATTCTGAAAACTGACCATTTATTCCTACCCTTTGTTTTCTGTCTTTTAAGCAGTTACCGATCCATGAGAGGACTTCCCTCTTATCTCATGACTGCCTACTTTGCTTAAGAGCCTTTGGTGGGGGACCTTGTCAAAAGCCTTCTGAAAGTCCAAGTACACTATCTCCACTGGATCACCCTTGTCCACATGTTTCTTGACCCCCTCAAAGAATTGTAATAGATTGGCGAGGCATGATTTCCTTTTACAAAAGCTATGTTGACTCTTCCCCAACAAATCTTGTTCATCTGTGTGTCTGATAATTCTGTTCTTTACTATAGTTTCAAACAATGTGCCTGGTACTGCAGTTAGATTTACCAGCCTGTAATAGCCAAGATCACCTATGGAGCCTTTTTTTAAAATTAGTGTCACATTAGCCATCCTCCAGTCATCTGAATAGAAGCTGATTTAAATGATAGGTTACATACCACAGTTAAAACTCTTGGGTGAATACCATAGAGTCCTGGTGACTTATTACTGTTTAATTTATCAATTTGTTCCAAAACATCCTCTATTGACATCTCAATCTGGAACAGTTCCTCAGTTTTGTCACGTAAAAAAAATGTGTCAGGTAAGGTAATCTCTCTCTCATCCTCTGCAGTGAATCCAAAGAATTAATTTAGCTTCTCTGCAATGGTCTAATTTTCCTTGAGAACTCCTTTAGTACCTTGAGCGTCCAGTGGTCCCACTGATTGTGTAGCAGGCTTCCTGCTTCTGAGGTACTTAAAAAAAATTGTTAGTTTTTTTAATCTTTGGCTAGTTGCTCTTCAAATTCTTTTTTGGTCTACCTAATTATACTTCACTTGCCACAGTTTATGCTCCTTTCTATTTTCCTCAGTAAGATTTAACTTCCAATTTTTAAAGGATTTCTTTTTGCCTCTAACCTTTTACTTTGTTGTTTAGCCATGGTGGCACTTTTTGTTCTTACTATGTTTTTTGATTTGGGGTATACATTTAATTTGAGCCTCTATTATGATGATTTTAAAAAGTTTCTGTGCAGTTTGCAGGCATTTCACTTTTGTGACTGTACCTTTTAATTTCCGTTTAACTAGCTTCCTCATTTTTGTGTAGTTCCCATTTCCGAAGTTAAATGCTACTGTGGTGGACTTCTTTGGTATATTTCAAAAGGAATAGCAAAATTTCATGCACAAAGACTAGTCAACCAGAGATGAACATTTTGGCAAGGCATTTCCTCCAAAGGGAGATTTTGTTTGTATACTGCCTTTTCTCTGCACAGAGTCAACATTTAGATCTATTCTGATGCAGCAAGATTGTTTATTTTATCTTTCATTTGGGAAGACATTGATAAATGGTTGGTCCTTGTGTGGGAGGATTTTACCTGTAAACTTGAACCTAATCATTGAGTTTAAGGGAACCAGGATTTAGCCCTTAAGTTCTTTGGATGGTTTATGTTATCAATCTTTGCTCATTTTAAGAATAATATGTAGGAGAGCATTAATGAAGCAATGATACATTTAACTGAAAATATTTTTTCTATAGGTCCAATAAGAGTTAGCTTGGTGTTTTTTCTCATGCTTCTCAGCTAATATGTACCCATCCATGCATTAGGTATTTAGTCATCTCTAGAATGTGAATTATACACACATTGTAAGCACAAAAAGGGAGAGTAGGCTTGAAGAATCTGGCCTGCTATGTGTTAGATATGGCCCATAAGAATTTCTCTGGAGTCATTTTGGATTGCTTTTTCAATAGAACTTAAGAATGAACATACTGGGTCAGACCAAAGGTCCATCTAGCCCAGTCTTCTGACAGTGGCCAGTGCCAGGTGCCCCAGAGGGAATGAACAGAACAGGTCATCCATCCCGTTGCCCATTCCCAGCTTCTGGCAAACAGAAGCAGGATCAGATCAGCACTGATGTTATATAAAATATCCTAATGTCAGGGGGAAAAACATGAAAATTTGTGCCTTTGCCACACAAAAGTGTTTCCCTTTTCATTAATTGGCATTGTGTTTGGGCATTTGCACACTGCTGTAAAACAGAGTTAGAGCTTAATTGGGGCAGCATCAGACTTAACATTGAGACAAAATGAATACTGGAACTCAACTCAGAACCTGCTCAACTACAAAGGAACTAACAAAAGCTTTGATGATGTTGACCTTCAAACGGTTTTCCTCATGATATTTTCTTTCTATTTTCAGGACAATTTTACAACATAGGAGATGAGAGGGGACATGGAGAAGATCATTGTCAATTTGTGGACTCATTTTTAGATGGACGGACAGGGCAGCAAGTTTTCCCAGATCAGCTACCAACCAAAGATGGTAAGTTCTGAAGAGTGTACTTGTAACAAAACTCTCAAAATCTCCCCCAACCCCAGGGTCTGATTTTTCTCCTGCTGATGGCTTTAAGGCTAATACCCAGTCTGAGTTAGCTAAATTTGGGACTTTACCCTATCTTCCCAGCAGATCAAAACTATCCTTCATGCCTGGCAAGATGCGATTCCACCCCACACCACCAAAACCATTAAGGATTAGCCAGCCTACAGTTGTCAGCCCCCTGGGAGTTAGACAGTGTAAGAGTGATGCAACCTTTTATACTGGAAAAGGAAAGCCCTTTGATGCGCTCTTCACTTAGGGGGACAGAAGCAGGGGCTCCCAAGTTCTAATTGTGGCTCTGACACTGAATCCTGTGCTCTGCCTCAAGTTCATCCATAATTTTGCATAACAGAAGCTAATATTGTGTATTTCCTTCTTGGGCAGCATGGTGTGGTTTGATGATGAACAGTGCTGTGGTAGAGGGGAATTGTAACGAATACGGTGGGAGATAGTAAGAGCGCTCTCATATTTTAAACTTCCCAACAGATTTTTTTTCATCGGTGTTACACATTAAAAGCCTTTAAAGAAAACCATTGCCTTAGCCTTCCTGCCAGTTTTGTAAATTTAAAACCAACCATGCCAGTGTGCCCATAAAGTGCCATAAATCAGCAGAGTTGTGCGTTATGTAGTTTTGCTTAGTGATAATGAAGGACAAACTGGAAAGGGAAAATTAATTGTGGGGGGAATTCCTACTGCAGTAATTCAGTACATACACTGCAATTCAAATCAGATGCCTAGAATGCTGAGAGGCAGCTGCGAATGGGACTAGATGTCTTGAACTGTTTTCTAATCACAACTTCGAACTTGAGGCATAGCCGTGGACAAGTCACTTAATCTCTCTTCCCATCTGTAAAATGGCGATAATCAGGCCTTAGTTACCAATACCTACCTCACAAGGAGTTGAGACTCTATACCTCAGACTTTTGCCAGCATAGCTACGATGAGGTGTGATTCATCACTGACATAGCTGTCTGTGCCAGCAAAATCCCCATATGTAGATGCAGCTAAACTGGCCAAACTGCACTTTTGATACACTTAGGAGAGCTTTTCTGGCATAGTATAGCTACATTGGCAAAGCCTTCCAAGTGCTGACCTGGCCTTAGGCTTTGTTTACACAGAAAAGATGTACCGCTTTAGGTATACCAGTGTGATTAAAGCACAACAACAGACCGTAGGGTGGATGTAGTCCTACCCATATACCTTATTACCCTTCCTATACAGAGAAGTGGAATAAGCTATACCAGCATAAGGCATCCGCACTACGGGTTGCATATGGCTATTGATTTATGTTTTTAAAAAAACCTAACTGAGGTATTTATACCAGCACAAAAATCAGAGTGTAGACCAGGCCTTAATGTTTGTTAGGTGCTTTGCACATATTAAGCCCTAAATACTAATAAAATCCCCATAATTTAACTATGTCATGTCCAAAAAGGATAAATCTGAACCTCTTGCAGGTGCCTTCCTGAGAGCAAATAAATGTTTGTTTGTATTCAAACTGGCATTGTAAAGCTTAGAAATGCCAGATTTAGTTTTTAAAAGCATTTATACACAAGTACAGTACCTGGTAAGCTTTCAAACGCCACAACCAGAATTAATGTTTGCCTTCAGGTACTGAGCTTAACAGTTTATACCTCAGCTGCTAAATCTTGCGAAAGATCATATTTACATAAGTTTCCACAAGACAAGTTCAGTATGCATTTCACTTGAAGTTGCTATGTTAAAAGCTAGCTGGGATTTTTCCCAATGTTAACATAACTACAAGAGGGTCACTTACTGGCCAATCTTCTCCAAAAGTAAAACCAGTTTCAGCAGATGCTCACTTTTTTAAAGCAGACGGCTGCAACTTTAACTTGGCAGGCAGTTCTCTGGCCACCATTCTGTGCTGGCCCTTTTCAGTCTACCCACTAGGGTTCAGACCACTCAGAATCCTCTCGCCCTCCCCCTGCAAGAGGAACTGAGGGTACACCTGACATATGAAAGCCTCCCCCATCTCCTTACAGGCTCATAGGGTTCCCAATAATCTCCTGGGTGCGTTTACCTCTGGGCGCTGGCACCTGCACAGGCATTAGATGCCAGCTGCAATGAAATTCCAAACTCTCAACTTTTAAACTCTGTCCTTACTCCTCATTAACCTCACACCAGGCTTCCAGGATACTGCAAGGAAAGTGGGAAAAAACCACTAAGCACCTTGTCATTCTTGACCCAGGGAAAATTCCTTCCTGATCCCCAAAACTGGCAAAACCCACAGCATCTGGGATACAGTTCAGACGTGCCTCTATTATAGGGCTGGGCTGCTGTGTGCCTTGAGGGCTTCATATATCCCAAAGGGAGGGATATGAGACATTCTCCCCTCCTCCCCCCCACGAGCACTTTCAGTGGCAACAGGGAGAGAGACAGTTCTCCACTTCCTGCCTTTTCGCCAGGTGCATTCTGGACAGGGAGGCCCCAGAGAAGGCAAGCCATGCCGCCCCCCGCCCCACACACACCTTCTCAGGATGGCAGGGGTTGTTTTCCTCTTCTCCCCACAACTTGTCCAGAATGGATTATTGTTGTGTGCTGCTGGACAAACTATTTTCTCTTATTTGCTATGGTATGTGTCTAAATTCCGCTCACAGTATTCAGGCAATTGGTAAGGGCTGAACTTTCCCCTGAGCTTCTGAAGTCAGATAAACTCCCTCTGAGAATCAGGAGCCAACTTTGGAAGATAGTGTCTTTTTCTCCCCGCCCTGTACTAAGCCTTTCCTCACTGTTTATTAGGCTTTTTCAGAGCAGTTCGCCAGGAACCCGTCAAGTTTGGAAAAATAGGTGGAGAGACCCATGTTACCTATGTTCATTGGTACGAGTGTGGAACTTCAATACCTGGTAAATGGTAGCTGCTACATGAACTTGAAAATGAAAGAAGGTCTATCACTACCCCGCCCTGACCCCCAACAAGTTCAGAGATGGAAATGTTTATGGTCTTCCTGTCATTTAAACATGTTTACCCATGTATAAAGTTTATAAAACTCTAATGACAATACTGCATTGTGTTTAATAGCATAGGCTGCTTACTATAGTTACTCCATTTTACCAAAAAGCAAGATAAGCACATGTCATAGGATAAGGTCTGGGGAAGCTGGCTCCCTATATTGTGGGTATCAAGGTACAGTTTATATGGTATTTTAAAAGATACAGTTTGTATATTATTTATCACAATGTTGTAATAAATATTTTGAGGGAGAGTTATGGCAAAGTTGATCATGAAACTGCAGTATACATTTAAATTTTAGATATTCATTCTGATTGTTACTGAAATATAGAGTGTCCTATGCTACCTGTCGAGGTAATTCTGTAAAGTCTCTGGCAATTTCTAATTCAATAATTTAAGTATATGGGGAAAGCTCTCAAACTGACTATAAATACTCAGATTGAAGAGCTTTTCCCCTTACAGTGAAATAGACAATTTGTGCTCTTGCCAAAATTGGAAGAAAGCTTGTTATATTTTAATGCTTTAGCACCAAGAAAGCAATTCTAATTTTTTTTTAAAATGCAAACATAGCTTTAAATCTATGACAGAAGTGTAGATTCTGTCACCAAGAAACTCAATATTAGAAACACACCCTATGATGTTAACCACATCACCAGGCAATGTCCCTAAACACAGTTGCTACTTAAAATAGAACCTGATTAGCTTTGCTACTCCTCCATGCCAAGTTGATGAATAGTATTTTTACTTAATCAGGCTTTCAGGTAGGCATTGTGCATGGGGAACAGAAGTCAAATCTGCCTCTACTGCAGTGGGTTTTCTGAAGCTTTGATGAATTACTTTGCAGGCCAAATGTATAGCACCACAGAATGTAATGAGGTGTAGGAGGATATGCTCGAAATACCAGTCTTTACAGCACAATCAGGTTTGCTTTAGTAAAAAAACAAGAGCTGTTTCAAAGAATTGTTAGTGTGGGACAAGGGGCAAAGTAGAGTGAAATTATTTTTTTCAAAATTACTTTTTTATAGTAGTTCCATTAAAAATCTACTTACCCTTTCTTCCCTTCCCAAAATACTAGATGTTGTATTGCTTGAACATTTATGAACTAAATAAAGAGATTTTTTTTTTAAGCAGGGTGTTTATTCATTGTTTTAAAAAGGTATGAACAGGAACACCAAAGAAATATGTCATTTGTAGAAAATGCCTTATAAAGTACATTGCAGGTACACTGTACTCTAATAAAATATGTTTTACTCATGTAAAGTTGTTTTATATAGATTGGTTTTCTACTCAAGTGTTGTATATTGAGACAAAATAGTGGGTGAAAGGTAGCACCAAACTGGAAGGCTACATTACAAGCCTCTCTCACCTACTCTGTCAATCCTTTTCTGAATGACCCATCACTACAGTAAGAAGAAAGTGAAGGATCCGGGTTTCTTGAAATATTTCCATTAGGTTTGCACAGCTCTTTAAACTGTTTTTCCTTGTAACTGATGCACTACGTACTTGCATGTGCTTGTTAACTGAGGACTATTGGGTTTTGCTACAGGCATTGATTTGTTTTTTTCTGGGCTTAGAATTACTCTCTCCAAGTTTCTCTGGCTGGCAAAAGGTTTGCATTTATGTTTTTGTTTTAAATTATATTCCTTGTTTGGCCTGGAAACGTTAACACCAAAACATTTCTATCAAGTCAAAGCTTCCACCGAATGACCGTTTAAAGCCACTGCTATGTCCCTTAATGTAGTCACTCAATGTGAGCTGTATTAATGCAGTGAAAACTAATGTGATTTGGTAATCAGTGACAAGAGTTAGTCCTGAACGTAACGTATGCAAAAGCAGTCTGCATTGGTCACAGGTAACTACTTTTTTTTTTTTTAATTATCCTTTCCCTTAATGCCTGGCAAAAGAAATGTGCTTAATAATTAAAAAAACAAGTACTGGATTCAATATTTTTATTAGCGTTCAATGTGAATGTTACAATTTATACATAATACCTAGTTTTAATTCCAGAGTGGGTCTAATTTAGTACATCATGTTATTAGTAAAAACAAGCCTGATAAGTGGGCTAAATTTCCAACTAGCATTTTAATTTCCTTCAGACGAGGCAAGCTAGAATCTCAATCACCTTACAAACATTTAGGAAGTGTTTCCAAAACCCCAAAATCTAAGTAGGAAGCAGATATATTTTAAAGCAGGAAATAAGATTCATTTGGTCTTTTGTTCCAACAACAGTGAAAGAATGCTCTGACTTTTATTATCGTTTTGGAACATCAATACCAATTTTAAATATTGGAATCTGTTGGGATGTAGTAGTTAGTAGCTGCTTGTATTTACTTATGTCATTCAGCAGCTGAGCTTCCTTATCGGTAGCCAGGTCCTGGCTGAGTATAGCCCTGAGCAAAGGGAGGACGGTTGCGTGCATAAGGGTTAGGCCCACTTGGAGGGGGAGTCATAGTACTTCCAGGGGGTGGCGTGAAACCTGGCCTTGGTTGATACGCGCCTGCCTGGCTTGGAGCCATTGCAGCTTGGGAAGCAGGGGCCACATTATAATTAGCAGGCTGGGAGGCTTGTGTAGTATAGTTCTGTGGTGGGTAGGCGCTTGCCTGGTACTGCTGCTGAGGCTGAGCAGGCAATTGCTGAGGCTGAGCAGGAAAGCCAGGAGCAGGAGCCTGTGATGCCTGCTGACTGTATCCTTGGAACTGCTGTCCTTGTTGAGGAGCAGGCTGCTGGCTGTAGCCTGCTAGAAAGACAAAACAAACAACAAAGCAATATAGTTAGGTGAAAATAAAGCAGCATATTTGCTTTGAGAAAGTGATTATTTCCTTATAAACAGAGATATTTGAGTGATCGTTAATAAGCGCAATAAACAATCCTGAGGTTTGATATATGCAACAGACACAGCTGGATGGTAATGAACTGCAGTTTTTCTTGTCCATCACATAAACACTAACTGTCTGTGGTGTGCTAAAATGGAACATTCTCTAGTAACGGGAGTTTTTAATTCAGACCAAAATAAAGCTTTTACATTTAGACTGAAAGACACAACCCTGATTATAGGTTTTATACTGATAATTATTCCCAAGGTTTCTATTGGGGGAAATAGTATACAGACTCTTCATTTTCACATTATGAAGGAATTTAAAGGTCTCAAATGTACACAGAAAAGCAAAGTTTCATTTGGGACAGGTGCTTTAACTTTGTTTCTTTCAGTAAGTAGATCATAAGTCAGTGCAGAATACTTGCACTGAATTCATACCTAAATCACTGCCTAGTGTTTTGTTTGGTTCACAGCTTTTAGTATTCATTAGCTAAAGATTACAAATGTGAAAGCACTTTGCAGAACAGCACTTCCTAAGGTGCAACTGCGGCTGGCATCAGTTTAATATGTCCCAAATGTGATTTATTTGTGTAAAAGCAGCTTCCCTGGGAATTTCTCAGACTGGAGATATAAACAACAAAAATCCTTTTATAAAGTGATAGCTACTTTTATCTCTATCATGAAACACACCTGCAGCTACTTGCAATGAAATCTCTCCATTGACTGGAATCCTGTCAGCATTAAACACCAGATACATAAGAATTATTAAAAACGCACAGCCCTGAAGATAGAAAATAAGGATTGAAGAATGCATTGGAGTAAATTTTGAACTCACCTTGACACTGGCCTCAAAATTTACTCGTGAAACAAACCTTTCAAAGGTTCCATTTTCATTGGCATGACCAAAAGTCAGCACTATGCCAAGCCCATCTGCCAGAAGAGGAGAATGGGAACTATAACCCACTGTTAGGGGAAGTGGTGCTTGAAAGGAGGAATATTCAAAGCAAGTCCAATCCCTTTGATGAG
This sequence comes from Platysternon megacephalum, assembly GCA_003942145.1. Classification (NCBI taxonomy): domain Eukaryota; kingdom Metazoa; phylum Chordata; order Testudines; family Platysternidae; genus Platysternon; species Platysternon megacephalum. The sequence goes on from QXTE01000116.1 coordinate 3,914,296, forward strand.
GATCAAGGAATGAAAGCTACAGAGGGAAAGGGTATAGATCTACCTGGACTGCCATCTGTGAAGAGTTTATTTATGAGGAGCCCTACCTTGGCAGATTAATCCAAGCATGAAAATAAATCTCTTTAGAAAAATAGTTCATTGCAATTTGAGGTTTCCAAATTTGTTGTGTTTCACTGACACTTTTAGAAAGTTGTGGAGTTTGAGAAAGTAGAACTCCCACAATATGCCAAACCTTCATAGAAACTCTTCTAGTGGAATACCAGATGAGTCTGCTGGTGTGTTACTATTAGGGATGAGTAAAACTAGCTTGGAAACTAGAAGAACCATTCAAATCTCAAGCCTGGAAAGCATCAGACAGACCCTCCTACCTCTGCTGAAATTAGGTTTCAGGAGGTCTGACACAGTCTTCAAATCATGAATTTTGCAGTTTTTTGGGGGGAGGGGTGTCTATACAGAGCAGTCAGCCACATCTTAGCAGAGTGCTGAGAGGAGGGAAAAGAGGACAAATTGAGAACAAACAACCTCCATGTCTGAAGTTTCCAAGGCTCTTACCCAAACCAAGTTTCAAGGCTCGCTTACCAGTTATGCAAAGGAGAAACAGTCTATTCTTGAAAGTAAATTAAACTCTTCAAATTAGTGCACTTTGCTACATAAGTTTCTAAAACAGCAACAGCTTCATCTATATAGAAACAAACCATTCCTATTCCTTGTGTATGTGTTCTGCAAAGGTTTGCGTTTTTTGAGTGAGATGAAAAACTTGGTATGTGATTAAACACTAAGGACATGCACACTCTGAATTTACATTGTACAAATTTCCTGCAATGTAAGTTTAAAACAACTGGCAGAGATGCTCATACTGATATTTGTCTACTGGCCTTTATGGAACTTTTCATACGGTTATGGGATCAGAGCAGTGTTACTCTGCAGTATCTAAAAGGATGAATAAATACCTTTATTAATTGATTACTGTCTCAACTAAATAGCTGAATAATCTGAATTACTAGGAGCAATTATTAGATATTGTATAATTTAAAAGGAAATTCAAAGTTCCCTTTTTCCATGTCTTTGAACTGAAAGTAAGCCTAATATTTTTTCATTTTGGGGCCATGTAGAAGCCTAACTTTTTATTCAGTTTCACCCCCTCCATCATGTAGCACAAGGACACAGCATTAAAATATTCTGCTGATAGAAAAAAACAGTGATAGTTTAAGTTCAAGTACTATTGACTTCTACAGTTTTTTTAAATCAGTCCTGGAAACTAGTTTCTTTTGGGTGACAGTTTAGATAAATACAGAAGAACTCATACCAAATGGAAACGAATGGAAAAGCCTCAGTTTGCTGTATTTGATTTGTAAGGTATTGAGAGGTTGAGGCATTTTCTCGTACAATTTATTGGGTTGGGTGGCATCACTTGCTAGAGGCATCAGAGTGGAGTACTTCATCTTTTTTTCAACAGAACTAAAAACATTGCCTTTAGACAACTTCTTAACTCCTTACTGTTTTCTTTCAATGTGTTTGTCTTTGTAACAAGGCATTCTGAAAAATCCTCTCTAGTTCAGAATCAAGTAGCATTGAATGTTAGGAAATCAAACATCAGCATAAACTTTACATAGCTACAGTTATTGCTAGGCGAACAGAAATACTGACAAATTAAGGGCAATATATTTTAAGGAGCTGCTGAATGCCCTCTAATCCCACTGAAGCCAATAGAAGTTAAGGATGCTCAGCACCTTGCACTGCCACTCAAGTACAGTCGAAGTGAAATTAATACTTTGGCACTAAGAAAAATGTAGTGATCATGTTCTGTACCGACACAGACATCTGAAAACAGCAGCTGCTTACCTGGATACTGCACACCATATTGTTGCTGAGGCTGAACTTGTGGCTGCTGAGCAGGATAACCAGCCTGTTGGTACTGTTGATACATCTGGCCTATGAATTAAAAACACGATTTTTAGTAAAGGAACACAGTACCTGAGGCCCAAAATCTGACATCATACACAATGGTCTGGTGGACAATGGCTAAGAAGCAATTTGGGTCTCAAAGAGCCCATCCTAGAGCAAATTTTTAAAAACAGGGAATTACTACAACAGATCGTAGAATGCTTCCGCATAAGGGTTAGTTACAAGGTGTTCTACTAGCAGGCACTTGTCTGTACAGACCCCACAATATTGGTCTAATAAGAAGTACGTTTTATTTAATCCGCAAAGCCCAGTAAACACAAGCTTTTTCTTAACAGAGTGCTGGTTTTGGAGGGGCTGTATATGTGATGCAACAAGTATCATGTGCCATAATTAACAGTGGTTTAGCTCAGGGCTAGTGATGTTTTTATTGTTTAAAGGATCTTAATAAATAGGGCTTAAAAAAAACTAGGGTGTTTTCCTCTTTAATCTCCACTGTCTGCCTGTTTATACCACGGTTCTAAAACGTTTTCTATGGGCAGTATTCTAAGGAGAATGGTACATTATTCACTCTCATATTCCAGACATCCTTTAGCATATTCAGCTTGCTATAAGCCAAGTTTTCCAAGAGGCCCAGGAGTAGACACTTTTAAAGAAAACCATACGCATAAGATCAGAAGTTCCATTTTAATATTTTTATTTGCTAAATTCAATGCTGTATTTCAGTTTTCTTAGGCTAACTTTGCACTTCAGTGTTTGCTTTTTTTTTTTCAAATCTGCTATTGAACACTGAATCAGACTTTCCTTGGTCTGTGCCCTGTTGAGCTTGAGGGGTCTACTTTTCAACCCTCCTCAACTGCACAAATACTATGCAGAGAAGAAACCAAGGTTTGGCTGCCAAACCTCATGTTTGGCTTAGCTTTGGCAGACATGCTGACAGCACTATGTCCACTACATGTTAGTGTACCATTTACTATTTCTGCTGCAAAAAACTGAGGGAAACTGCAAAAGAAGCAAAATTATTAATTTCTGTCCCTTTTGAGCTATTCCACGTGAAGACTAGATCAAGAGTCACAATCACAAGAACTGACTGTAAGCCTCCTCCTCCCTCACCAACAGCAACGACATACAATTTTTATATACCCCCACTTTTTTTTAAAAATGTGAAAGGATCAATGCTATTTACATTCCAACTCTGGAGGCAAAGTCCACAGAAAAAATCCAACAGTAAAATCTCACATTTTACAACTCCAGTATCTGCTGTCTTGTGCATATTTAACAAAAGGGGAGTCTCAAGTTGCCAAAAGGAAAATAAAAAGTAAGTCTCTGGACCGGGGATGGGAAAAAAGGAGCAAAGCTAACAAGTGGTCTTGAAACTATGTCATGCAGAGGGGTCGGAAAGGTTTTAAACAATAATTTACATTCCTTATTTTGTGGTATCTCACACCAAGCTAAAAATCTCAGCAAGGGAATGGACAGAGAAAGAAAGTGGAGGCTCTCACCTTTACTGATCGGAAGAAAATAAAGTGTTAGTTTTTACCTCCTTTGTTTAGTGATAGCCTAGGAAAGGGTTTTACACTGACATTTGTTAACACTGTGGAATTAGTCTGCTAGTGACCATTTGTTTCTAGGGCACTTTGTCTAAGACAGTAAGTGCTCTATATTCAGAAATGTCGTCACACACATCCCTCAGTTATCAATTAAGACCAAGAGTTTGTTTTTGGTGCAGAAGTGCAGGTGTGCACTAGCTAAATGAAAGGGAGTGAATAAAAGAAAGATACCTCTTTCCAAATTCTTTATGCAGAGAGTTGCTCCCAGCTCCACTCAGGATTACATCAAGTAAGATAATACACATAGCAGGGGAAGAGAATCATAAGAGAAATGACAGAGAACAACGTACTGGCCATCTTTTAAAAAGTGGATAGTAGAAAGACAATGAGACCTTTAGAAACATGAGTGCTGAGCCATAAGCCAAAGTAAAAAGCTCATCCAGGGAGGGAAGCTTAAGGAAGTGGTTCTGTCATGTTCCCTGATGTTGTGGTAGTTGCCATTAGGAAGAAGGCTTCTATCTTCTTCTTTAGCAACATTCCCTCTTAGAGACCCGTAAAATACTTTCTGATTAGGCGCCCTCTCACTCATCATGACACTGATGAGGCCTCTCCCCCATCCCATTCTCCAAAAAGGCTCCTACACCATTCATGTTGATGGGGAATAATAAGTTAAATCTGTCATCAATCATTAAAAGTTACATCTGAGGAACTTAAAAGCATTTTTTCTTGTCTCAGTCCAAGAAACTTTAAAAAAATTTAGTTGGGAGCAATGTAAGACAAGTAAAAGGATAAGAAACTAACTAGGGTATTTGATGAGGGTACTAGAGAGACTCTCACCTCTATCACCATTTCAGATCAAGCCCTAGATGTAATTACTAAAAGCCTTTCCTGTCAGACTGCTGTTTGGTAGGCCACTTGAAGGAAGCTGGTTGTGTCTGTACAGTTACCAGTGACCATATCAGAAATGCAACCACTGGCACCTGCTGCGGAAGCCAAGAATTGAATGGACATGGAAAATAACTTCTCGCCTCTAGAGTGGTCCCTCCAAGGTTGAGGCACCTTGGTGAGAAGTATGAGAATGCTTATCACCTGTTCTGTCAACAGAAAATGTACTGGATTAAAAGGGAAGGGGGACTCGAGAGGAATCAGCAAGGAGTATTTGGCCTCCAGAAAAACTGCTGCATAAGAAATATCTCACTATGAAATTTGCTACTGGTGTCTTGTTTCTACAAATCACAAATGAAACTAGTAAAAGTAAAGATCCTAGTGCGGGCATACAATTACGGAAGCTATATGAACATTCTGCTATGACCAGCCTGAAAGCAAAGTGCACTGAATAATACAAAGCGAAGTGCTGCACAGCACAAATGAAAACACTAACACGTTAAGCATTCTAGTTTAACAGTCCCTGCATTTGTTAGAGATTTTCTGAAGTTCAGAGACAGCTGTTTCACGTTACTTTAGACAACACCTGGCACACGGATAATATCTTATTTGTATAGCACCTATCAGCCAGGAAGATCCTGAAGTGCTTTACAAACTTATGATCTATTAGTGCAGGATTCACTTTACCCACCACTAAAATGCTGCATAAACGGTTGGTTTAAATGAATCTTAGTTGAAATCAACAAAATGCTTAACGAAAATGTCCAGTAAGAAAATAAGGAATGACTAGAAATCAGGAACTCAATAATCATTCATAAGTCTCAGCACCCAAAAGAATCCTATGTTAGAGTCCATTTGATGTACAAGAATGACAACTACTTCAATATTTCAAGTACAGAGGATGTGACGAATGTAGACTGATGAAACTGAGGTAAATAAATGTGAGAGAGCAATTTAGAGATATAACAACAACAACAACGGGGATGGTGTTTTAAATTGAAACAATGTTTCAAATTGGTCTGCAACAAACATTTAGTGCTCTGTTGTAGAAAACAAGAACATAAACAAAGGAAAAAGAATTCTTACTATGCTTAGTTGGAAAGAAACTAAATAATACACCACTATCCCCAATAAAAGTAACTCAGTTTTTGAAAGTAGAAAAAACTATTCAAAGCTTTCACTCCCATCAATCTAACATTTATATTGGAAATAAAATAAATATTAGCAATAAAGAAAGTGACCATTATTTGCAAGTGGACAAGGCTCCTTATTTATGCATCAAGGAATGAGCAACAGTACACACTAACATTTGTGATGACCAAAGTGCAATACCTGTGATCTCTAACCTCTTCCCAGTGACCAAACTAACTAGAATCCTATTTGGAAAATAAAATTGTGAGGAAAATAAAATCACCTCCATTCAATGAAATAGGAGAATTTGGGAGAGGCAAGAAAGGACTTCTAGAAAATTCCAGTTTTTTATTGTAACTCTTATACATGTAATGAAATATAAATAGGTCTGTAAAAAAGATGTAAAAAAATATGAGTAGTTTAACGAACACAAACCCTTGTATTTGTCTCAATTTAATTTTGGTAAATGATACCAAGAATGTGTGTTCCACGTGCTTCTAAACCACGCTACATTGTTTTAAAAGGTATTCTCACTATGACCAATTACCTATAGTGGGAAAACCCAGGATTTGTGGTGCAGTTTTCATTGTGTCTTCTGCCTCTCTCCAACATGTCAGTGAGTGATTTTTTCACTCACTTGACATTGACAAATGACAACAGTTCCAGACCTGTATTAGCAATTTAAAACCTTTACCTTGTTACTTAATTCTATTTTAACAGTCAACATGTAAAAACCCACACCTTGTTTTTGTCCATTTGACTTCCTTTCCCACAGAACTGCTGACAAAGTAAGTTGGTAGCAGCTTAGAGTTACAGTGCTTACTTTTCAGTTACATTTCTGGCTGCCAACAAAGACCTAAAATCACTAGTGTCCAAAAGCATCTACAGCACAAGTCCCAGGAGCCAACTACTCAAACAGAATTATCAAACAAAAGGATGAGGCTGGAAGCAACAAACCAGAGGTGTTCAGATGTTTGGTGTTACTGAATCCAAGTCAGCAGCTCAACAAAGTGTTAATATTTGGTTAATATTAATAAACCGCATATATTAATATATTGTTATATTGTTTCCAATCCACACACAAAGTGATACTTTGTAATTATATTATGAGCACTTGGCTCTTATCAGCCAATTTCAAGTTTACTGATGTCTCTCCTTGGTTCTACGGGTACCTTACATATTTGAGTCCTAAAATCTTCCTTGCTAGCCACATGATATTGGGTTACCTTCATCACCTTCTTTAGTATTTGCTACACTCACCTGCTGAACACTGATCTGTAGATTGCAATATACGGTATAGAAAGTAAAACAAGGATGCAATTCTGCTCCACAAGTTAAAAAAAAAAAAAAATCAAATTACGAATATTAGAGAAAGATCTTTAAGCTGCATCTTAAAATAAAGTAGAGGTAGCACAGCAGGTCCTTCCTGGAATAGATTTCCATCAAAAGGGATGACACGCATGTTTGGCATGTCTGTGTTTTTGCAAGTGACAATGTAGAACCAAAAGAACTTGAATATAATGGAGATTTCAAGCATGTGTATATTAAGTCAAATCACAAAAAGAAGGGCACACGGTACGATAAAGAGCTTTGAATGCCAAAGTCTGGATCTTAAACGGAATTTTTAAAGTAAGATCTAAGTAAGGCATTTGAAGAAAGTTAGCAGGATAACAACAACTACAAATCATCACAATGGCTACATGATTCTGAACCAGTCATTGGGAGAATTATTGGTAGGTCATTATGAAGGCCAATACAATACTCTATCTGTGACAGAACCATATAGCATTATACAATGTATATTAGAGCATTAACAGCTGAGCTGGCCTGGATTTTTGGACAGGAGAGTAAATTTGTCTCTGTCCTCCAAGGAACATGCACTAAACGACATAATTTGCACGTAGTGTATAATTGCTGACTTTATAGTATACTGACCAGCATTTCTAACAGATTCCCCCATATTTACTGTAAAAGTAAGTGACACATACAGCACGTAAAGTAACATGTACAAGTTAGACTTTCAAACAGTTCTAATGTAAAGTTTGCCATCTGGAATAGCTAACATTCCTGTCAATTTTTACAATGACATTTACATCTGCACTAATTTTACTACTGAAGTGTTACAGTCATTACTGTAGTAATGTTCCTTTCTATTATTTTTCAGTACCATCTGGCTTTTAAGACAAAGCTACAGCACCATCTACTGTTTTAATATTGAATCTTTAAAAAAAATATATATTCTGATGGGGGGAATCGTGGCCTTTAGAGTCTGATATTCCTTAGAAGATTCCTAGTCATATATAATATTAGATGTGCAATTTAAAGTTCTAATGTAACCTTTTAATGTAAAACATGACAATCCTCAATTATTGAAGTCTGACTGCAATTTTCATGATGTAAGCTACTGCTCACCTTCCATCTGACCAGTTGGTGGCTGAGTTCCTGCATACGCTTGCTGCTGCGGCTGAACCCCAGGTGGATGGGCTGCAGAAGAGGAGGAAGCAATGCTATCAGGTGTTCCTGAACGTTCTTCTACAGGGGCACTGGGTGGTCCTGGGGGAGCAAGAGAATATAGTAAGCATGGGAAATAAACAAGCAAAAAGATTTGATAATCTTAAACTTAATATAATGTCTTTTCTGCATCAAGTACTTTCCAGTTTTTTACATTTGAAAAAGTTTAAACTCTACTTCGCAGCACAGTATATGCAGTCTAAATTCAAAACCCAGTCAACTTGGAAAATAACTGCTGGGGTGATTTACCACGATTTCCTAGGGTAAATATGTATTTGATTGGTAGAGGGGGGGGGAGGGGTTTATTTGTTTTCAGTATTTTGGGGTTTCTATGCCCAGCCAGGGTATAGCGGGTTTCTGTTTGAAAATAATGACCTGTCATGGCCATTTTGAAAAATATAGTGGGGAAAAAGAGTCACTTGGATGCTAATGAACAGTTCGAAGTCACAAAGACTAAGGGCTGGTCCACACTAGGGGCGGGATCGAACTAAGATACTTCGACTTCAGCTACGCGAATAGCGTAGCTGAAGTCGAAGTACCTTAGTTCGAACTAACGCGACTTACCTCGCGTCCGCGCGGCGCCGCGATCGAAGTTCGCGGCTCCTACTTCGAACTCCGGTACTCCGCTCGCCCTGCAGGAGTACCGGAGTTCGAAGTAGCGCGTTCGGGGATCGATCTATCGCGTCCAGACGAGACGCGATAGATCGATCCCCGATACTTCGATGGCTACCCGCCGATCCGGGCGGGTAGTCTGGACGGGGCCTAGGTGGATTCTGGATATTTTAAGTCTGTAAAACGCTCTGGAATACCGAACTGAAAAATCACAACGTATAATTATGTACATTTTGATCTGAGGCCTGCAAACTAATGCCCCAATCCTACCAACCCAATGCATGAGTAGTTCCACTAACTTCAAAGGAACAAAGAGTCCTGTGGCACCTTATAGACTAACAGATGTATTGGAGCATAAGCTTTCGTGGGTGAATACCCACTTTGTCAGCGTCTGACGAAGCGGGTATTCACCCACGAAAGCTTATGCTTCAATATATCTGTTGGTCTATAAGGTGCCACAGGACTCTTTGTTGCTTTTTACAGATCCAGACTAACATGGCTACCCCTCTGATACTTAACTTCAAAGGGACTCCTTAAGGAGCTTAAAGTTAAGCACATGCCTAAGCGTTTGCAGGACTGGGACCTAAAACGTAAATATTTGTTGTGTCTTAAAGGCACTCATACAATATGCTTCCACTGACACAAATGTGATAAGTATTTTTCAGTTTTACTTTCGCATTCCACAGTTTTAAAAATTTGAAACAAAGGTGTCCCTTTCTGCTGGCTTCCTTGTTTATGTAGTGGTATCACCACAGCTTTGGGAATGGGAATGTCTTTTGCTCTACCAGCCCTATATACATCAGAAGCTTTCATTTTTTCCACTGCCTCCAGCAAGAGCAGGGAAATTTTTCTAATTTTTATTAAGAAGATAGCTTCCCTGCCATCTATACCAAAAGCACAATAAGACCACTCAAATATAATGTTTTAACATTTGTTCCAATATGGCTAGCAAAGTATTTTATAATGAATATTTTTATAGTAACAGTAAGAACCTATCCCATGGAATATCTACCCAGCTCACAAGGCTGCTCAAGAGAAAAGTGACTTGTAACTTTAAAGTGATTTATGTTATACAGAAATTTAGTAACAGATTTGAGAGCCAAAGTGCAACAGACATACAGAAAAGACTGCATGATCATTTTTTTCCAGAATATAGTATATTTTTATGCCTACTATAGCAAAAATGTCATACATTGTTCTAACATAGTACATTATCAATAAACTTGGCAGATTTTTTTTTATAATTTCAACAGATATCAATGTTTATTTTTAAGTTTTTTTAGATTTCTATCTATTTATATTTTCACAGTTGCATGAAATTACAGGAGGGTCAGACAATTTAATGACAGTGGACACTGACTTTCAAAAAGTTAAAGATTTATAAACCATTAAAATCACAAATTGTCATTGTCCCATGTCAAAATATGCAAAATAAACATCCTTAAACCAACAAATCATTTTTTTAAACTATTCATTCCCTAGTCCATTTGTAACTAGCCTAATTCAGAAAATCTAAATCTCTGGATTTTGACTCTAATAAGTACTCAACCAGCATTTTTCTTACTTTGCCTAATTTTTTTTTTTAATCGGTTTGTGTGTATACAGTGAAATCTATGTTTACTGACATTTACCGATAAAAAACCAATCCTTCCAAACCTAATTATGAGTGGCTCCTGTTCTCGCAAAGATGTTTAATCAATCAAAGAGTTCTGTGCCAAGCAAGCAGAAGTTTGCAAAGCTGCACGGTAATATTAAGATTAAGGCTTTGTAATGCTATAGTATCACTTTTATCTGATGACAGAAAAGCAACTCGAAAGAGTCCTTACCTAGTTATATTAGTGGAAAGAAGTTAATCATTTCAGTTGTTCATACAAAGCCAGTTCATGAGATACGTCTAAGCTATCATCATTTTTAAGCCCTGGTCTACACTACGAGTTTAGGTCGAATTTAGCAGTGTTAGATCGATTTAACCCTGCACCCGTCCACAAGACGAAGCCATTTTTGTCAACTTAAAGGGGTCTTAAAATCGATTTATGTACTCCTCCACGATGAGGGGATTAGTGCTGAAATCGACATCGCCGGGTCGAATTTGGGGGTAGTGCAGACGCAATTCGACGGTATTGGCCTCCGGGAGCTATCCCAGAGTGCTCCATTGTGACCACTCTGGACATCACTCTCAACTCAGATGCACTGGCCAGGTAGACAGGAAAAGCCCCACAAACTTTTGAATTTCNTCTCTGGACAGCACTCTCAACTCAGATGCACTGGACAGGTAGACAGGAAAAGCCCCACGAACTTTTGAATTTCATTTCCTGTTTGGCCAACGTGGCAAGCTGATCAGCACAGGTGACCATACAGAGCTCATCAGCAGAGGTGACCAGAATCGCAAAAGAGCTCCAGCATGGACCGAACGGGAAGGACTGGATCTGATTGCTGTATGAGGAGACGAATCCATGCTATCAGAACTCCGTTCCAAAAGACGAAATGCCAAAATATTTGAAAAAATCTCAAAGGGCATGAAGGACAGAGGCTATAACAGGGACCTGCAGCAGTGACGCGTGAAACTTAAGGAGCTCAGGCAAGCCTATCAAAAAAACAAAGAGGCAAACGGCCACCAGGTCAGACCCCCAGACATGCCGCTTCTATCATGAGCTGCATGCAATTCTAGGGGGTGCCCCTACAACTACCCCACCCCTGTACATGGACTCCTGCAAGGGAGTCTCATGCAACAGGGATGAGGATTTTGGGGACGAGAAAGATGATGAGGAGGAGGAGGCGGAGGTTGAAGATAGCACACAGCAGGCAAGCGGAGAAACCATTCTCCCCGACAGCCAGGAACTGTATCACCCTGGAGACATTACCCTGCCAACCCGGGCTCCCAGACCTTGAAGGCGAAGAAGGCCCCTCTGGTGAGTGTACCTTTGTAAATATAATACATGGTTTAAAAGCAAGCGTGTTTAATGATTAATTTGCCCTGAAGACTTGGGATGTATTCACGGCCAGTAAAGCTACTGGAATGCAGTCAAGCAATATCCGTTCTTTATCTCTCTGTGTTATCCTCAGGAGAGTGAGATCATTCATGGTCACCTGGTTGAAATATGGGAATTTTATTAAGGGGACATTCAGAGGTGGCCGTTCCTGCTGGGCTGTGTGCCTGTGGCTGAAAAGAAATCATCCCTGCTGTTAGCCACACAGTGGGGGGAGGGGTGAAGCGATCATCCCAGAGAATTAGGTGTGAGGGGGGGTTTAGTTGGATTTGTGCTGCACGTTAACCCGAAAACCGCAGCCCCTCCTTTTAAATGGCCAACCCATTTTAAATGGTCAACCCAACTATCCCTTTTTTTCCTCCCGCAGCTGCATATGTTTCAACGCTATCACTATCATCTCCGTCCCAGAGGCTAGCGCAGATAAGAACGCGAAAAAAAACGCACTCGCGATGAAATGTTCTCTGAGCTCATGCAGTCCTTCCGCACTGAAAGAGCCCAGCAGAATGCATGGAGGCAAACAATGTCAGAGTCCAGGAAAGCACAAAATGAATGCAAGGACAGGAGGGACCTGCGAGATGAGAGGTGGCAGGAGCAAGAGGAGCGGTGGCGGCAGCGTGATGAGTGGAGGCAGGATGCAAGGCTGAGGCTACTGGAGGATCAAACTGATATGCTCCAGCGTATGGTTGAGGTGCAGGTGTGTAACCAACTGCCCTCCTCCCCAAGTTCCATAGCCTCCTCACCCAGACGCCCAAGAATGCTGGGGGGTTCTTGCTCCTGACAGAAAAAAAAAAAAATAGACTTCTACAAGACATTCCCATTGGCCAAACACAGCAGAAACAAGTGCCAAGGACACGCTTTATAGCAAGATCAAGCAGCAAATAGCAAAAATTGATCATGTTTTCTAGTTATCAGTATGCATCAGTGACATTTTTTATGAATTACTATAAGGCATCTACAACTATATGGAAATACTGCCAACGTTTTTATGATTATTTTAAAATCAATGATTAGTTACTGGATGCCAGCATTTATAGAATACTGTTAATGGTCTTAATGTGAAGGTCTAGTTTTAACAGTATCTGTCCACTCTTGTTTCTAACAAATAATAGAGTTCTCTGCCATCTGCACATGAATATGGTCAATATTTCCACTCTTATTTCTTTGTTCAGAAGGAGTCCAGCAAAAGGATTTTTTAAAAAGGACTTCATTAATCCTAACAAAAGGATATGTTAAGTGATGAATAACAGTTCTAAAATGGAAGCTTACAGAGCTTACAGGAAATGACAGTCTTAGTTTGGCAAATTTTTTGGCATAAGGAGAAGAATTTGATTCCAATTTTACTTCATATCAAATTACAGTTTATAAAGGGTTGAGTGAGCATGGACAAAGGTTTTCTTGCCACTTTAATAAATATAAAAATGGGAGCTATTAAGCTGTTTTGAATTTAGGGCACCCACATTAAATGCAATAGATGTTTGAGCCAACAAAACAAGGAATTTCCAAATTAAAAAGCCTAAACTGAGCTCCCACAACTTGCAGTTAAATCACAAACTCAGTGCAAGTGGTGGCCCTTACAGGATCTGGCCCCAAGGTTGCCACTTAGCTCTTAATCTCTTTTACTCCAATTTCAGCACTTTGGATAATCCCACATAAATTATCATCAGAGCTGTAAAATCTAGATACAGAAAACAAACCTGTAGACTGACAGCCTAATTTCAAATTTCAATGCTGTTGTGTGGTTGTTTGAAGTTACCTTAGTTTTCATATAGGGGATTTAAGATGACATCATATGTATTAATTTCAACAACGTCTGACATGTTTGAAGCAGCTGACGATCAAGTGTAGTCAATATTTAGTACCTGTACTGTCCTACTTTTGCACTGATACTAGCTCTGAAGGTACCACTGCCGTAAGACTTAATTTAGTAACAATGCTATAATGAACAATGACGCTTAGCAAATAAATTGGCAAATGATTGCTTCTTTTGTTATATCCTTTAAACAAAATTTAGTGCTGGTAGAAATTAAGGATAATCATTAGTAATGTTTATTTAAAATAGTAATGGGGAGGTTTGGTGTTTGTTTTTTTTAATTCTGACCAGTATTTGCCACTCTACATTGCATTTTTGTGCAAATGCGTAAAACTCTGAAAGTGAAATTGACTCAAGGCTCACTATAAATGAAAGTGGAAGAGAAAAGTTTATCTGGAAAAAAAAAGGGAAATCTTTTAAATCTCTCACTTAAGTAACATCAATAGACTGAACCCCTTAGGCCTTTAGTTTAACTTCAATAGACTGAACCCCTTAGGCCTTTAGTTTAACTTGCATAAGCAGGTGCAAATCCTTGGATTTAAATACAGTTGTGCCCACTTATTTGTATAGGTCCCAAACTGTCTATTAATAGTAAGCTGACTGTTTTAGTTTAAACTACTGTAAGCTATTTTTGCTCTCCACATAACTAAAAACAATGCAATATCAATTTGTTACATATATTCCATCAGAATTTGTAAGCCAATTCAACCCAGGCAGTTTAAAACTACCATATGATGGAACTCTGTAAAAACGAAGTACTGAATAGAAATAGTAACCTAACACTTTCATACTATGAAGTCTTTATTTCATAACAAGACTGAAGTTTTAACTGCCAACAATGAAAATCTGTTGCGCTTTATTTTCAATAAAATATATATCCTTACCCGACACCTGATCATCTGTCAGCCCAAATGCTGACATGACATTTTTGCTGATTTCATCTTGATTTTTTAATGGATCAAAAGCAGACATACTTGCTGCTATAACTTGAGTAGATGGCTTGACAGAAGAGTCAGTAGCAGCAGGTTTTTCTTCACTACCATCAACAGCATCTATTAACACAGCAACAGATTTGTTTCTGTTACATACACCAATTAAGAAGGCTTATCAATTTGAAGTACCATTCTGTGACAAGGAAACAGTGAAGTTAAATGTTCCATGGCTGCTTATGCTTATATATGCTTATATATATATAAAAACTTGCACAGTAAATTTTAAAAACTGCACACACAACTTGAAGTTGACGTCAGAATAACTGGAGAATGAAGCTTATCTACATACCCACTATAGAGGTCAATAGAAATTGGTTCAGTCTTAACTCACTTCTGAAGCAGAATGTCATAGTACACAAACTTATTTAGACGATAAGCTCTTTGGGGGAGGGCCCATTTTTGTTCTATTTGTACAGCGCTGAGCATAGTGGGTTCCTGACTGGGGCTCCTAGGCTGTATGGTAATACAAATAATAAAAAAAAAACTGAGATCCCAAGACTTCTACCCCGACCTGCAGCAAGTGCCTACTTTTCTAAATTGTCCCAGCATAGGACAGCGACCAGAGAACCCCCAATGAAGCTGCCCAGAGGGAAAACAGTCAGGAGAGTTCCATATATTAAGTGCTGTCATTATTGTGTCTCTGATTGGGTATTATTATTATTATTATTATTATATTCCTCAAAGGAGGGTTCAGTTAAGTAAGGTACAGTTCTTCGTACTTATCAAAATGAAATTGCAGTACCCCCAGAAAATCCATATGTCAGACACACTGCTGCTATTAAGTAAAAATGGAGCAACTACTTAGGCTCAGATCCTTTTCTAGGGATTAGTAGCTGATGCTTCAAATCAACTTCTCCCAGCTGGCTATTAATCCCCATAAAATGCCACACACCCTGACAATTGCTGCTTAAACATTAATATTTGTTTCATATTTAAGAAACATCACATCTTTTAGGCATCAGAAAGGCAGTGTTATCTAAAAGACTGAGCAAAGGACTAAACCAGGGATTCTCGAGTTCCAAACTTGGTTCCAAGCAATGATTGGGTAAAAGTCATTAGCTTTCCAGCCTCCACTCCACACTCTCCTCCCATCTGCAAAATAAGCATATTACTACTTACCTAACTTACAGGGGAGTTTAAATGATCTAAATAATATTTAAGAGTACTCTGAAAGATAATACTTGATATCTTCAAAGTAACCAGTTAAGAAACAGTCAGTCAATGTTTCTTAACTTGGTACAATACCCGTACTTGTTAAAAGACTTTAAGCCAAGCACAGTAAGTAAGTAACCTTAAGGCCACTAGCAATTTAAGTTTCTAAAACAGCAACTGAGGACCAGTCTGCAGACAGAGAATTAGGCAAGACTCCCTTTTTTGCTGTATGTAAGAGCACACAGTTTGACTCAGACAATTCTTTAACAGTAAAAATGCCCGACCTACCATTTTCAGGCAGGCTGGTGGAAAACCCTGGTTCAGCAGGTGGTTCCAAACAATCCAACAAGCGATTCACTTTGTTGCGAAGTTCTATCAGCTCTCGACGGAGATATTTCACCTGATTGGATTCTAGAGGTCTTGGCTGCCCATTAACTATAAAATAGTAATTAAAGAAATGAACGCTGAGGGAACATAGTAACAATTATTTGTGCAGGCACAGGTTAAACAACTTTCTTATACAGTAGTATTCCTAGATGTCAAGCATAAAGAAGAACATCTCTGTCTCTCTTTTGTGGAAGGGAGTTTAAAAATCAAGTGTACTGTAGGCACTGTAGGTCACAAGTGAAAACAGACTATAATCTCACACTGGTCCAAAATGCACATTTACCACAACCCAATTTGGCACCTTATTGCATATTACCAGAGCTGTATGGAGAAGTTTGCATGCACCAGCCTGCAATATGCTTAGGTCAACCAAGAATTCATTCTTTTTCAGTTACCAATTTTTTTCTGATCTTTCAGTTGCAGCAATTTAAGTGTTAATTGTAAACAGCAGGTAAAAAAGTGTTTAGTCATGTTTAAGTTGGCAGTGTCCCTTAAAAGAGTCAGGAACAGTTTACAAAATACAAACTAACATATTCTAATGTCTGTGCAAAAAAGACAGTTACCATTTCCGTAACTGGTGTTTTTCGAGATGTGTTGCTCATGTCTATTCCACAATAGGTGTGCTGCTCTCCACGTGCACCGGTGCCGGAAGTTTTTCCCCTAGCAGTACCCGTAGGGAGCGCCCTAGCGACCCGTGGAGTGGCACCTCCAGGGTGTATAAGGGGCGCTGTGCGCTCCCCCCACCCTCAGTTCCTTCTTGCCAGACAACTCTGACAGAGGGGAAGGGGGGCGGGATGTGGAATAGACAAGAGCAACACAACTCGAAGAACACCAGTTACGGTGATTCTTCGAGTGATTGCTCATGTGTATTCCACAATAGATGATTCCAAGCTATATCTGTTGGAGGTGGGAAGGAGTTCACAAACTCTCGGGACGGAGAACGGCCCTGCCGAACCTGGCATCCTCCCTGGTCTGAGACACAATCGCATAATGCGAGGTGAACGTGTGAACTGGAGACCACATGGCAGCCCTACAAATGTCCTGAATGGGGACGTGGGCCAAAAAGGCAGCTGACAAGGCCTGCGCCCTAGTTGAGTGCACCTTCACGATTGGTGGCGGAGGGATTCCCACCAGGTCATAACAGGTACGGATGCACGAGGTGATCCAGTTGGAGAGCCGCTGAGTGGAGATTGGCCAACCTTTCATGCGCTCGGCTGAGGCAATGAACAGTTGCGAGGACTTTCTGAACAGCTTAGTATGCGCCAGGTAAAAAGCCAGAGCCCGTCTCACGTCCAGCGTGTGGAGGCGGCGCTCCTCACTGGACACATGGGGCTTGGGGCAGAGGACTGGCATAAAAATGTCCTGACCCATGTGATAGGCGGAGACCACCTTCGGGAGGAACGAAGGGTGTGGGCGGAGCTGGACCTTATCTTTATGAAACACCATGTACGGGGGCTCGGAGGTCAGGTCCCCGAGTCCCGCCTAGCCGACGTGATCGCAACCAGGAAGGCCACCTTCCACGAGAGGTGTGACCAGGAGCACGTGGCTTGCAGCTCAAACGGGGGCCCTGTGAGACGGGCCAACACCAGGTTTAGGTCCCACTGAGGGACTGGGGGCCTAACCTAAGGGAAGAGACGATCCAACTCCTTATGGAATTGGCCAGTCATAGCATGGGAGAATACCGTGTGGTCCTGCACCGGCAGATGGAAGGCTGATATGGCCACCAGGTGCACCTTGACTGACTAGGGCGCCAGGCCCTGGGCTCTAAGATGAAGGAGGTAGTCCAGAATAAGCTGAATCGGGGCAGCCACTGGGAAAATGCCCCGCTCGTCCGCTCATCTAGAAAACCGAGACCACTTTGCCAAGTAGGCTCAGCGCATGGAGGGCCGCCTGCTTTCTAGGAGGACGCGCTGAACCCCTTCCGAGCCCGTCCTTTCCTTCCTACCTAACCATTGAGCAGCCACACCGTGAGGTGGAGTACTGCTAGGCTGCAGTGGAGGAGGCAGCCCTGGTCCTGGGAGAGCAGGTCCAAGCGGGACGGCAACGGCCATGGCGGGGCAACAGCCAAGCCCGTGAGGGTCCCATACCAATGCTGTCTGGGCCATGCCGGGGCAATCAGAAGGACCCGGGCCTTGTCCATCTTTATCTTTTCCAGGACCTTGCCAATCAGTGGGAATGGGGGAAAGGCATGGAGAAACTGGCTTGACCAAGACAGGAGAAAAGCATCAGAGATAGTGCCCCGTCTGGAGCAGAACCGGGGACAGCGACGGTTCTGTCAAGTCGCGAACAGGTCCACCTGGGGAGTTCCCCACACTTGGAAAAGTCCGTGCACCACCTCTTGGTGGAGAGACCACTCGTGCTGAGAAGAGAAGTTCCTGCTCAAGCGATTCACCTGCGCATTCTAGGCGCCCGGCAGATGGAAGGCCTGTAGGCAGATGTCGTGGGCTATACAAAAGTCCCACAGCCTGAGGGCTTCGCGGCAAAGGGCAGAGGATCAGGCACCACCTTGCCTGTTGATGTAGAACATCAAGGCCGTGTTGTCCGTGAGAACCCTGACCACCCGGTGCTCCAGATGCGGGCGGAAGGCCATGCACGCCAGCAGTACCACCCTGAGCTCCTTGACGTTTATGTGGAGGGTCAGATCCTGAGCCGACCACAGACCTTGGGTCTGAACGTTCCCCGCATGGGCCCCCCATCCCAGGTCCGACGCGTCAGACACCAGTTCCAGCGACAGGGCCCTGCCCCTGAATGGGACCCCTTGAAGCATGTTTCTCAGGAAGGACCATCACCATAGGGAGGTGATCACTGGCTCGGGCACCGTGAGGACTTTGTCCATCCTGTCGCTGGCCTGGGAGAACTCCGAGGCCAACCAGAACTGGAGGGGCCTCATCCTGAGTCTGGCGTGACGGACCACATACGGACGACATGTGACCCAATAGCTGGAGGCACACACTGGCTGTTGTCACCGGAAACCTTGTGATCGTGTCGATGAGCCCCTTCAGGGTCTCGAACCCGTCCGGTGTTAGGGAGGCTCTGGCCGATGAGGCATCCAGAACTGCCCCGATAAACTCTATGCATTGTACTGGGACTAATGTGGACTCAGTGTTGTTTACCAACAGGCCCAAAGTGGTGCACGTGGACAGAAGGAGCGCCACTTGATCCCGCACCTGCGACCGGGAGCTGCCCTTGACCAAACAGTCGTCCAGACAGGGGAAGATCTGGACCCCCCGGCACCTGAGGTAGGCCGCCACCACCAACATACACTTTGTAAATCCCTGGGGGCAGTGGACAGGCCAAACAGGAGGACCGTAAATTGGTAGTGTTCCTGCCTCTGTGAGCACCTCTTATAGTCCTGCAACTTCTTATAAGCGGTCTCGTATTTTGAATGGGTGGCCTGAGCAGGAGTCTGCTGAGGCTTGAACTTAGGTTTAGCCAGAGCCGAAACATAGACACACAGAGTCTGGAGAGTCGTGCGGGAGTCCTTCAGGCCATGCAGCTTTGTATCAGTTTGTTCCGCAAACAGAGCTTTGCCGTCAAACGGGAGGTCCTGCAGGGAGGTCTGCGCCTCGCTGGAGAGCCCAGAGAACAGGAGCCATGAAGCCCTTCTCATGGACAAAGCGGAGGCCATGGACCGTGCAGCCGTGTCTGCTGCATCTGAAGCTACCTGCAGGGTTGCCCTGGCAGCTGCTGTGCCTTCCTCCACCAGCGCTTTTAACTCCTTCCATCGCGCTCCTAGAGGGCGTCCTCGAACTTGGGCCAGGATCCCCACAGACTGAACTCATACCAGCCCAGGAGAGCCTGGTGGTTCGCCACCCGTAACTGGAAGCTCGAGGACAAATACATTTTTTTCCAAAAGAATCCAGCCTCCTTGAATCTTTATTTTTTGGGGTAGGAGCTGGTTGGCCCTGCCATTCCCTGTGGTTGACGGACTCGACCACCAGGGAGTTAGGAGCAGGGTGGGTGTATAAGTATTCATGCCCCTTGGTGGGTACAAAATACTTGCGTTCCGCTCTTAGAGATGGGGGCCAACGAGGCCTGGGTTTGCCACAGGGCATTTGAAATTTTCACCACCCCTTCGCGGAGAGGCAAGGCCACCCTGCCCGGTGCCGAGGAGGACAGTACATTAAACAGGGAGTCCGAGGGCTCCTCCATCTCCTCTGCTTGGAGGTGGAGGCTTGATGCCACCCTTTTTAAGAGTTCTTGGTGGGCCCTAAAGTCCTCCTGTGGGACGGAGGGACTGTAATCGCCTCATCCGGGGAGGACGAGGAGGCCGGCGCGGTACTTTGTGTCCCCACCGGCACCGGAGGGTCCACCACCTGGTCGGTCTCAGGGCACGGTGCGGAGGATGTACGTCCCACCGACTCCTTCCTCGGGGTTTGGAGAGGGAGGTCGATGGTCCTTCTGAGGCTCCGGCCACCAAGTGAGCCCCCACTGGGGGCTGAATCAGGGGCCACGGTGCCCACTGGTACCATTAGGCCGGCCACGGGGCCCGGTGCCACTGCACCTGTTGTGGCACCGGTGGAGCCGGCTGTTCGGCCTGGCTGGCCTGGCCCATTGATGGACGACTACAGAGGGAGGCCGGGCTGACATACGACCTGCCGCTGTCCCTGGATCAGGAGGAGCAGCGGTGCCAGGAGCGATGCCGACCATGGGACTGCGATCCCGACGTGGAGGACCGGTACCGTCGGTAACAGCTGCTCCACGATTGGCTCCGGCGGGCAGACCCACGATGGTGAGACGCCGGCGACCAACACCCGGGGCTGTGGAGGCGGTGCCGTGGTGGGGTCCTGGAGCAGGACGACAAACGGGAACAACGTCGACGTTCATGCCGTGACCGGCTGCAATAGCCCCTTCGAGACAAGGACTTTTGGCGTCATTTGCCTCAGTCCCGTTGGTGTTCGCTCCTCAAGGTGGAGCGGTGCGGAGAGTCTAAGCCAGATGGAACCCAACCAGACAGCCTGATGGGCATTGAGGGCGATCCACGTGGACTTTGCCCTGAACGGTCGCTGGGCGGCGAACGTTCCCTCGACTGAGACCAGTACCGAGCCGGGGGTGACTGCAGAGATCCCAGCGGCGGCTTGCCTCTGGAGCATGGGGCCGACATCAGCGGTGCTCCTGGTACTGGCATGGACATAACTTCCCGGGCCACCTGCAGGGCCTCCAGTGTGGAGGGCATCCGGACATCCGGGGAGGCCTGCTCCGAATGGGCCGGGCTACTCCGCTCGAGTTGAGTCAGAGGCCTAGAGGCCGGTGGGGACCGAGGACTGCCCAACATGGGTCTAGCCTGTCCTGGGTTTACTCCGGTGCCGCGGATAAGAAGGCCTTTTCCTAGCCTTCTTGGCGTGCCCCGTGGACGGGGAGCGGTGCCGACTAGTCAATGGTGCCGAAGGGTCGCCGCGCACTGACACCGTGGTGCCTGGTGCCAACTCGGAGCGGCGCATCAGAGCCGGAGTCAGCGCCGACTCCATCAGAATAGCCCGGAGCCTAATGTCCCTTTCTCTCTTGCTCCGAGGCTTAAGTGACTTGCTAATCTTGCAGCGATCGCTGAGATGGCATTCCCCCAAACAGCGTCAACAGTCTGCATGCAGATCACTCACTGGCATAGATCGCCTACAAGTGTCGCATGACTTAAAACCCAGGGCCCGGGACATGCCCCGGCCCGGGCGCTCTAGCTAAACTAAACTAACTAACTACAGGTACCATACACTGAACAAACAAGCAGTTTTGGGGATGAACTACAGCAAAGCTGGAGCAGAGCAGTTCCAAAGCACCTTCCCTGGCAGCAAGAAGGAACTGAGGGTGGGGGGAGCGCGCAGTGCCCTTATACCGCGCCATGGAGGCGCCACTCCAGGGGTCAGTAGGGTGCTCCCCTACGGGTACTGCTAGGGGAAAAACTTCCGGCACCGGTGCATGTGGCGAGCACGCACACCTATTGTGGAATACACATGCGCAATCACTCGAAGAAGAAAAGGCTGTGATAAGAACCTATATGTAAGAAATGGTTTGCTTGAACAATCTTTAAAATGTACTTTTTGAACAAAAAAATTTTCCACCACAACTCTCTCATGTTTTTCTGTCCACTTACGGTATGTCTACACAGGGATAAAAAAAAGCCCTGGTCAGCTGACTTGGGCTCGCACTCCGGGGCTGAACAATTGCTGCATACACGTTCAGACTCGGGTTGAAGCCCAAGCCCTAAAACTCTGTGAGGGTGAAGGGTCCCAGAGCTCAGGCTCCAGTCCGAGCCCAAACCCCACGAGCTCGAGTCAATCAATCCAGGCCAGCCATGACTGTCTTTTATCCCGATGTCAATATACCCTCTGGATTCAAACTCTTGAGATATGCTTGCAGTCCCACAGTTTTTCCCTCTTAATTTAAGCCTAAAGCATCACTGGAGAAGGCCTATTAACAGTGGAAGCAGAGAGAAGTTCTATATGCACTGCCAGCCACAGAGTGGCTGCCTTCTGTGCTCAATTCATTTTCCACTATATTTCCTGAGTGTGTGTGCATGGTACAATACAATTATCACAAATCAAAATGGAAAAGATTTCCACTCTTTCTGCTCCACAATAAAATTAACAAAAGGACAGAATGCACAAAGCCAGTACCACAGTAGTGCTCAAGGACTCATTATGTCTCTTGACAGAAGGGTGCTTACTGCTGCATGAGCACTATATCTCAAGCCTACTAGTTGCCTGAACAGTGGCCATTGGCTGAAAAACAGCGCCTTAAAGGGACACGGTCAACTTGAAATCTATTCAATTTTTTAAAACAAGAAAATGAGTTAAGAATTTTCTGTATTATACCTGTCTGATTCCCCCTTTTTGTAGTTTTATAACCACATTTTATTATTTCTAATGCTTCTCTGTCCTACGTTGCTGTCCGGAAGAACCACACAAACCAGGGAAAGTGAAAGGCTATATGGGGAAAACAATGAAATTCCCTAAATACCAATGCTCTGCCAAATGAATTAAATAAAGCTGCAAAAATATTTCTCCTTCTAACCTGCAGTTTCTGTAAGCTTAGATGTCTCTTGTAACAGTAGGGAAAGCTATTTCAGGCAGCAAGGCAATTTTTAAATGTATGGCATCCTTTTAATTATAAACAGCCTTCATGGAAGGAAATGTCACTAGATACAACGAAGAGAGCCTATTGCCTGAATTAAAAAAATAAAAGAGATCCCCAAAACCTCTGTACTTACCAAACAATGTCAGTTTAAGTATCCTACTGCATTGAATTGCAAAGGAAAGATCTGAGCTATCAAAAATTGTTATAAGATCTCCATCTGTAAAGAATTTTTAAAAAATAGTTAATATTGAACAGTAACACAAAAAGGCCCAATGCCCATCTATAATTCAAATGCCCGTTTAAAGTAAGATGTTTGCTTTCTAGAAATTGTAATCATAACTTGTTAAACTTGGTTTTAAAGCAACTAGAAAAAAAATTGTTATATATTACATTACAAACATGGTACATGACAAATACAACTATGGGCTAATGTAAAAGCTTAAAATGCACAGAGTTAAGAACAATTTTTTTTTTTTTTAATAATCCCATCCTTTCTTAAATCTTAATGACATGACCAAAGGTAATTTATAATTTGCAATTTAAATCAGATTAGGAAAAATATTCCTTCCACCCAAATTATGAGGCAGAGATATTAATCAGAGAGCATTTAAGAAGTCACTACGGTAAGTTTGGTGATACTTTTTTTTAGCCACTCTAATTTTAATATGCTCGACGGTGACAACTTGTTTGTGGAATAATCCACTCTAGAAGGATATTCAAGTGTGCTTTGTTTATTCCAGGGGTGGGCAAACTTTTTGGCCTGAGGGCCACATCGCGGTTCCGAAAACTGTATGGAGGGCCAGGTAGGGAAGGCTGTGCCTCCCCAAACTGCCTGGCCCCCGCCCCCTATCTCCCCCATCCCACTTCCCACCCCGACTGCCCCCCTCAGAACCGCCGACCCATCCAACCCCCCCCTGCTCCTTGTCCCCTGACCGCCCCCTCCCGGGACCCCCCATCCCTAACCACCCCCCGGAATCCCACCCCCTATCCAACCCCCCCTGTTCGTCCCCTGACCGACCCCCCCCATCTAACCACGCCCTGCTCCCTGTCCGCCCCCTGGGACCCTCTGCCTATTATCCAACCCCCCTGTTCCCCGGCCCCTTACCATGCCACTCAGAGCACCAGGACTGGCAGCCATGCCGCCCGGCCGGAGCCAGCCACGCCTCCGCACTGCCCGGCAGGAGCTTGCAGCCCCGCCGCCCAGAGCGCTGGCGGCACAGCGAGCTGAGGCTGCGGGGGAGGGGCCGGGGGCTACACTCCCCGCCTGGAGCTTAAGGGCCGGGCAGGACAGTCCTGCAAGCCGGATGTGGCCCATAGTTTTCCCACCTCTGGTTTATTCCATAAACAAAGGAGTTTTAGACTAAACATATAACAAGATATGCATGAAGGAAAAGGAAAAGAAATTGGCAGAATAACTCATTTAGATGGAACTCAGACACCATACTTTTGGAAGGATTTTAAATTCCACATACAATCAGAGAGTGGATGAATTAGGCCTTGTCTACACTACCACTTTACAGCGCTGCAACTTTCTCGCTATGGGGTGTGAAAAAGCACACCCCTGAGTGCTGCACATTTCAGCACTAAAGTGGCAGTGTAAACAGTGCACCAGCGCTGGTAGTTACTCCCCTCATGGAGGTGGGTTTTTTACAGTCGCTGGTGCCATGACCACACAGCCACGTTAAAGTGCTGCCATGGAAGCACTTTAACATTGCTAGTGAAGACATACCCATTGAGCTAGTGATTCATTCAATTTCAAATGGCTCAGAACAGTCCTCCAGAACTTCATTAGTAGATAGAGGTCTATCATGATTGTTTTCTGGGGCAGAAAATCCTTAATCTCAATAACCAGGGACTGTGTAAACCAAACCCAATTCTGTTTATTGCAAAAACAAAATGTCATAAGTGAAAAAAATGGGTCAAGAGGCCAGAATTAGATAGGTGTAAATAATCCAAGAAACTGCATTCTCCGAGCATCAGAGTGTGAAGCTGATCAACTCAGAGCAGCATCATTAACAGAAGGCACTACAGTGACTTTCAAAAAGCTAAGAATCCATTACCTGAAGTAATGCATGGTTAACATTCCAGGCATCTCCACAACGAAAGTACTGGGAAGATTTGAAAGGGTCAATGCACTTAGAACAGCGGTTCTCAAAATGTGGGTCAGGACCCTAAAGTGGGTCGCAAACCTGTTTTTACGGGATCACCAAGGCTGGCGTTAGACTTGCTGGGGCTCGGGCTTTGCCCGCCCCCCCCTTCGCCCCCGCCCTGGGCAGTGGGGCTTGGGCTTTGGGCCCCCCACCCAAGATGGTGGGGCTCAGGCATTAGCCCCGCCCCCACCCCTTTAGGGTCATGTAGTAATTTTTGTTGTCAGAAGGGGGGTCACAGTGCAATAAATGTTGAGAACCCCTGACTTAGAACAACATTTCTGACATCTCTAAACCCAGAAGTTTGGTGTAAAGCCTTAGCTCCCAGTCATTTATTTCAACATGGAGGATCTGAACATGTCGCCTGTTAAAGACAGATGTTGGGAGTTCGTACCTCTTCATTTGCCTTCACAACTACAAGGATAATCCTGAGCAGATCTCAAACTTTTAGGAAAACTTTATGAAATGCTGAGTGCTTTCAACTTTTACTAACATCCAAAGGATGTGAGGACACAAGACCTCAGATTAAGTCCTTAGTGATTATAACCTGCCCCAAGACAATCACGTCAGTAGCTTCTTCCACTCACAGATGGGGCATGAGAGATACTTCTCCCTGTCATAACTAATCCAATGCTCACAGCAAGCAATGATATATGTATGAAACCAAATAAACTAAAGAAATCATAAGAGCAGTCACATTTTAAAGTAACATTTTTAATAAACCTCAGATTATTCAACAAAAACAGTAAAACTTCAAAATGTGCTCCCAGCTTTCTGGAAGGAAACGAATAATTTGTAATTATAAACTGCTTTTCATCCAAAAATCTGGAAGTGCTTTACAAGTACTTTAAGCCTGGTTGCGAATCTGAAGGTGGAAGACAATCTGGCTAGAACTGATTATGGAATGACAGATTTCATGCTGCAAAAGGAAAGGAAGTAGTGCATGCAGCAGAATAAGGACACTGGACTTCACCTTTTTTTAAAGTCTGCTTTTTTAAAGTCCATGAAATCTATTGTTCCATAATTACTTCTAGCCAGATTGCCTTCCACCATAAGATTCGCAACCAATTCCTCCCTGTTAGTCAGAATCAAGTCTATAACAATGGCTGTCCACTTAGTTACTTCCTTCACTTTGTGAAACAAGAAGTTATCCCCAATACATTCTGAGAACTTATTGGAAATTTTATTTTGCCATATGTAACATTATGGCCTTTTTAGCTTTCAGATCTGTTACCACTTTCTAAAAAAAAGTGATTGAATATCAGATCAATTTGTTTTGGTATTTTCCCCAAATGGTTAACTTTTTAAAGTTACCTTATATTTTGTGTCCAAAGGCTATTGTTCTTATTTCCCAGTTCAGGCGCAGACTCCCCGCCCCACTATTGCTGATGCTGTTGGAGGAATTGTTTGGCACAGCCAACAACAGGCAGCAGTGCTTGCTACCAAAGATCTTAATATTCTACCACTGCCCCAAAGATACCAGACATATTTCTGGCAGGATGTAAGAGATGCTCTATCAGACCCAAAACACAGTGTGCCACTGGGCATGTCTGGAGAGAACTAGGGGCTACCTTCTGATGTCACAAGAAGATTCACAGCTGGCCATGAGAGGAATTTGCAGTCCTAGAGAAAACGCAATAGAAGTCTCCCTAGAACTGGTCATTTTCCTCTACTCCCACTGTCTGATTGTTTGCACAGTGTCTAAGGGCACCGCCCTATATGGCCCTCTTCTGGTGTGCCCAGAAAGGTTAAGATTTCCAGCACAAAAGTATTACAGTTTACTCCCTACAACAGACAAGTCACGTGGGGAAACCCACCGGAGTTTGCTGTGAAGACATAGCAGCATCAGGAATAGAGTGAGGTAAGGTGAAAAGATGACGCCCATGCATGAAAGGAGATGTAATTAAGAATATAAAAGTAACAGAACAACAGTAATTTTTAAAAGTTAAACTGAAAGGAAAAAAATCTCAATTGATCTCTTACCATAAGGAGTTGTTTTTAAAGGTGCAGATTACTAAGGATTCCTGCTCTTGTATTGGGTCATCCTCCCTACCCCACTTCTGAGGGAACAGCACAAATATACTTCTACTGACCACTTATCTCTTCAGCATCCTGACTGTGCTTCAAAGAAGGATTATAGCCAATTTCACTACTGCCAGCACACACACACCGCACAAGAGAAGGAAGTGGAAGAGAAGCCATAGTTGCTTTGGGATCTATGAAAAAACCTAGAGTCTCCTCCCACTGTTCTCTCCATAGTGAAGGCAGAGACATACAAGTGTGCATGAATTCTAAGTTTCTCATTTTTTAATCACATAAATAACTATTAAACAAATCAAGCTATACAGATAGTTTGCATCTGCAATTGTGGTGGCTGAATGCAGAGATTGGATGGTAAAGTTTCTGCTTAGTCAAGTATCTCCTATTATTCAACCAAGGTACAAAATGGTTATTTTTAGAAAGAAGTCACAATATATAGATCAAGGGGAGAGTGTGAAAATTTACTGTGGGATAAAGGCAAAAGGATATTTCAAAGATTTATTATTGAAATAAATATTCATATTCAAGCCAACTTATGTTCTCCTCTCTCCTGTCACAGTGTCCCAGCCTTACAAGTGAACAAATTTTGTAACATTCAATGAACATTTGACAAAAGCATTCATATGTAGTTATTCCAAGAGTTTGAGTGTGGAATGGCTCCTTTGCTAGGACAGCTATTATGATCTACTGGGTAAATACATGTTTACAGGGACAAACTCCTACTAGTCTGTTCTGCCAGAACTAATAAGGGATTATGGACAATGAATCAAGGAGAGGGCACAAGAAAGGGGCAGTGAGGCCCAAGTACCACTCTTTCATTAACAAGAACAGGAGGGAATGAGGCAGGTGTCTGACCAGCTCCCAAGTCCTTGTTCCTTTCCTGGAGAGAACAGAGGGAGGGGCAGAGAGGCTGGAGCTACTTTTGCTTTTCCTGGATGGGAGGAGGGGGAAAGGAGCAGAGCCACAAGGCCAAGGAGGGAAGGAGTTCCAGGGGTGCCCTGAAAAGAGGTAGGAAGACCCAGTTTTTATTGGAGCAGGACAGAGCCCAGAATTCATTAAGGGAATATGACCTGAGGATATTAACTGAGGCAGGGAAGAGGCCAGAAATCTTTTTTATTTATTCATGGATTCAAAGACTCTAATGTCAGAAGGGACCGGACCATTAGAGCATGTAGTCTGATCTCCTGTATATCTCAGGCCATTAAATTTCAATCAGATACCCCTGTACTGAGCTAAATAACTTGTGTTTGACCAAAGCATATGTTCCACAAAAGCAGCCAGTCTTGATTTGAAAACATCAAGAGACTGAGACTCAACCACTTCCCTTGGTAGTTTGTTCCAGTGTTTCGTCACCGTCACTGTTAAAAATGTGCACCTATTTCTAATTTGGGTTTGTCTGGCTTCAGCTTCCAGCCATTAGTTCTTGTTATGCCTTTCTCTGCTAGATTAAAGGGCCCCTTAGTATCTGGTATTTTCTTCTAAGTGAAAATGCACACTGTAGTCAAAGAGTCATCTGCCGTTTTGATAAACTAAACAGACAGCTCTGAGTCCCTCACTATAAGGCACTTTCTACAATCCCTGAATGGCCCATTTCTGAATCATCTCCACTTTTCCAACATCCTTCAACATCCTTTTTAAAATGTGGAAAGCAGAACGGTAGGTAGCATTCCGGTATCTGTCTCACCAATGCTATAGAGAGGTAAAATCACCTCCCTATTCCTAGTCATTACCTCTCCTGTTTATTCATCCAAGGATCACATTAGCCCTTTTTGCCAAACACTGGGAGCTCATGTTCAGTTGCTTGTCCTCTATGAACCCTAAATCTTTTTCAGTCACTGCTTTCCAGAATACAATACCCCATTCTGTAGGTATGGCCTGCACTCCTCGTTCCTAGATGTATAACTTTGAATTTGGCTGCAATAAAGAGCATTGTTTGAATGGGATAGTTTACCCTGCAATCCAGATTGCGCTGTATGACTGCCCTCTCATCATTATTTATCACTCCAATCTTTGTTTAAAATGCAAATTTTATCAGCAATGATTTCACATTTACTCCCACATCATTATGAAAAAATGCTGAGTCGTGCCTACCACCAATCCCAACAGGTCTCCACTAGAAGCAACCCAACTCAATATTTCCCCATTGACAATTACTTTTTGATCTCTGTCAGCCAGTTCTTAATCTATTTGACATGTGCTTTATTGATATTATATAGTAAATTTTTAATCATACTGTTGTGTGAGTTATATGTTTCACTGATAAAGGTAATCTCAAAGAATAAAATCAGGTTTCTTTGACCAGATTTATATTCCATAAAACCATGCAGACTAGCATTAATCATATCCTTTAATTCTTTATCAGCTGAATCCCAGATCAGGTTTTCCATTATTTTGCCCAACGCTGAGCTCAGGCTAACCACCTATAGTTACCTGGGTCATCCTGCTTGCCCTTTTTTAATTCTGGTATAAC
The DNA here is from genome assembly GCA_003942145.1 of Platysternon megacephalum. Taxonomy (NCBI): domain Eukaryota; kingdom Metazoa; phylum Chordata; order Testudines; family Platysternidae; genus Platysternon; species Platysternon megacephalum. Next base: position 3,943,940 of record QXTE01000116.1, read on the forward strand.
ATTAGCATTCTTCCAGTCTTCTTCAATTTCCGCAGTATTACAGGATTTATTAAAAATTATTAGCAGGCCAGAGATGATCTCAGCAAACTCTTTTAGTACTCTCATGAGTACGTGTCATCCAGGCCTACTGATTTAAAAATGTTTAACACTAGTATATATTATCTAACATCCTCCTAAGTTACTATTGGACTGGAAAGTATGTCATCCTTATTAATATGAGTATATCATCCTTCCAAATTTCTTTCCAAATTCAGAACAAAAATATTTATCAATACTTCTGCCTTTTCTGCAAACAATTTTACCCACTCTATCTAGTAGTGGACCTATACAATAGCTAGAATTTCTTTTGTTCCTAGTATACTTAAACACCTCCCTATTGTCCTTAGTCCTACCAACCATGGCTTATCCTCTAATGTCTTTAGCTTCCCTTATTAATTTTCTCCACTTCATAAATCCTAATTTATACTGATTGCTATTTCCAATTTCTGCCTTAACTTCACACTGAATCTAGACAGGCATTTTGCCAAAGTTGTACTCTTTCTTGTGAAATTGTGGAATTTTGGCCATATAATAAACTCTTGTTTAAAAACACCCAGTTTTCATTCACATTTTTCTATCTAAATTTTTCCTCCCGGTCAATTTATCTCATAATTTTCCTCATCTTTGGGAAATTAGCCTTTTTGAAGTACCAAGTTTATCTGTTACTGATTGAGACTGTCCTCTGCCCATATTAAATATGATCAGGTCATGATCACTGGTCCCTATCTACCCACCAACTTCCAGTTATCTATCATGAGGAGGCAACTCTATTTTGGACATGTTGGGTGCAATACTTTTTGTGTTAGACAACCATCTATAATTTTTAGAAATTCATGTTTTACTGCTGACTTCATGAGCTCTCCACCATATACCTCTGTAACAGGCTACACTGGCCTTTAAGCACAGAGGGGGCCAGAGAACCCTATTTCAGGAAGGCTGGAACAAAAAAAAGGGCCTAGAAGTGGCCGAAGACAGAGCAAGAGAAAGGAAGCAGTCCCAAGGGAATTAGCAGGTAGGGAAAACCCAGGCTATGCTCTCTTTAAGGGCCTGGGACAAGGCGGCCTGTAGTGTAGGGTACAGCAGTGCTTCTGTCTCTCTCAGCCAACTGAGGTGAACAGGGAAGGAGGGCTGAGGACTCCTGATCCCAGATGAGAGAGACTGTCCTTTAGTCCGGCACCAAGAAGAGAGATATAAACTCCTGATCCAAGGAATGAACTCTAACCCAGCCAAAGAAAGGAGAAACTCTTTAATTAGCTAACCCAATCCTGGAGTGAAAGTGTTTTTATCCTAAACATGATCTGAGATAGAGCTGTGGATTCCCGAGGCAAGGGGGAAGAGGCTGCTTTAGTTGTACCCAGCTCCAAGAGGAAGGTAATACCCTACTATCCTCAGAGCAGGGATCTGAATTGTACATTACCCCGGGAAAAGGGCTGTAGACTCCTGGTTCCTGGAAAACACAACTAATAGAGTTATTACCTGTCAAAGAAACCTACCTGAATCCTCACACCAACCCCAGAGGGCCCTGAACTAAAAAGGTTGAGAGGGAAACTGAGGCAGGGCACCATCTCAGGCCATGTGGGGCATGCTGAAGGAGGCCACTATACAACAGTATCGCACCCTGAAGTCCCCCCCCACATTACAGCACAATTTTACTTTCCCTCCATTAGGGCAGATACTTGAGTAGTAACTCACTCTGTTCTCTGGTCTGATTCAGTCGTCTGTAACTTGACCCCCCACTAGTATCCCCTCCTGGGCTTGCTCTGTTAGCACACTGATCCATATGAATGCAACATCATATGGTTCTGGGTTATCAATAACTAGCAACACAAAATAAAATAAAATGAAAAACTCACCCCACAGTTGGCTGCAGCAGGGTTGAGCCCAGCTCCCCGATCCAGGCTTCACGACCTAGCACACAGGGTCACAGCACTACTCACTCAAATTTGGCCCAGTTATCCCTCTGTCATGCCAGAGGGGCAACCGGCCCAAACCTGAGTGGTGCTGCAACCCCATGTGCAAGGTGATGCCCAGAGCAGGGAGCCTGGCCCAGCCCCTCGGGACAGGAGTCACCTCTGCAGAAAGAGTGATGGGGGGCTTGCTCTGCAATCCCCCATCCCGCCTCCCCCCCAGTGGCAGGACCCCAACCCTTCCCACACCCACAGAGATAAAATGGATAAAACAAAACACTAAATTAACAAAAAATAAAATGAAAAATCATAAAAAATTTCTATCAATTTTAAAACAGGAAATGGTGTCTTTAAGAGCAACAGCACAGTATTTATTAATTAGGAAGTGGGAAGGGCTGTTATGATTCATTAATTGGTGAGTGTGGGAGAAGAGTTTCTTAGTTGTTGAGAGAAGAAAAGCCTTTTCACATGAGCAAAACAGCATGTACTGTTATCCACTTTTACTTGGTCTCCCCCCCCCCCTTTTTTTTTTTTTGTAGTGTGTGGCCATGACAGTATGTATAAATCCTGAAAGATCTCTGACCCCCACCCCACTAAATCAAGGTGGCCCAATTACTGCCCCTATTGGTTCAACCTCTCAAAAAGGGATTATAAAATGTACAGTCTATACAGTGGAAAATACAAACAGAAGCAAGCCTCTTTTCAAAATGGAATTTACATGTTAAAGTATTTTCCCTGACTATAAAATCCCCATCTTCATTTAGAACCCTTTACAAATGGTTCTAGCTTAAATTAAGAACAACTGTTTTATTGCATGGTTGTCACATTATTGGAAACTGAAATTATCTTCAGAGGAGTAGCTTAGCAACATAAACATCTCCACAACTAATTCACTGGCAAAAAGGTACCTGCGGGTAGGGGGTTCAGCTCAAAACACAATATTAAAAGTAAGTTTACTATCAATCCTGCACTCAAATACAGTGCTATCCAGTTGGTTCCCCCCTTCGCTCCCCCCGCAAATACACCAGATTTCTTCAATACTGAAGTGGCAGACTTTCATTTTTGAGGCTATATCAATCTATGAGATTTTTGTGTGGATACATTAGATATATTGTAATTGTGTAACCTCTTTTCCCATGGAGTCCAACCACCATGTTCAATGGTTCAATCACTGCTGATGAGGAAGTACTTAGGAAGAAATTAATTCTTAAGTTTTTCCTCTGGAACTGTCCAGAGAGTTTCCTTATGTTTTACAGGACATGGCCCCTCTCCCTGTGGAGAATTCACGTTTAGCTAATGCTCCAGAATTCTAATATATAAAGGTGTTTGCATGGTGACAAAGGTAGAAGATGCCATTTTCAAAGTTGTTGGAACTGTTTTTGAAAGGCCATAAGGTTTTCTTCCAACAAAAGGCAGCTGCCACAGAGAAATCAAAAATGATCCCTACACAAAAGACCAGACTGATTTAACGTTGATTACGTCTCTAATTATCCACAGCTCTGATGACAGGAAAAAGGTCAGACGAGTAGAGAGCACGGATACTATGCCAATATGAACACCGTACTGTGGCAAAGAAGAGACTACAGGAGGTTGGAGCCATGAATCTTTTTGTAACCTCCCTCTAATCTTCCAGGTACATGAAGAAATGCGTAGTATAGCCTCAACAGAAACAGCTTTTATAGATTAGAATAATCTCATAATATAAATAGTTTATATATCCAAAGAATGGGAATATCCAGAACAATTTTCAAAAGGTGAGTTTTATGGCAGTTTGCAGTCTCACAAACTGTATCTAATCAATACCATTAACAAGAAAACCCTACCTTCATCTTTATACTTTATTGTGACTTCGTCATTGCTCAGAAGTTTTCCTCTGAAAACTCTCTGCATCATCAGCACTAGCTCATCATAGGTGATGTCCTCATTATGAATAGGAATTCTCCTAATATCCTCCCCCAGCTGAGCTTTAATAATCAGCTTCCCACTTAAATCCAGCTGTCCGTTCATGGTGGACTCCAGATCTCCTATAGACCTGTTAACAAAAAACATTTACACAACATCTTTTAGAAGATGATTTGTTTCACAACCACCACAGTCCTATACAATACACAGTTCTGTAACTTTCTGGATTTCAAAAACATTATTGTGAAAATATGCTCTAGAGCAGCTTTCCATGCAAAACTATGTTCTCTCAATTGTTAATTTATCAGCCATTTCACAACTGTTCAAGCGCAAAATGGAGATTTACAAAATGAGATATTTAAAAACAATCTTTTCTCTGTGTTTTAAGCCAAATTTTAAAGTTCTGAGATGAAATATATTTTACTGCCCATAAAGCTTAAGGGGAAAAAAATATTTTTTGTTCAGAATGTAGCTTTTACCATGTTATAATATATGCCTTCAAGTAGATATATTTACATGTAAAATAATTTAGGGTTTGTATTTGAGAGAGACGTGTATTTCATGGAGACTAGGAACACTGCAAAAGCACTTTGCCTTGATAAATAAAAAAGCCATGTATGATCATCTCTCTAGCTATTTCTATGGGACCCATAAACATGGGATCTCACAGCTACAAGTAATGTAGATAAAATGCAAAGCAACAACGCTTGTTATTGTTTTGGAGAGTGTAGGAGGTTTGGCAGAACGAGAGTTTGGTAGGAGGATCAAATTGGGACGTGTGTCACTCTGGATGCACACGAAAAAGAGGAAATGAGCCATCTAAAAACTGGTTTCATTATAAGTGGCTAGATCACACTTAAGCTTTCCTGCAAAACCAGTACATCTGATACCTAAATGCATGTGTCACATTTGAGGATGCAACCAATAAAGAGAGAAAACTACATCAAAACCATTTTTCACAAACAAAAAAAAAACCATTTAAGCTATTTTTAAATTTCAGTTTTGTTTTCAGCCTTTTTTACATTCCCAAATTTGTTGAGAAGTTAAATACACATAGAGAGCTTTCTTATGCTGTTCTGAAGCTTATAACTATTCCTATATTAAGAGAGCAATCTCCAAATCAGAAGTTGTAACTTGGATGAAAGTCTGGACTTTAACACTTGACTTAATTTTTTTTTTTAATTTCAATAAAAATATACAGCTTGAAAATTACTACTCTGCCTGAAAAACAAATTTCAGAAAAACATCAATCAGAAATCCTCAGCAATAAATGTTAACTCAAAAAAAGTAAATAGTAGGAAAGGTTTTGTTTGCCAAAAATATTTCATTATACTACTGTGCAGAAAAATGTTTCTCAAGATAGGGGTGCAAAGGAAGCCTGGGAAAGGAGCCTGGGGAACACCGTTCTTTTCTCTCCAGATCCTTGCATAATGCCAGGGAACACCAGGCTCTGGAGTGGGAGGAAATAAGAGGGATTTCTTCATTACCCTGATACCTTCAGAGGAGACCTGTGAGAGCTCAGAAGTTAGGAAGCCTTACAATTCAAAGGCCCTGCTGCCAAAGAGGTAGACAGACAGGAAGGTGTACTGAAGAAAGGGACAAAGAGTCCTGTGGCACCTTATAGATTAACAGAAGTATTGGAGCATAAGCTTTTGTGGGTGAAGAAAGGGAGGGGCCATTGTCTTGGGTATTCTTGATTCTTCCCAATTTCCTTTGAAAAAATCCTTATAGGCACATGCAGGAGACTAGATATACACTTCTTTTTTAAGAACATACTGTTTAAAGCGTGTTTATTAGAAACCTGCTTAAGTTGATCAATTTTAAAAGTTTTCAGCATGAAGAATCTCTCTTTCACTTTACAGAATAAGAAAAAAGTTTTTCCAATAAGGCCTTAAGTATGTTACATCTTGATGCTTCTCCACATATTTAGCCCAGTGTTTTGACATCTGATAAGAAACCAAAATATACTGTGATGCTACAACACAAGTGGGAGTACTAAGGCCTTAACTCAGGACTTCTGTTCTTTTGTGATTTCATCTGAATCTAACAGGTTTTCCTATATAAAAGGCAATAGTTTTGTTCTGACTGATGTGCTTACTATATGGCGGCTTACAAAAAAACAAACAAAAAAAACCAAGCAGTTATATTACAAGTGTCACTTTTTTTTGGTAGTTCAGAAAAAGGGACGGGAATTAGACAGGCACAGAGAGTGTGCTACTGTATTATACAGCCCTCTTCACTGAACTAAGAGTGCCTTTCAGGTCAGATGAGAGACACACTCGCTGAGCAATGTACTGAAGCTTGTACTACGGCTATGGCATTGTTCATGTTTTTTGAACAGGGGAATTTACACTCCAGGGCTTGTGAGATGTCATAAGTTATTGGAAAGAAGTATTATGAAAACTGTTTTTATGACACATTCATATCACCTCTAGATCTTCCTTTACTTCCTTGCCACCAATATCTTTTTATAACAGTAATTACCTTGTCTTACAGATTTGCTAGACTGTTTTTCAGGTTCCCCGCTTCACTTCCAGCTGGCGTTCAGATGTCCTGCCATAAACTATGCTGATCAGTGATCGATTATAGATAGGGCATGAAATCTGCATCAGAAAACCAAGAAGAGTTAACTTATTGTGAGTCTTCACTGCAGCTATATGCTTTTCATATCATCCAACTTGGCATGTTACAGGGAAGAAATAGAAAGAATTTACTTTAACAATTTGATATTTAAACTCTGAGTAACAGTGAAGATTGTATTTCACCCATAACATATTTTACCAGCTTTCGTAATTTTGCTTGACAATTGCTAACAGTCTAGATCAGGGGTAGGCAACCTATGGCACGCGTGCCGAAGGCGGCACACTAGCTAATTTTCAGTGGCACCCACACTGCCTGGGTCCTGGCCACCAATCCGGGGGGCTCTGCATTTTAATTTAATTTTATATGAAGCTTCTTAAACATTTTAAAAACCTTATTTACTTTATATACAACAATAGTTTTGTTATATATTATAGACTTCTAGAAAGAGACCTTCTAAAAACGTTAAAATGTATTACTGGCACGCGAAACCTTAAATTAGAGTGACTAAATGAAGACTCGGCACACCACTTCTGAAAGGTTGCCGACCCCTGGTCTAGATATTCACTTTCAAAATAGACATGATAAAAGGGGTCGGGGGTCAGGAGGTTGGATAAGCATGGGAGTCCTGGGGGTCCTGTCAGGGGACAGGGGTGTGGATAGGGGTCAGGAGACAGGGAACGGGGGGGTTGGATAGGCGTGGGGTCCCAGGGGGCCTGTCAGAGGGTGGAGGTGTGGATAGGAGTCGGGGCAGTCAGGGGACTGGGAGCAGGGGGGTTGGATAGGGAGTGGAATCCCGGGGGGCGGTTAGGGGGACAAGGAGCGGGGGGGGGGTTGGATGTGTCAGGGGTTCTGAGGGGGGCAGTCAGGGGGCAGGAAGTGGGAGAGGGCAGATAGGGGGTGAGGGCCAGGCTGTTTGGGGAGGCACAGCCTTCCCTACCCAGCCCTCCATAGTTTTGCAACCCCAATGTGGCCCTCAGGCCAAAAAGTTTGCCTACCCCTGGTCTAGACTCACAAGGAGACATAGGGGTTGCAGATCCCAGCCCCCTCTAGTCAGTCAGTGCTGGCTTCTTTGTATATAGAGAAAAGGGGGTGGGGCCAGGGTAGTGTCACTCCACACATTGCACTCAGCTTTGTAGTAGTTATCTAACCCTCATGCTGCTCTAAAAACGTTCCTTCATTATGTCAGAGCAGCACCAATGGCTCTTGTTCACAACCAGGAAGTGGAGACGAGGACTATAAAATTACAAATTTGATCTCAAATTAACTTTTTTTAAAATTACATATGTGCATGTGTATGTACGTAGTGTACTCTAGCACGAGAATCACACTTTAACCTTACTAGCAACCATAAGAATAACCTCGATAGCCTTGAACCCCTGGGCTAAAAGTGGCCTCCAGATACATGGAGTGTACCACTGCATACATTGTTAGGGAAAATCAACTACAGTAACATGCTTGCATAAGCACTTTAGCTTATTTGCTAAGATTACTCATGGAAATCCACTTCATATGTCTCACACAAAAAGAGAACAAGAAGAAGCGTCTAAATGCAGTTGGTTGTCCAACTCTTCTCCACCCTGCATGAGGTAATTATATAGGATTTAAAAGAAAGATCCTGATGATTGCATCTGTTTAATTGTTATAGAAAATGATGCAAGCTGTTTTACTGTTGATATGTACAGCATTCACACTGTATTTTCTTTCTGTGTGTCTATGATGTAGCTGAATGTCAGATTTCCTTTGAAACAGCTTTCCAGCAAAGATACCCAATGAAGGAATGCTGATATGCTTCTGATAGTGATAACTTATCTCCCATAATACAAGAACTAGGGGCCACCAAATGAAATTAATAGGCAGCAGGTTTAAAATAAATAAAAGGAAGTTCTTCTTCACGCAGCGCACAGTCAACTTGTGGAACTCCTTACCTGAGGAGGTTGTGAAGGCTAGGACTATAACAATGTTTAAAAGGGGACTGGATACATTCATGGTGGCTAAGTCCATAAATGGCTATTAGCCAGGATGGGTAAGAATGGTGTCCCTAGCCTCTGTTCGTCAGAGGATGGAGATGGATGGCAGGAGAGAGATCACTTGATCATTGCCTGTTAGGTTCACTCCCTCTGGGGCACCTGGCATTGGCCACTGTCGGTAGACAGATACTGGGCTAGATGGACCTTTGGTCTGACCCGGTACGGCCTTTCTTATGTTCTTATGCTTTGTCTTAAAAATGCAAACATTCTAAATAAGATAAAATCATCACATTTGAATAAGGTAATTTCTCACCAAAAATTTCTTGATATTTCTCCATAATTTCTTACCATATTTGTTAATGACTAAGAATTCTCCCTCCCTCAGAGCCCATCTTCCATTTGCATCTGGTAATTAAATCCATGCTAAATTTGTGACCTCACAATCATTTCTATAGCAAACCAATATCATAATCCTCTGATTTGCCTGCAGGTTCATATAGCAGAAGCAGAGCTAGGAGCAGGGAAACATTAAGCCCTACTAAACAAAGCTTTAAGAGACAAAACACTCCTTTTCCCACTGAAGTAAAAAGATAAGTGATGGCAACAGAAGAGCAAAATGAATATGGGATTGTCTAAATTGTCTGTGAATTTTAAGCCAGAATAAGGCGGGGTGGGAGGTAAAAGCAGATTAGTTATTCCCTATTAACTACATGTATGGACATTCATATTATGGAGTAAGGGTATGTCTACAATATAGTGGCACAGCTATTGCACTGCAGCTATGCCACTAATGCACCATAGCATAGTCGCTTCCTACATCAACAGAAGGGATTTTTCTGGTGATATAGTTAATCCAACTTTCTGAGTGACATCGCATCTACACCAGGGGTTAGGGGTGACCCTAACTGCGTCCCGCGGGTGCAAAAAAATTTTCCAACCCTGAGTGAGGTAGCTGGGTCGATCTAATTTTTAAGTGTAGACCAGTCCTAAGAGTGCCTGATGCTGAATGAGCGTGAGGTAGTGAATCAGGCCAGACAGGAATACAGCGCTCTACTCCCGTGTAGACAAGCCCTAAGAACGGGGCCAGCCCCACAGCTGCTCCTGGGCGCTGGAGAAGTAAAACTGACCAGATGCACGTGAACTTCACAGAGATTTGGGGGCGCGGGCGGGGGGGGCGCAGCTGGCTCCTCTTTCCCCTCGTCCAGCGGGCCTGATCCCAGGAGCAGCAGCCAAGGCCATTCACCCCGGAGCGCTACTTCGGGCTGTGCTGGGGGGGCCCGAGGCTCCCCTGGCCCGGGGGGCGGGGGGGCTGGGCAGTAACACCCCCTGCCCTGGGGCTCCCAGCGGGGGAGGGGCCGAGTCCCCGGGGAGCTGGGGGGATATTTTACAGGGGTCTCCCCCCGCCCCAGACCCCCAGGGGGAGGAGCCCGAGCCGGCTCCCCTCGCGCGCGCCCCCGCCCCCATTCAGCCCGGGTGGCGCCGGCTCGCCTCGCCCCGCTCCCCGCCGCTTACTCCGGCTTCTCCTCTGCGTGCGGTGGCACGTGCTTGGAGGCCGCGGCTCCGGCCCGCCCGATCCCGATGCTGCCGCCGCCGCCCGTACGTGGCAGGGTAGAAGGGCTGGATCTCGGCTGGTGCCACTGCCGGGCCGTCGCGCAGGCGCACTCGCCCCGACGGAGGCTGATGGCGGCCAAACGGCGCGTGCGCACTGATGGAGCGAAGCGCCGGAGCAGGCCAGACAAGACGAAGGAGGCCGCGCGTGCGCAGTCAGTGATCTAAGGCTCCCATTCACAGCAGAGCCGGCCTTAGCTTTACGCATGCGCTGGTACGGCGACGGCTAGGGCAGGAGTGCGCATGCCTAGTAAGAGAACCCCCCCCGCCGCCGCCGCCAATCGAAGCTGCGGCGTCCCTTCAGAGCGAGCAACGCCGGGTTCCACGCATGCGCCGCACCAGCTGCCACAGGGGCGGTGTTTGTGTAGCAAGGGAAGTGTCCCATAGCACTGACTGTGTCACAGTGATGTGGAGAGGCGTGGCCGCTGTGCTGGGCGCTGTACAAACCTGTCACAAAGAGACAGCTTGGGGGGCAGAGGGGGAGGTACTGAGACCTGGCTGAGGAGTGGACAGCAGAAGAGGCAGCTAGCCTAAGGCTGGGAAGGAGATAGGGTGGCCGCTCCCACATTCCCGAAATACCAGACATCCCAGTACTGCCCAGAATAGCATGGGACCCACCCTGCAAGTGTGACCTTGCATGCACGGTGTGTGTCTGAGTCTGCTCCGTGGCACTAGAGCAGTGGTTCTCAAACTTTTGTACTGGTGACCCCTTTCACACAGCAAGCCTCTGAGTGCAACCCCCCCCCCCCCTTATAAATTAAAACCACTTTTTTTTATTTTTAACACTATTATAAATGCTGGAGATGAAGCAGGGCTTGGGATGGAGGCTGACAGCTCGCGGCCCCCCAGGTAATAACCTCATGACCCCTTGAGGGGTCACAACCCCCAGTTTGAGAACCCATGCACTAGAGCCACATACTGTAACATGGCAGGTTACATAGCATGGCTACGCCAGCAGCGGGCAGCACATGCTCTCCATTGTGGTGTCCACCATCTGATACCAGACTAAACCATCCCTCCCACCTTCCCAGGTCCGCTGTGCCTGCCATGTTACAGTATGTGGCTCTAGTGCCATGGAGCAGACTCAGGCACTTGCTACAGCAACAGAAGTTTTAGAGACAGTAGCAAGAAGAATTCTTCTGTCAACCAAGCTGCATCTACAGTGGGGGGGTTAGGTTGACTTAAATAACGGCACTCAGGGTGTGAAATTTTTCACAGCCTTGTGCTATGTAACTAGGTTGACCAAAGTTTTAGGTGTAGACCAGACCAGCTCTCAGCAAGGTCTAATAGTAAAACCCTAGTAGCAGAGTAGTAGGGAGGCACTGGGACTGCAAGTCACTTAGATTGAAATGGGGAGGAAGTAGAAAAGGTGTTTAAAAAATAAGCTAAATTTCCTATAGGTTTTCAATTCTAAATGTTACTTAATAAGAGAGGATTGGTAGTCCAGATGGCTTCCCCTGAAAAAATGTTAGAAAATATAGATTTCCAATACCAAACATAGGTCACACCTCTTTTGTTGTTCAACACCACCAGACACACATACACACTCGCTCTCTTCTAGTCAGACTCTCTCCCTCCCTCATTTTTCATACCTTTGGTCAGATCATTCAGCCCTTCCCCCCAAACTGGTGGCTTTTATGGACACAGCACTTCCTGTTAGTTACCAGCAAGAAACTTTACCTCTTTAACATCCACATTGTAGAGAATATCAAAGTTCAGCACCATTAGTAAGATCACTGTGTTCCACGTGTAGATAAGAGTTGAACTATTGCGCTTAAATACACGCTGCTAAGAAAAGATTTTAAAAAAGAATAAACTTTGGGTTCAAAAACATTGACACCCCCCCACCATCTTTCAAGGGGAGTTGAAAATGGTTACTGTGAGGAGGGTCCAAAGAGTTCAATACAAATTGTTGCAATACTTCATTCAATGCTGCAGGTCTCTAGCTACAATGTGTCCAGTATGCATCAATACCAAAGCCAATACCTTGAACAGAAGGAACCATGCCAATTCTTTTGGGGGGTTTTGTTAATTTTGAGGTCTATAAAGAGAGGGAAATTATTTGTATATTTAAATAATCTAATCTCAAATGTACAATGCAAAATTTATCTGATGTCATTCTATAGAATAACTACACTTTTGTCCAAAAAAATGAAATAAATTTGAACAAAGCTTGAGCGGTATTATTACACTCATCATAAAGCCCAATCACCACTGTATCAGTGTACTTTACATGGCTTTCAGTAAAAACAAATATTTTCTGCAATAATAATAATTTGCTGTACAGAGCACCCTTCTTCCAATGATATCAAAGGGATTTACAACACTAGGTATTAAGGACCTCCTTTTACAGTTGGGGAAACATATACACAGAAAATTAAAGTGTCTTGTCCATAGGGAGTGTGATAAAGTGTATGCATGATAGTACAATGTGGACAACTACCTTGCAGTTTAAGTGCTCCTCACCACCTTCCTCCTAGTAGTGATAGTGGGTTCCAGTTTCATATCTGACATAACTTCTTTTGTTTAAAGGATCCCCAATCTAAATGAGATGTCTACCTTCTCCCTCCCACCAAGACTATAGTTTTCTGGAGGCTGGAGAGGTTTTCAGGCCAAAAGACCCCTCTCTTTGTTATTGGCTGAGCTCTATTTCAGAATTTTCTGTCACAGGATGTGTACAGGTATATGGTCTTTTGTCATTACACAAACTAAAAACTATTTCCCCCTATGCTAATTTTCCCCTACTGTTACTCACACCTTCTTGTCAATTGTTTGAAATGGGCCATCCTGATTATCACCACAAAAGTTCTTTTTCTCCTGCTGATAATAGCCCACCTTAATTGATTAGTCTCATTAGAGTTGGTATGGCAATCCCCATTTTTTCATGTTCTTTGTGTATATATATATATATATATATATTCCTACTGTATTTTCCACTGCATGCATCTGATGAAGTGGGTTTTAGCCCACGAAAGCTTATGCCCAAATACATTTGTTAGTCTCTAAGGTGCCACAAGTACTCCTCGTTCTTTTTGCTGATATAAACTAACACAGCTACCCCTCTGAAACCGGTCTTTTTAAAGACTTCCATCAAGGCATGGTTCTGTGTATCCCCAAAGGTTACCCACCAAGGTTCAGATCGTCATATTGGATCAAGACTGCTACCCGATACACGTCAGCTTGGGAGTTTGCAAACCATGCCATCATGTTCATTTCACTTTAGTTTGATTAAAAACCAAAAGAGGGAAGGGGGGGGGGGGGAGAAATGTACAAATTGTTTAAGGTCAGCCTTCTATTTAACCTTTACCACAAGCATTCTTTTGTTAACACCAGAAATGGCTAATCATACCAATGTTCTATATCAGGGCCTGTTGAATCAGGCAAAGATATTCTCTTTTTATCCAGGAACTATCTAATTCTCACAGACTTCCCCCAACACACTGTATAGGATTGGAGGGTCAATATTATTATCAACCCCATTTTACAGATAAGGAACTGACTATAGCACAATTGAATTTTTCTCAAGGCCACAGAGTGAGTCAGTGTTAGAGCTAGGATTAGAACACTGGCGCTCCTAGCCCCCAAACCTCCTCTCAGGTCACTAGACTAGACAATGCTTCTTTCCTAAAGGATAATCTGCTGTTCATGCTGTCCCCATTCTTGACTTCAACATCCAGACACTTCTCCCCAGGACCCTTTGACATCATCTGCTTCTTCTCATTTGATTTTAAGTTTCTTCCATTATAAACTGACCATATTACATACTCACAACAAATAGCAATAGCTTCATCACACTAATTTATTTGTTCATTCTACCACATGGAGTCAGACATCATTTATAGCAGCAGTTTATCCTAAAAAGCTTCTAGCTGGGAAGCTCAATAGGTAACTCTAAAATAAAGATCTTTTTCTAAAAGACAGTCAAATAGCGATTTAGAATATGGAAACAGAGAACTCTACTGTTTATTTTTTTGCTTATGTTTTTTAGTTAAACAGGAATTACTTATGAAAGGGAAAAGAGGACTACCTTTGGACAGAGCATATTAGATAGGCCAGGAATAGATATATCTGGGAGAACAGACAGACATGACTAAGTCAGACAGACGCCCTTCTATTTTGTGCAATATTGTAATGACCTTCAACTTCCCTTGTAAGAACTTTCTTAGTTGTGTACAATTAAAGTGCCACATATAAGCTCTGCACAGCTGTTATCCTGCCTTACATTTTTGGGAGCTGTCCTACTGTCTTCTGATCTGTGCCCAGTGCTTGTTCCAAGAGTGGCGGTCATGTCACTCAAAACACCAATGATCTCTATCTAGAACAAACTCAGAAAGCTGCGATTTTACATTTTAATTCTTCGTAGGTGTCTGATCATTGCTGGAAAAGGAGGTTTCCTCTGAAAAGGTCTCAGATGGTTTGAAGTTCTCATATGTGTGTTTTTTAGAACGGAATTTTAAAAGATAATAAGTCTTTGAATGCAGGGAAATCTGTATATCCGGCAGTGAGACAAAGGAAAACAGCTCAGTAACCTTTTTCTTGAAGATTGGTGATCTGAAAGTGTATAGAATACAGATCTGAAGTCCCTGTGGGTTAAATGAAAGCTCAGAGTTAATCAGAGTAATGAAATGAAATGAATGCTTAGAGTAACATTGACCATCTTTTTGATGTGACTTGAAGAATAATTGCAATGATGATAATACCTATTTCTTATATAGCACTTTTCAACGGTAGATCTTAAAGCACTTCACAATCTTCAGTGTATTTATCCTCTCAACATCCCTGTAAGGTAGGGAAGTGCTATTACCCTTATTTAGGGTGAGATGTCCCGATTTTATAGGGACAGTCCTGATATTCAGGGCTTTTTCTTATATTGGCGCCTATTACTCACCACCCCCTGTCCTGATTTTTCACACTTTCTATCTGGTCACCCTACCTTTACTTTACAGGTGGGGAAGAGAGACTAAGTGATTTGCCCATAGTCATATAAGAAGTCTGTGACAGAGGAGAGAATTGAACCTGGATCTCCCAAGTCCTAGACTAGTCCCCTAACCACTATAATTATTAACCATAACATTAATGTTTTGAAATACAGGGTGGTATTACAAGAATGCCGTATGTATTTGTCAGTCTTGCCCTCTACTGGATGGAATGTCAGGCCTGCTTAAGTATGTGTTATATAAGACCCTATACTATAGGTAAAAGAGAGTCTCCTTGCAATACTACAACATGGGATGGCACCAAATAGGACAGTTTGCATCAGTCATTAGTTAAAACTGGAGGTAGACAGGACTTTAAAATTTTAAGCCATTGCAAAAACATATCACATCTTCGGGATGCATCCCTCTGGGTTATGTCAACTCATTCACTTTACTTTCAATCATTTTTACTTAGGCGCAGTCTGCATTTAAAATTTTTGCTGGTATTGGAAAACCCTCCTAGTGTAGACACAGCTTATACCAGCAAAAAAGGGCTTTTGCCAATATAGCTTATACTACTGTACTCCCCTGAGCAAAATAAGCTATACTGGCAAAAGCACTTTTATGCTGGCATAATAGAGGGTTTTTGCTGGTATAGAAATGTTGTAAAAACCCCACATTCCTAGCTAACATTGCTATACCAGCAAAAATTTCTAGTGTAGACCTGGCCTTAGATTGTAAGATCTTCAGTGCAAGGAAGGATAGTCTCACTGTTATGTGTTTGTACAATGTCTATCACAATGGGGCCCTGATTCAGGATTGGCTTCCCTAGCCACTACTGCAGGGGTTGGCAACCTTTCAGAAGTGGTGTGCCGAGTCTTCATTTATTCACTCTAATTTAAGGTTTTGCGTGCCAGTAATACATTTTAACGTTTTTAAAAGGTCTTTTTCCATAAGTCTATAATATATAACTAAACTATTGCTGTATGTAAAGTAAATAAGGTTTTTAAAATGTTTAAGAAGCTTCATTTAAAATTAAATTAAAATGCAGAGCCCTCCGGACCGGTGGCCAGGACCTGGGCAGTGTGAGTGCCACTGAAAATCGGCTTGCGTGCCGCCTTTGGCACGCGTGCCATAGGTTGCCTACCTCTGCACTACTGTAATATAAATGATAATAATAATAATATCTATCTGCCATAAAGTCAATAGTTGCTTTCAGGGAAACTGCTCTCACAGACAGCAGAACCATTGAAACAGATGGGCTAGACCAGGGGTGGCCAACCTGAGCCTGAGAGGGAGCCAGAATTTACCAATGTACATTGCCAAAGAGCTACAGTAGTACGTCAGTAGCCCCTCCCCCCCCAGCTCCTAGCGCCTCCCACCCACCGGCAGCCCCGCCAATCAGCACCTCCCCCTCCCTCCCAATCAGCTGTTTCGTGGCGTGCAGGAGGCTCTGGGGGGGAGGGGAAGGAGTGAGGGCATGGCAGGCTCAGTGGTGGGAAGGGGTGGAGTGGGGGCAGAGCCAGGGGTTGAGCAGTGAGCACCCCCCAGCACATTGGAAAGTTGGCACCTGTAGCTCCATCCCCGGAGTCGGTGCCTATACAAGGAGCCGCATATTAACTTCTGAAGAGCCGCATGTGGCTCTGGAGCCACAGGTTGGCCACCCCTGGGCTAGACAGTTGACTGCATGGTTTAAAAATGAACTCAACTCCAGTGGAAAGGGGTGTGATGTTTTATTTTTAATTATTCTGAAACAAATAATTTTTTTCATGCTTAGAAACTAAACATCTGAGGGAAATTTTAATGAATAGTTTCTGCAGACTGTTGTGTGCTTTTCAAGAGTCAGATGGGGGCCGGGGGAGGGAAATGGTGGAACTTCCAAGCTCTGACCACAAAGTAAGCCTAGCCCATGGGAGTCATCAGAATGAGAAACAGCTCACACTAGATTGTGCAGATGTTCAAGTTGTGATCACGTGTTGCATTTGGCTCCACTGGGTCCCTTGAGCTAGACTCCCTCTCACTGGGGCTTAAATACATATGGGCTGTCCTAGGTTCCTTCCTGACTGAGGAAAAAAATGTGGTGGCTTCTCCCAAACGCCATCTCACTTGTGGCACCAAAAATGAGACTTAATTCATAGTAAATTGTGCAGATCTGTGACAACTTCCTCTCCTTTCTTCCATGAAGAATGAAATCATTAATAAGGGCTTTTCTACTCTGAGAAATTTACTGGAATAAGTGTGTCCACATGAGGAATTATACCAATATAAATATAGTGCTTTGAATTCACACATCATACATACCTTATACTTAAGGGTGAGAGTCTGTCACGGAGGTCACAGAAGTCACGGATTCCGTGATTTTCTGGGACCTACGTGACTTCCGTACCTGAAGCAGCCGGTGTGGCTGGCCCCAAGAGCCACCGAAGCAGCAGTGGTCCCGGGGGCCGCCCTGGAGGCTGTCAGAGCAGCGGTCCCCAGGGGCCTCAGAGCAGCGGATGGCCAGGGGCAGTCAGCCCCCACTGCCGGAGCATGGGCCAGCCACTGGCCCCCATGGCCCCCAGAGCATCGGTACCCCAGTAGCAGCTAAGATTTAATGAGGGACATTTATAGTAAAAGTCATGGACAGGCCAGGGCCATGAATTTTTGTTTATTGCCCATGACCTGTCCATGACTTTTACTAAAAATACCCATCACTAAATCTTAGCCTTACTTATACTGGTATAACTTCCTATGAAGACAACCCCCCCCCCTTTTTTTTTTTTTAATTAAGTCAGAGATTTTGGAGGAAAAAAATAGAAGTCCCATTATGCCAGCTGTTTCCAAGCCCTGTTGATTTTTAGGTTTCAAAAAATTACTCCCATGCATATACAGTATCCGGGGTACTTTTTAAATAAAGACTTTGGGGATCCAATATTGTTGAATGTTGAGCACTCTCAATTCCCATTGAAATTAATAGGAATTTAAATATTATGCACTACTTTGGATCAAGCCCCTAGTAAGCACACTTATTACTTGTGCAAAAATACAGGTTTCACCTATGTCTGCTAAACAATATTTTGGAGAATATACAATGGTGTAGTATGCTATGCTGTGAAGTTTAAAGCCAAAAGTCCAGCATGACCACATTGCTCATGAGTGATAGAGATGCATGTGCTTTCTCTAGGACTTTGTCCGGTCTAGTTTTAAAGATTCTAAAGCAATGGAAATTTCACAACTTCCCTTGGCTGACATTTCCACAGCTAATTAAGTTTTTCCTAATATTCACTCTCACAATCCCTTTTTGTATGGTCTGGTACAAAGAGAAGCCACTACATATGAACAAGTCTTTTCAGTGATGACCTTGCATGTCCTATGGAATAAAATAGCACATTAGCTAGTAATACCAGAAGAGTTTTATGAATAATATATGTCAACTCACAGCCATTTTTAAACAAAGATTCTGAATTTCTGTATGAAGCAACATGGTTTTCCAACAATTTACTAAAATACTGGATTATGGAGGGAAAGGAGATGCATTTTTTTCAATGTCTCATTCATCAGTATTGAAACAGCTACATACTGTACCTGGGTGGCATTGAAAATACAGAACAAAATGCTGAAGACAATATTTGTTGCCTCTTGATTTATTAGCATCATATAGCCCAGGACCCAGGTGATTCCAAGCACTACAGCTATAGATAAAGTGCCCAATATCTTCGTTGTGAATGATTTCTTTTTATTGCTAGAGGAGAAAAAAAAAGTAACATTCCCAAGTGTTAAAAAATGTATGGATAAAACAACTCATTGTCTTGGTTTATTCAACCATTTTATTTAGTGTCCTGCATTTAAGGATTATTCAGTGGTAATCTAGGCTGTGTCCAGAACAGAGAGAATTCAACTGAGCAGGTCAAAAGGGATAGCTCCCTACACTGCTCTGAAGCACTAATAAGAATAGCATCAGAACGATTACTGTTGGAGGTACTTTGCCTTACTAGATACAGAGAGAGAAAAAGCTGCCAATGCAGCAGAAAGCAGGAAGGAATAATGAAATAGAATACAATAAAAAATAAACTATTATTGTTTAAAACTATTAGCAATGGGACTAAATTAGAAGAATTCTTATTTTGATTCAAATTTCCACAAAGTTCTACCTATTATAGAGATAGGCCCCCAATGATGTTTGGATTCAGCTCTGAATCCCAACTTCTCCCAAGTCTGAGGATATTTCATTATCAGGGTGTTTTGGGTTCAGATTCATCTCTAAAAATTATAGAGGGGGAATTAAAACAATGGTGTAAACATTTGTTGAAGGCAACACTTTTCCAGGTTAAATAAAAGTAACAGTTCTCTTTCAAACTGACAAAAATGGGGGAGGAATAGCTAAGGGGTTTGAGCATTGGCCTGCTAAACCCAGGTTTGTGAGTTCAATCTTTGAGGGGGCCATTTAGGGATCTGGGGCAAAAATCTCTCTGGGGATTAGTCCTGCTTTGAGTAGGGGGTTGGACTAGATGACCTCCTGAGGGCCCTTCCAACCCTGATATTCTCTGATTCTATGAAATGCATATTCTCCTTTAGTAACTGTGAATCTGACTTTCCAATATAACATCATTTGCCATGAGAATAACAGTGACATCCAAATTCAGCATTATATATTACAGGCAACATATTGAAATCTGGCTATGTAAAATCAGACATTTTTAGACTTCTAAATAAGTGGCCTGATTTTAGACTCCTGGGGTGATAAGCACCCATAATTCTCAATGGGCTGTGACAGTGGCTTTGATTCTTTCCCCACTTATACTGATGTAAATCAGGAATTAATCCATTGAGATCAGTGGAGTAACACTCATATAAAACTAGTTTAAAGGATGATCCAAAGCCCACTGAAGTCAATGAAATGGCTCCCTTTGGATCTGGCCCAGTGCACTTTGAGGAGAATTGGGCCCAAAACATGTTAAAGTGCCTAACTTTTGCAACCCAAGTTTAGGGTGACCAGACAGCAAATGTGAAAAATCAGGACGGGGGGGGGGGGTAATAGGAGCCTATATAAGAAAAAGACCCCAAAATTGGAACTGTCCCTATAAAATCAGGACATCTGGTCACCCTACCCAAGTTTGAACATTTCAGCCTCATGAACATTGAAGGAAAAGGGCTGTAAAGGAGGAAAGTCATGCTCAAAATCATCAGTGAACATTTTTTAAAAGGGCAAGAAAAATTATGAAAGACACCAGGTAACACTTGAGACCACGAATCAGATTTTCCAAGGGCAAAGTCTACTGCTGCCAAAAGAGAGACAGGGCCAAATTCTTCCCTCAGCTTGTACCAGTGTAACACAGAGCAGAATTTGGCCCACTATGTTAAGTCAATTAGATAGTGAGGGCTATTGCACTCTGATATTCTAGTTTCTTTGAAAATATATTTTTTTAAATGAAAGAGCCTTCTGTCAAACGTTTGAGTCCATGTCATATGAGAGAAAACATATATTAATATTCTAAATGCTCTGAGTTCTCTTCCACCCCCTCACCTTGTCAGATTTGTGTTCTCCTTCCACATAACAAGGACAGTGATCTTGACAAAGATGATAATGTTAAACAGAAGGATGACTGCCACTACCAAAAGGAATGCCCATATCATGGGCTTTTTTATGCTCACTTCCCCTTTGTCATCCAGGACTGCAAGCCAGCAACTTAAACATAAAGAGAGACCATTTCAACAGATTTGGCAGACATATTATAAATGCATAACCATAACATAATACACCACCTTTCATCCTGACGGATCCCAGAGGACTTTATAGACATCACTCACCCACCAGTGAAATGCAGCCATATCTAGAATGGGGCGCTGTAGACATTCAGCACTAATAAAGCTATTTTTAATTTTTTTTCTCCCCAGGAGAAGTGAAGAATATGTTAGCAAACTGAAACTGCACGGGAGAATTTGGGGGAGATAGAATGTAATTATCCAAACTGGAATCTGACCAGGACATGGGAGTTTATTATTATTATTATTATGTCTATATTAGAATAGAGCCTCGGAACCCTCAATCAAGGATCTGAGAGCCCCATTGTACTGACCCAGAAAGTTTACAATCTATGTTCATGGCAAGATGAAAGGGGCAGCAGCTGAAACAGATAAGTGGGGCCAAAGAAGGGAGGATGAGGTTACAGTATAACTGTCGTGTTTTTGTTTAACAAACAGTAATCTCAGATAAGAATATTAATACTCCCTAAATCTTGAGAAAAGCACCATGGGATATTTAATGATTCAGGTGGAAAGGGTTTTGTTTTTACATCTCACTTGAAAGAATCTACCTCTGATTACATACTTATGGTCCAACAACAGACCGTGCCCAGCCCAGCATATTTTATAAGACAGCCTGTTATGGTGTGGCTGCAGTCATATAGAAAGCAGGTAGCAAATAATATAGGGTAATTGTAGACATTAGTGATGTAGGCCAAAATTTTAAAATGTACATGCCTAAATTTAAGCACTTAAATCCCTATTTAGGCACCTAAATAAGTGGCCTGAATTTCAAAGGGGCTGAGAGCATGCACAGTTGCCACTGAAGTCAATGAGGAGTTGTGCATGAGCATTCAAGGCAAATTTTGGCCAGTGCTTTAATCAGCATTTGTTAACAAAGGACCAAAGCCTGAAGTCCTTACTTAGGCAAAACTCCAGCTGAGTTTAACAAAAGTTTTGCTTGGATAAGGACTAAGAGGTTCAGGACTGGATTCATTAATTAGTTACAATTACTACCATAGTAAATCCAGGGTAGCATTAATGTTGCTGCGCATTAAAGATACAATAAAACAAGTGGTGTAATCATTCATTTACTTACAACTCTTCCTGTCGGTAGTTTAATTGCTTGCCCTCTCTATAGGTAGCTCCAAGTGTTATAGCAACTACTACAGCAGGCACTCCTAATAGACATAGAGAGAGAAAGATCAGTAGTGTATTGTTTATTTACCTAGGTCTAGATCACCCCCGGCTGCAGAAATACCCAAATAAGGGGGAAACTTACCTGCTAAGACCCTCAAGGCTTGTTAAGGCCCATTTTCTATCTGTCCTGCACTCAGTTAAGGGGAGACAGTGGCCTTGAGGAAAAGGCAGGATTTGGGATTGAGTAGGGAAGTTATCTATGGGAAGCTCAGGGCCAAACCTTACTGAGTTTACCTGTGGAGCATCAGTTCCTGAGCATGCCTTCCAGAGGCTCCCCACATCCTGGCAGCAAAGCAAACTCCTCTGCTGTGCTGCAGTTGGCTCTCTTACAGCAACTGTGCAATCTTAGCCCCTTTTCACAGTCTAGAACTATTTAGTAGATACCACGAGAAAGCTGTATCCCACATCAGCTGCATACTCAGTGAGGCAAAGACAACTAAGATATTCATGCACACTTTATTAGAATACTGTACTGAATGAAGCTGAGTCCCAGAGACTCCTGTCTTATTCAGTGGGTACCCCCTGCCTCCCTCAGTTCTCCCAGTAGTTCCCCTTAATCTTGCAGCATTGCTGCTTATTGCTATGCTCTGAAGATGTGCTAAATGTTTATTACAAAGTAGTACATAATAAATAATACAAGCCAATTTTTGCTTTTGGATGGATGAATGGCTCCCATTGAAATCAATTGGAATCTCACATACTCTTCCAAGGGCAAAATTTGACTCCAAGTATGCAATCATTTATCAGAAACAATTTTGTTTCAGGTGATAAAATATTCTTGAAGCACTTAACTATTGCCAAAATTTTTGCTGCATGCAGCAGACGGAAGTTGCTGTGATAATGAACATGCCATGTATATCCTATAATTCTACTGATCTCCGTGTTAATGCAGTGACAGCAGACTGAGCTGGTAAACTGCAGGTGAATCAGTAAAAGGACATAAGAAGTAACTGTAGGCTACCTGTTAAACCACATAGCGAACCCAAAGAAATTGACTGTATGTCATTTTCTGTCTATTGGATTAATATGTTTAAAGCTTACACTGAATGCACTACTTACATTTTGAAAAGCACTCTGCATATGAGAGACTAATTCTTACCCCATCCAATTATTGACATGATTAAAGTGAAGTGTCCAGGAATGGGCCTCAGGGTTTTAAGCAGCAGTAAGTACAAATGTGCAGAATTGAGCGCTGTCCACATAAATGTTGCCAACAAGAAATAGTGCAGCAAGACAGCTACAGCAGTACACAAGGCATTTTCAGGAGGATCTACCCGGTCCGAGTCCGGTAAGGTGTTTTTGGTGGAAACAGTAACGTTATTCTTGGCATTTGGGTTGTCAATTCCAAAGATGAAGATGATGTTGAAAATCAGCATTGATGTGCAGAGACTCACCAACATCCAGGTAACTGAGAATTTTCGTGTTTTCCTATTGGTTGGTAAGCACCATACGTATTTGAGAAAAAAGTAGCAAAGCAAGAAAAGAAATTATGATACATTTCCCCCTTTCCTGCATCTCTTAACGTGTTAGAAGTCATGTTAATACAAACCTTGGATTGACTGAGATTTACAAAGCCAAAAAAAGGCAATAAACATTTGGCAAAGAGTTCTACATGACTTTTATTTTCACACCTATCAAATTCACCTTGACTTCAGTGAGAACTGAGGGCACTCAACACCTTGCAAGACTGGGCCCTTAGTACAATATTTGGGACACATTTCCTTACTTTTCTGCTGCTTTTCAGGTTGGTTAGTCTCAGTGTAAGAGGGAGAAAACAGTGTAAGAGAAATATTTCTAAACACTCGTAGAGGTCCAAGGAGCTGGGCACATCAACATATTTTATAAATGCATATGAAAAACTCTCTCCTTCCTGGCATGGGTATAACTCCATTGACTTTGGTGGAATTACACCTGAACTACACTAGTGTAAGCAAGATCAGAACAATTCCTAGAAACAGACTTTGTCATTAACCTAAGATAGCTGCCATTATGCGAGTTGGAGTTTGGCTATTGCCTGAGAAAAGATCACATGATATTAACTAATACATTGATGTCTCAGGGGAGTTTTATAGAAGCCGCTGCACATTTAGAGCAAAATACATCATTCCATCATGTATCAAAACATAATGGGTCAAAACCTGAGGTCTTTACTTAGTCTTTAATCAGGCAAAAGTTCTAGGGAAGTCAATGAGAGTTTTGCATTGAGTAAGGACTTCAGAATTTGGCCCATATGGACTGGAGTGTTAAGACTAAAGGTTTGAAAATATCTCCTGAATGCAGTGATACCTTTAAACCAGCAGCTTCTAGCATTCTCTCAGTCTTTTTAATCCCGTAGAACCATCTTTCCTAATATAAATTTCTATCCTGCATCAGTCTCTGTATCTATCATACTATTATCTATACAATGAAATGTCATTTGTTACTTTTGATTGTCTTAAAAATAATTAAGTAAAATTAGCCAAAACTGTATAGAATCCAAATGGACTCATACTGACACAGGGATATGATCCTTCAACGGGATCTGCACAGTCACCAAAGCCTGCTTCTGTGGATCCCTTTGAAGGATTGGGACCTTAGGGTAAAATTTTGTGAGTCAGAGTGGGTTGGTAGTACTCAGTATCTCATAGGAAGGGCTCAGTACCTCACAAATTGGGCCGTGAGATACTCTACCGAACTCTGTGGTGTCACTTCTCTTTGAATCTAAAGTATTTTCAAATATAAGTTGTCATAATGACTTTTAGTAATTAATTTTACTGCATTGTTATCCTCATATTTAAAAAAAAGGAAATCACAGCAGAGAAAGGTTACATGATTTGCTCAAGGTCACACAGCAAGAGAGTGGCACAGAGAGGACAACCCAAGTTTCCTGACTTCCAGTCCTTTGCTCTAACCACTAGACAATACTGCTCCTTAGGCTTACAATATATTTAACATATTGTTGATACTGTGCAATAGTAAGATATTAAGAGTATCTATCTATATTATAAAGTGACTTCACTCACTTTTTTCAGGCCATATTCAGAGCAGCATAATGTTAAATTAGCATAAAAATATTTTTGCAGATAATGTCTATTTTATGTCTTTTCTCTTACCTGGTGAGAATTTGAAACAGAATGGTAATAACCAGACCAGCAATGGAGAATCCACTACCAATGTTTGAGACAATCTCTAGAGGTTTTGCGTATTTGTAATTGATCTTGAAGCTCTAGAAAATAATTTTTATTAATTATAAATAAATAAGTTATTCAGCTAGTTGGGTGTGCATGTTTGGGGGAGATAGTTTTCTCTCTAAAATTTATGTGGATGATTGGACATGGGAATAATAGTGGTTTTTTAATATTATGGCTACTACTAACCACTGCCAAAATTTGCAGGTCACACAAAATTAGTCAAAACCAGAGAAGTTTTTCAGGAACTTCAGAGGGACCTAACAATGCTAAGTGAATGTATAACGCAATGGCAGATTAAATTCATTGTTAAGAAATGCAATATACCTTGGAAGAAATAATTTGAACTACTCATATACAATTCTGGATTCTAAATTAATTGTGACCTGTAGGGAAAAAAATCTGGGCAATATTATGGACAGCAAATCAAAACCTGTCCTCAGTATAGTTACAGTAAAAGCAGCAAACAAAATGTTAGCATGTATAATGTCTGATACAGACAGGCCCGCTGACAGCAATTCCGGGCCCCAGGGCAGAACAGTCAATGGGCCCCCACGCACCCCCACGCGTTGACGCGGTCCGCCTGACATTTGGGTGGTGCTGCGCCTGCACTGACTGGTGCCCAGCAAGCTGCCGGCTGCACTGCTGGGCGCGCTCTTCTGGCACGGCCAGGGCTTCCACATGCCCACCCGGTAGCGTTGCCAACAATCTATTCGCGCAAACCCAAACACCTTTGCCCCGCCCCTTCCCTGAGACCACGCCCTGCCCCGCCCCTTCTGTGAGGCCCTGCCCCCTGCTCACTCCATCCCCCCTCCTTCCGTCACTCGCTGTCCCTCACCCTCACTCACTTTTACCAGGCTGGGGCAGGGGGTTGGGGTGCAGGAGAGGGTGCGGGGTGCAGGCTCTGTGAGGGAGTTTGGGTGCGGGAGGAGGTTTGGGGTGTGGGATCTGGGAGGGAGTTTGGGTGAGGGAGAGGGGACATGCTCTGGGAGGGAGTTTGGGTGCGGGAGGGGGTGCAGGGTGCGGGCTCTGGGAGGGAGTTTGGGTGCAGGAGGGGGTGTGGGGTGTGGGATCTGGGAGGGAGTTTGGGTGAGGGAGAGGGGACATGCTCTGGGAGGGAGTTTGGGTGCGGGAGGGGGTGCAGGGTGCGGGCTCTGGGAGGGAGTTTGGGTGCAGGAGGGGGTGTGGGGTGCGGGCTCTGGGAGGGAGTTTGGGTGAGGGAGAGGGGATGGGCTCTGGGAGGGAGTTTGGGTGCGGGAGGGGTGCATGGTGTGCGCCCAAGGCTGGGGCAGAGGGTTGGGGTGCAGGAGAGGGTAAGGGGGTCGGCGCTTACTTCGGGGAGCTCCCAAAAGGTACCAGCTCACCCCTCTGGCAGTGGCTCCTAGGCAGGGGGCAAAGGGGGTGTCCGCGCACCGCTGCCTGCAGGCACCACCCCTGCAGCAATGGGAGCTGCGGAGTCGGCGCTCGGGGCGGGAGCAGCGCACGGAGACCCCCTCCCCAGGGGCTGCAGGGACGTGCTGGCCGCTTCCGTGAGCAGCCGCGGCATGGAGCAAGGGCGGCAGGAAGCCTGCCTTAGCCCCGCTGTGCTGCCGGTGGCGGCCAGGGGCCCCGGGTCCTTTTAAATCGCCCGGGCCCCTGGGCAATTGCCCCCTTTGTTCCCCCTCCCCCCATCGGCGGGCCTGGGTACAGATAATATTGAAAATATTATAATGCCATTACATAATTCAAAGTTACACCCTTAGGTGCAAAACTGTTTTCTGGTCCCTTTATCTCAGAAAGGATATAGTACATAAAGGCAATTGAGAGATGTGTTCACCTTCTCATGTTCTCTGTAAGTATAAATATCTTCTTACTGTATGTTCCATTCTATGCATCCGAAGAAGTGGGCTGTAGCCCACGAAAGCTTATGCTCAAATAAATTTGTTAGTCTCTAAGGTGCCACAAGTACTCCTGTTCTTTTTCCCGAAAGGGTTAGACGTTTATATGGATAATGAGAAAATTCAGTTATATAAAGTTGGAATTTTTTTTATATTTTAGAAGAGAAATAAACCTTCATGCCTCAGGACATAATCCAGCCTCTAACTAAAAGTGGTTAGGAAGAAATTTCTCTTATGGAAGGTTATTCTGCAATTGTCAACTAAAAATTTTCTTGCACCTCCCTTTCATCTGGTATTGGCCACTGTCAGGAACAAGATACTGGACTAGGTGAAACACTAGTCTGATATGTCAATCCCTATGCTCCCTCAAGGGTTATTTCTCCCATGATACCTATAAGAAATTGGTCAACTAGCAATGTCTACATAAAGGGGAAATTGGGGATAGCTGATCTTTTAAAAATCTTGATTGTATGGTTTTCTTTCTCCCTCCCCCACTCTTCTGTTGCTCCTCTTAGATTATTAGTTCTTTGGGGGAAGGGACTGCATCGTCCTGTATCTTTGGAACAGGCCTTAGACTTAGGTTCTGCTATTATAAAGCCACCAACAACAGAGAAGAAAAGACAAATGATTTGCTGTTAAAAAACAATGTCCTACCATTAATACAGCAAAACTAGTAGTGTGATTACACCTGCATCTCAATTCCATTTCGTTTCCTTCTTTTGTGCAGCCTGTTGTGCTCCAGTCATTTGCATTGTAATCCCAAAAGACACATGCATAATCGTGCAGCAGAATTTCCGATGCATCGTACTGTGGATTGGGAATACAAGAAGAAAAACTGGTAACAAACACTTTGCAAAGATACACCAGTGAAACTGTGTTTGGCAAAGACTGTTCTTTCTGAAGGGAGAGCTGACACATATACTGAGACACTTGCAGAGTTTCCAGTCAACTTTGTGGGAGATCTTATGTTGAAGACAGTTAGGCCTCATGAACTGACAATACACCTCAACTTTCCATTTGAGGGGTAAGAGGATAGTTCAGTCTCCATTTACATCATTGTTGAGACTGCCAACAAGCTGCCAGTTTGCTGAAATTGTTTTGGTAATTATGATAGAAACACATGTCCAGTGGGAATTGGATAGAGGCCAGCTTGTTTCACATATGCCAAACAGCAATCATCAGATAAATGCTGCCAAAATGAATTGGGTTTGCACTATAACCAAGAGGTAGAAATTTCTGCATTCCACTGGCAATCCTACTCCTCTCCTCCAAATATGGCTGTGTAATACTTTTAATAAATAAAGCATGCAATTTTAGATTTTCATAACATCTGTAGAAATCTGCAATTAAAAGAGCCCTTTGCATTATTTGTGTATGATAAATGGACTTCAAATATATACAGAGGACTTTGAAATGCTCACATGAAAGAAAGTATTATGCAGCTGTATTGTAAAAACCAAACTGAAACTAAAAATAGGCTTTAATTCACTGTAATCAATATGAGTGATACTTATTTTCCAATCCACACAGTTTTATGATCTATCATAGTGAATCTTGATCCATCACATTAATGGGTTTGATCCTCCAAATCTTAGCCACATCATAAGAAAGGCTTGTAGGAAGAGGCCAAATGTTACCTTCCAGAAAAAAATGCACGTGACGTTGGCAGACAAGGTGCCAGCTCACGCCAAC
This sequence comes from Platysternon megacephalum, assembly GCA_003942145.1. Lineage (NCBI taxonomy): Eukaryota > Metazoa > Chordata > Testudines > Platysternidae > Platysternon > Platysternon megacephalum. The sequence continues at coordinate 3,972,519 of QXTE01000116.1, forward strand.
ATCCCAGGCCTTACTGAACGCTTAAAATGCATAGCTGGATGCCAGGCCAATTCACTTGTGTTTTAGTGTAAATCAAAGTGATTGTTAAATCTATAAGAATGCATTTGGTGTTTAAACTTCATGAAAACTAATGGGATGCTGCATGCATTTTTTCACTGTTTTGTATTCTATTATAATGTAATACCAAACATTTACATTGAAGAAGCCTTGTGTAATGCAAATAAAGAACTTTAACTGGAAAGCACTAATTCCTGTGCATTTGTAGGCAGCGGTCATTGAGTATGATGATCAGAGATCAAAGACTCTAAATGCATTCCTCTCTCTCCGCCAGTCAAAGAAAGAGCCCATGTGGGTAGGGACCCTGTCAGTTTGTTTTCTGTGAGAAGAAGATATAAGTATGGACAGAAGGAAGAATTCTTCATCTCTGGACTATCTGGATTCTAACAGGGCAGAATAACTGAATGAGAAGACGGAGATCCCCAGAGTTACTCTGGGTAGCCCTGAGAGACTTTTGGGAAACTGGCAGATTACTACATCTCTGCTAGTATTTGGAATGATAGACTGTGATTCACCTGTACATATATTTTACCTGCTTTAACTTCTCAATAACTCTTTGTTTTTCCTAGCTAATAAGACTTTAGTTAGTTTACTATAGAATTGGCTACCAGTCTTGTCTTTGGTATGAGATCTAGGATGCAAATCGACCTGGGTGAGAGACTGGTCTCTGGGGACTGAATGTAACCTGGTGTTTTGTGATTTTCTGTGTAAGTGACCATTTATCACATAGTCCAGCTTGCCTGGGTGGCAAGATAGACTGGAGTGTCTATAGGGACTTTTTGTGACTCCACTAGAAGACTATTGTAGTACTTTGGGAGTTCACATTTGGTATTGGATTGGTGAAGTCTATTTACAGAACACACCATCAATTTGGGGTGTCTGCCCTGCTTTTGACAGTCTGCCCTGAAGTAGGCACTCATGGTCCTGAGCCACTACAGACAGTGTGACAATGTAATCTAAAAATTCAGAAATCATGATCAAATAGGAAATTCACACAGACCACTGCATGCAAAAGGTAATAAACATATGGAACAAGTTTGGGGAGAAGACAATTGAGGCAAAACATGCAGCTATTTCAAGAGGCACCTGGAGTTATCTCTGAAGAAGGCAGAGTTTAAGGGATATGGTAAAAAAAAAAAAGCAAGTAGAATTCAGGTAACACCCAAAAATGAATAGGCATGTTGGGCTGCATTTGGTATGTTATCCTTTTCCTGTTCCCAGAATTTATTATATTTTTATTATATTATATTTCCTGTAGGGAAATGACTATTTTTGTCCCTCTCAAATTTCTGATTTAGGCTCTGGTCTATACTTAAGAAGTTTTACCAGCAGAACTATGTCAGTTAGGGATGTGATTTTTTTGCTATCATAGCGATGCCAGTAAAAGCTGAGTGTAGATGCAGTTATGCTAGTATACACAGCTGATCAACGTGCCCTTGATCAACTACCTGAGAAACATATCTAAGATGACCTAGACCTCTCTCTATCAGTTGAATAAGTCTCAAAAGCCATCAAACAACTGAACTCTGGCAAGGCATCCGAAAAGGATGGAATCCCAACAGAACTGTACAAAGCAGCAGGCCCAAAGGCTACCGAGGTGCTCCACAACATCTTGAGCAGTATCTAGGAAGAAGAAGAAATGCCAAAAGACTTCAAGAATGCTACCATTGTATTACTGTTCAACAACAAAGGCAGGAAAGCTGACTGTGGAAACTACAAAGCAGGGGCGGCTCCAGGCACCAGCGCGGCAAGCACATGCCTGGGGCAGCAAGCCGCAGGGGACGGCATGTCGGTCGCTGTGAGGGCAGCAGTCAGGCGGCCTTCAGCGGCGTGCCTGCGGGAGGTCCGCCGGTCCCACGGTTTCGGCAGCAATTCGGCAGCGAGTACGCCGAAGCTGCGGGACCAGCAGATCACCCGCAGAAACGCCGCCAAATCCACGTGACCGCGGACCGCCCGCAGGCATGCCACCGAAGGCCACCTGACTGCCGTGCTTGGGGCGGCAAAAAACATAGAGCCGCCCCTGCTACAAAGGCATTACTCTCTTCTGTACAGCAAGGAAAATACTTACTCGCATTCTACTGAAGAGACTCTTTGCAAATATATCTGAGGAGAATTTGCCTGAAGCGCAGTGTGGTTTTACACCAGGTCATAGCTCTATGGACTTCTTTTTGTTGTAAGGCAGGTCCAGGAAAAATGTTCAGAGCAGAACATGGACATGTATGCAGTCTTCATCGACTTGACCAAAGCCTTTGATATGGTCAACAGAGAGGGTCTATGGGCTATTCTACATAAACTGGGCTGCCCAAGAAGGACCAGTTCCATGATCACATGACAGGGCAAGTTCTCTCCAACGGTCACTCTTCTGACACATTCAAAATCTCAAATGGAGTAAAACAAGGCTTCATTCAACTTGTACTTTACTTGCATCCTCAGCCATGCCACAAGGGACTTGGCTCAGGGGATACGCATCCGCTATCGACTCAATGGCTCCCTGTTTGATCTTCGACAATTAAACACGAAGACCAAGACATCGGAGAGACTTCTCGTTGAAGCACTCTTTGCCCTGATGGCCCACAGACATAATGACCTTCAGGTAATCGCTGACAGATTTTCTGAAGCATCCCACCTCTTTGGCCTCACCATTAGTCTCGGTAAGACAGAGGTTTTGTTCCAACCTGCACCCCATTCCAATGCCCCAGTGCCAGCCATCTCCATCCAAGGCACAAAATTGAAAAATGTGGATCAGTTCAAGTATCTGGGCAGTACCATCTTCAGTGATGGTTCCCTTGACAAGGAAATTCCCTTTAGAATAGTAAAGCTACCCAGGCCCTTGGCCAACTTCGAACAAAAGTCCTCAATCAACACAACATCCATTCTCCACCAAACTGAAGATCTATAATGTAGTGGTCCTAACATCTATCCTGTACAGTTCTGAGACATGGACTCTCTATAGACTGCATATTAAACAGCTCGAGCAATTTCACATGCGCTCCCTCCACTCAATAATGAGCATTTGCTGGCACAACAGCGTGACCAACATTAAGGTCCTTGAGAGAGCAAACATAACCAGCAACGAGGAAAAGTTGTTGAGAGTGCAACTTAGGTGGACTGGACCATCAGAATGGAAGACCACCCCCTCCCAAAACAGATCTTGTATGAGGAGCTGAGGCAGGGCAAAAGAAAGAAGGGTCATCTGTACAAGTGCTTCAAAGACAGCCTGAAGAGCACTCTCCAGTGGGCTGGCATTAGCCCCAAAGAACTTGAGCAAATGACTCAGAACAGGACTCACTGATGGTCTCTGACAAGATAAGCATGCAATAATTTCGAGCAGGATTGACACAATCGTCTCCAGGCTGCATGTGAAAGGTGCATCATCAAACATCATGGATACGGCCTTCCCATACCCTCAGTGCGGCTGATTCTCTGCATCAGGGTTCGGACTTCAGAGTCATATGCGTCGCCACAGATGAGATTTGTGATATCATCATCATTGTTACCGATGGACTACCAACACCACCAGTGTAAGGCACTTTATACAAGTATAGTTTATTTCACTTTACCTAATTGGAAAAAGCTATGCCAGGATAAGCACTTTTATACCAGTATACATTACGCAGCTTTGCCATTTTAACTATACCAGTATAGTTAAAGCAGCTGAACTTTTAAATGTAGACAAGTCTTCTTCTGTCTGGGTGGCATCCCTCCCATGCCAATAGCTGAACAGTGATAGAATTGTGTTGTTCTTTTGAAGACAAAAAAAGAATAAAGGTAAACAAAGCCCTAGAGCCTTTAAAAACTGTAAACTTCAGACCTTCTATGAATACAGCTACAACGTTGAGGGGATAGAGACTGTCATTTACTAGATCAGGGGTCGGCAACCTTTCAGAAGTGGTGTGCCGAGTCTTCATTTATTCACTCTGATTTAAGGTTTTGCCTGCCAGTCATACATTTTAACGTTTTTAGAAGGTCTCTCTCTATAAGTCTATAAACTAGTGTTGTATGTAAAGTAAACAAGTTTTTTAAAATGTTTAAGAAGCTTCATTTAAAATTAAATTAAAAAGCAGATCTTATCAGTTTAGTGCAGTGGTTCTTAACCTGGGGTGCACGCACCCCCTGGGGCAGGGCCGGTGCAAGGATATTTTGCGCCCTAGGTGAAACTTCCACACACACACCCCCTGCCCCCTTGCACATCGGTTCATTGAGGGGGCAAATCCCAACGAGCCTTTATAGACCCCAGGGGCCAGCCGTGCCATGGGGCTGCTCCCCAGACCAGGTTCCCCCCTCCCCGCCCCCTGAACTCCCCTGGAGGGTGCACAGCGCCCCCGCGAGCTCTCCCCACCCCACCCCAGTGGCCCCCGCCCCAAGTCCACTCACTGGCTTTGCCGGGCTTGGGCCGCTGCAGCAGCTCGGCAGGGAGAAGCCGCCTTCCGGAGGCACCGGAGAGCCAGAGCGTGCCGCTTGCGGTGGCAGCGAGCCCCAGCCATGGAGGAGCTGGCGCGGTGCAGGGGGGCAGCAGCCTTCCGCTAGCGGGGAGCAGCCGTGCCCCCCCCCCGCCCAGGCTGTGGCCTGGTGCCCCCTCCGGGGGCTCCTGCAGGCTGCAGCGGATGCATGCGGGTGCCAGCCCCCATGCGCCCCCCGCCCCCCCCCACCCTCCCCCCCGCAGAGGACTGAGGGGGAGGGGGGGGGGGAGCTCCGGGAGGGGCAGCGGTGGCGGCAGCTCACACTTCCGGGAGCCGCAGAACCCGAGCGCGGTGAGGGAGGAGCCGGGGGGTGCGCCTGCCGCCAGTCTGGGGTCCCGGCCGCCGGCCCCGCTCAGCCTCCTGCCAGCCTGGGGTTCCGTTCACTCAGTCAGCAGCGGGCTGAGCGGGGCCGGCGGCCAGGACCCTGGCTGGCAGCCGCGTGGCAGGCAAAATCGGCTCGCGTGCCGCCTTTGGCACGCTTGCCGTAGGTTGCCAACCCCTGTACTACATGTTTGCATAGTGCCTACCACAAGGGGGCCCAATCTGGTTGTGGCCAGTAGGTGCTATGGCAATTTAAATGGTAAATAACTGATGCTGCAACAGCAACATTTTCTATGTAACATTCTCTAGAACACCCTTTGTCTCAGTTCTACTTATAAGAGGACTCACCTTTGGGTTGAAGATTATTTTAACATCATTGACTGTTGCATTAGCAACACGGCCAGAGATAATTTGTTTAGCATGATTAAAATGAGTCTTGTAATTTTTTGATTGGAAAAATTTGTCATTTTGATACAAGACAAAGCCAATACTTCCATTTCCAGATGAACCTACATTGGGCAAAGAGAAAAGAGATGTAGGTCATAGATACTAATGGAACGGATTATTATAGGAGGAGCTGATAGCAACTCCTATATTTAGCTTGCCTAACACTTCCATTGTAAAAGATCCTTTGAGAAGCTCTTACACCTCCGTTATACACAGCATGCCTTAATATTTGTCAGGGAAACCCTTTGAGCTAAGGAAGTACCTTTTCTCTGTCCCATGAGATTCTAGTCAGCTTTTGCTGAGACATTAACTGTTAAAAAAAATCACTGTTTCCTTTCTCAGAGTTGCATGCCCTGGAGCAATTTTGGCAGTCTGCAAGAAATAATGGCACAACTACATGCATGAACATTCCCAATTGCCAGGTTCACAACGATGACAAAGCCACAGCAATAGAATCAGACACAGTGCTGGGAATACGTGAAAGCTGCCAGAGCAGCTATAGGGATGGTGCAGAAGAGATCCTGGCCTCTTCCCCTCAGACCCAGCACATGGCCTCAGTGGGTCATGCACTGCATGGGACAGAAACTGGGATAGATGGCTCTGCCCCAACATACACATTCTCTGCACAGGATCTGGCCCCAGCAGCTTATTTCCATCTTCTGGAGATACCTCATGGAGCAGGTGCTCACCCAAGAGCTAAGCAAGGCTGAGCTCCATCCCTCCGCTCCCAATACAGCACATTCACCCAGTGGGCCATCCTGCCCCTCTGGGATAACAGCCTTCTATTTCTGCCAGCTAATATAGTTAAACCTGTACCTCAAGAACTCCTGTTGCAGTCTATGCTGCAGTGCAGAAGGCTCAGGGTGGGTTTTTTTACAGTTGCACATAGTAGAATTTGTATTTACCTTTTCAATTTAAGAAAACCTAGGAAATTACATACAAAAAACTACTTTAAAAAGGCTTTTTACAATGTATTAACTTAAACAACAAATTAAAGTCATAATATTGACAAAAATAGACAAAAATATTGCAAACAAAGAGGAAAATGCTAATATATCAGTCTGCAGACTGCATCTCCTTTAGGATGGGGAAGGTGGAGCAGAGCTGCAGAATTGTCTCTCTTAGGGTGAACGAGACTGTGAAAATAATAAGAGTTACAGAGCAATTAGATCACACTGGTTTAGAGTCTTCCAGTGTATTTAATTATTTGTATAGCACCTTTTACTAGTATCAAATCAATGAATAAGCAAATAAGCAGAGATGACATTACAGAAGTTAAGAGACAGTTAGACATCTGTGAAAATAACTTCTAAGAATGGAATTATTTTTTTAAAACTGTATACTTGTAATGAAGATGAGGAAAGACAGTAGCTATTTTAACCAGTTCTCCGGGGTTTATTGTTGTCTTCCACCACACAAAGAGCAGAAGATGTACTTTTTTTTAGCCTAGATCAGGGGTAGGCAACCTATGGCATGTGTGCCAAAGGCGGCATGTGAGCTGATTTTCAGTGGCACTCACACTGCCCGGGTCCTGGCCACCGGTCCGGGGGGTTCTGCATTTTAATTTATTTTTAAATGAAGCTTCTTAAACATTTTAAAAACCTTATTTACTTTACATACAACAATAGTTTAGTTATATATTATAGACTTACAGAAAGAGACCTTATAAAAACATTAAAATGTATTAGTGGCACGCAAAACCTTAAATTTGAGTGAATAAATGAAGACTCGGCACACCACTTCTGAAAGGTTGCCGACCCCTGGCCTAGATGATTTTATTCAGATAAAGGAAAACAACAAGGAAAGAGAGAACAAATATAAAGTCTGCATGTGAAGGAGAACACAGTAGCTCAATCTGTAACATTCTGCAACTGAAATTACATTAAGAACGGTTAAAAGAATGTTATTATTTAGGTTACAAAGGCAAGCACTTGAAAAATAGGAAATGCCAGATCTATGTTTTATAAGCCAACTTTAATATTGTCCTTTTGTGTATCCCTCCTGTTCACTGAATGAGGCAGGCGTCCTGTGGAAAAAAATGGTTTGTAATTATGAAATTAATCATGAACTAATCAAATTGTAATCATGAAATTAAAGTCCGTACCATAATAAATATGCACAGAATTAAGAATTAAGGTTACACAGGAAATTGTCTATCTGGCATTTCCTAACTTTTGAGTGCTTGACTTTGAAACAAAACACCACGCTTTTATGTGCAACTGTGACAATCCCCCTATCATGCATCATTTGAAACTTGACTGTCCTATACCACACCACAGACTTCTATACCACTGGAGCTACCAGACCAAAACAGCCTTCTACTACTATTACCTATGTAATCCACAGGGGAGGGAATGGGCTGCCCTAGCTCTTTCTCTCCCGTACCACCCTTACAGCTGCTCCATCACCACCCAGATGTTCCCACTTCCCAGTACTGTGTGTGTGTGCTAATGCTGATGCTTTGGTAGCAGCAGTGGCCTAGCACTTTAGAATGTTCATGTCACCATTATTTTGGCAAGTTGTCATAATTTCTCTGAGGAACATAAGGGAAGTGTCAGTTTTCAAACATGTGTACCTCAGCAAAACCTGAACAGATTTTCACAGGAATAAGAAAAGACATTTCTCTCTAGCTCCAGGCATTTCCCATTGCCATATTTCAGAAGCCCGCTGCAAACAATTGAGGTGTTAGAACTTGTTTTAAAAAAAGGTCTTAAGGAATTTTATAAAGGAAAATGTTAGGCAATCTAAATATAGGGGTCACTCCCAGTTTAATGAAACATAAAGTGGCCACTGTCCCTGCAGCAGACAAGCAGACTACTCAATATTTAAAGATGCAGTACACCAAAAACAAAATGACCTCTTTGCTTTCCATTTATAAACTAAATTTAACAAGTTTTCTTATAATTTAATAAAGAATCAGACTAGTGACAAACTGAAGTTAGAGACTCCCTCATGTCAAAAATTAATTACTTATCTGTAGCAGAAAATAATTACTTATCTGTATCTACCAATCATCTACTGCATATTTGCAAAACTTCTCAAATATTTCTTGAACCATTTTGGATGTTTTAAAGGTAATTAATTTTTGGGGGGGAGGGCGGGGGTATATAAATACCCTGAAAACTTTTTTGGGGGGATGAAGACTGTTGTATTAATCATACTGCATTAAACATCAATTGCACAATTTGGCCTAATATGCCAAATATATTATATATAAAGAGTTGTTCAGAAAATGGTATTTTTTCTGCTTAGCTAATTGCGTGTTCCTCTTTTTCTGGTGCCCAAGTTGAGATCCTGGAGTCTGATTTGCAGAAGTGCTGAGGACTCACAGCTGCAAATTAAAGTCAGTCGGCACTGTACTTTGAACATATGAAGTACTGCATTACACGATTTACTCTGAAAAATCAGGTCCTGTGCACCAAAAATTGGGCACGAAAAATTAGTGGAAATTAATCTCTCTGTGCCTCAATCCCCCATCTGTAAAATGGGGATAAGAATAGCCCTTTGCCTCACAGGTATATTGTAAAAATAAATTAGTATTTCTCAAGCACACAGATACCATCATAACTGGTATCATAAAAAAGCCCATGAGGAAATTACTACTCAGAGAAAGGTTTGCATAATAGTGTGTAGTAAATAAGGCATCAGGCCATACATTGAATAATGAGGAAAAAACAAAATACTGAAGAGCTGCTCATTCAGTGAGCACAATCCATCCCACGTACTGAATGAGGCAGGGGTCCTGTGAAAAAAATAGTATGATATACTACAATCATAGACTGTATCCTAATGCATACACACAAGAAGGCCAAATTAAGGTTGCATAGTTGACCTTTGAGTGCTCAACTTTGCACATTAATGTTAATTTAACATAGTGTTTGGGTGTAATTTTATATTTATTGTCTGTTTGTTTGCACCACTACCCTATACTACAGGAATGATTCAGAGCTGCTCCATTGTGTGTAGGTTGCTAGCAGCTGGCATACAAAGAGGAAATATACCTCTATCCTTTGATAGCCAAAAGGGATTTTCTTTTTACGCTTACATGGTAGTAGTCTATAGTTTTGGAGCAGAAATTTCTAGTCCAACCTCTAATGGAGATGTGTGATTTAGTGGTTCACTTTGGAGTCTGTAGCTCTGTAACCACACATTCATTACAGTTATAACATAAAAACAACTCAGGACATGTTACAGGTAAGTCAGCAGTGACTCACAGATAAGGTCACACAGTTTAGCTTTGTCATGTACACTTCTTGTTCCATGATATGTGCCCTAATATGTGTACATAAAAATGACATCTTTTCATAGATTTTAGTCAAAGGAGTGTGAGAACACTTTTGTGCAGAATTTGCCCAGCACTAGTTTTTGGGGAAGAGAAGAGTGTACTTACTGATGTTCTTTGTAACGTTGATCAATATTTGAACTTCTCTATTGCTGTCAGTTTTCAAGTCAGAGATATTTTCATCTACATTAATATTTTCAGACAGTAAACTTCCTGATACTGTGTAGGCAAAAGTCACCATAGAATTTGTACGAATTGTTAGAATTTGTAAAAATTTGCTCAGTCCTTATAATTCCCACAAAGCAAATAAGCTTACCTGTCTGTGCAGAGAAAAAAGCTGTTGTTGTAGTTGGCTTCAATGAAATGTGCTGAACTGCAATATTGGGCTGAATAGCAGAGCCATCCAAAGAGAAATTTTCCAGTGTCTGTGTGAGGCTGCATTGAAGTAAGGAATGGTGTAAATGTCTTTACCACTGTAAAACATATCAGAATATAGAGCCAATGTCTGCCCTCCGTCAGTGACTTCAAATTTGTTCCATAGAGTGTAGGACAGGGAAGAATTTGGCCAAAAATCTCTTATTCTAATGGGCCAAATCCCATTACTGTTGAAGTCAATGGGAGATTTGCCTTTGACTTCAGTGGAACTAGGATTTGGCCTTTTATGCATCAAGGGGGAAAATCTAGAATATTGCTACAATTTAATAGTTGGTTAAATAACTCGGAGATTTTTTTCTAAGTGTGTCAATGTGTCCAGGAACCTGCTCCTTTAACAATGCTAGTAATTCTTCTTTTCCATTCCTGGATATCCTACTAGTAATAATAATACTTTAAATTCTATGATTCCTTTTATGCAAGAACCTCTAAGTGTTTATTAATATTCATTAAGCTTCACATCTACCCAGGAAGTAGAGTAAGAACTCCTATTCCCATTGTACAGACAGGGAAAGCGAGGCACTGGTTAACTGATGGTCCAAAGGTGACACAGCAAATCAGTGGCAAAGCTGGGAACTGAATGCAGGTAACTTGACTTGTCATCCCCAACTCTAGACCTCACTGTCTCCAGATTAGGAAAACTGGGCCAACTTCATTCATCCCTGGGGTAACTCTTCTGAATCAGTGGAGTTACCCTGGAGATTAATTTGTCCCACTGTGTTCCATTTTTAATCTTAAATGGATGGACATGTTTAGTTTTACCAAATTTAATAGAAACAGAAATTGTAATTACCTTGCTGTAATATTAGTAAGGTTATCATCTGCAAAGTTGAATTCACTCACTCTGGCATCCAAAAGTTGGCTAACTGTAGCCACTGCAGCCACTGTAGCAGTAACTTCCTGACAAACAAAAAAGAGGGAAATATTCAGTGGGAATGGCAGCAAAGAATCCTGTGGCACCTTATAGACTAACAGAGGTTTTGCAGCATGAGCTTTCGTGGGTGAATACCCACTTCTTCGGATGCAAGTATGGTATATGAACTCACTTCTTTTAATAGGCTGTATTGTGATAGAATATTTTGTTAACACTTGCCTTAATCAAAAGGAAATAGAATAAGTAACCCTCTTCTCCCCAGCCCTGTCTGCCTCGCATTCCATACCTTCCCTTTTCTTTCTATTTAGCTGATCCCCTCCTAAATAAATTCCCCCAAAACAAACAAACAAACAAACAAACTCATAATGTGGAACTAACATAACTTTTAGTGACATTTTGCTTATGTGTTATATCCCTTCCCCCACCTTGTGTGTTGTGTCTATCCTGTCTATTTAGATTTTAATCTCTTCAGGACAGGGACCATTTACTACTCTGTTTGTGCAGCACCAAGCACATTGGGGCCCCACTCTTGGTTGGCCCTTAGGGACTACCGTAATAAACCTGTTAAATAAAAATTTAAAATAAAAATGAGCTATTACTGGAAAATAGTCTTTGAACCAACCGATGCATAGGCACCTCGCATTATTTGAATGTAGATAGGCAAAAAAAAGGTTAAAAGTAGTACGTCAGGTTCAGTTGATGCCAATATTTGAATTTCAAATGCACAAAATTTAAAGTGATTGATAGAAGTGAATTCACCATGTTGTCCCAGAAACTGAGATAGGGACACTCTACTAAGATTCTTGAGATCTGAACTCAGATCCAATGTTTAATAGCTCAATGTATTGCAACTAGATTAGACACTTAGGTTTTGTTGTTGTTTTTTATTAAGTGAAACCAAAAAGACTGATTTGCTGTGGGGCTAGAAAAAGTGTCCCAAACATCCTACTATATCCTATTAAGCCATAAAACAAAATACTTTTTTAGTTTTGGTGAATCTCACCTGAGAATAATTTTTCAGAATCTGCTCTGCAATATCAGCAGCAGTAGAGATGTTCTCAGTGGTCAGTTTCTCCGGCACAGAAGTAAGGATCTGGGTATTACTGGCAATGGACGAAATGTTATCTGAACTGCGTAACTGTTAGAAAAATGGTACATCACACAAAGAAAATATGAGGGAAAACAGTGGCCAACTTTATACCCATTCTCTAATGAAATAAAAGAATAGCAGGTTCACAGCCAAATTATTTGCTGCTATAAACTGACACAGCTCTTATTAACTCAATAGAACTGTGCCAGCTTACATCAACACGCAGACAATTTGGCCCACTATACACAGTCACTTCTCTCACTCATAGAAATACAATAAGATCTTGTCTAGATGACTAAGGGTATGTTTACACTGCAATAAAAGACCCAAGGCTTGGGCTTCTGGGGGGTGGGGGGGCTTGGGCTGTGGAGCTGTAAAATTACAGAGTAGAGGTTCGGGCTTGGGCTGGAGCCCAGATTCTGAGAACCTGTGGGTCTTTTATCATTGAAGACCTACCCTGAGCTTCTGAATCCATGGACTTCTGTAGCCCCTTCCACTCACAATGTGTGCTACATAAACAGAATTAGATTTTAAACGACTTTAGGAAGCCATCAGAAGAACAAAGGAAATGCCATACTAGAGTAGCCTAGTTCTTCTAAGTAGTTCTAGTATGACTGATAAATCTTTAAATGATAAAGCTTGAATGAAGCTCTGAGATATAGAGGTGGGTTTGCAGCCTGCAGAGCAATGAAGTTGTGCACTAATAACTACAGGAGATGCATTATGTGCGTATTACATACAAACACTATGTTTAAAGAACATTATTAAGGTTGCAAAATTAAGCACTCAAATAGGAAATGTCAGAATTAACATTGCCCATGCAACCTTAATTTGCCCCCGCCCCAACCCCTGTGTACGTATGCATTGTGATACAGTCTTTAATTACATGATCACATACTATTTTTGCCACAGGACCTCTGCCTCATTCAAGGCACCTTCTTCGGGGGTGAGTCAGGTTTATGTAGTAAAGGAGGCTGTTGTCTGCAGGACCCCTGCTTCATTTGTTGCAGAAGTTGGAAAGGGTGTAGTGAAGGAAGCAGGAGAGTGACGGAAGAGAGGATGATCTCATGGTTATGCCATCTGAATGATGACTTGGATAATTGGATTCATGTGCCCATATGCCTTATTTACTGCACACTATTTAAACCCTGCCCTGGATATAGTATTAATTTCTCATGGCGCCTATCGCTATTATATCTGAGTGCCTCAAAATCCTTAGTTTATTTTCAAATTATCCCCATGTTACAGATGGGGTACTGAAGATTAAGGTCAGAAATATCCACCAATTTGGGGTTCCCAACTTGAGACTCCTATGACCTGATTTTTTCAGAGTCCTTAGCATTGAGAGCACAGGAGAAACAGTCTGGGTTATGGGCCTTTACAAAAGTGGTAATTCCTGATCATTGCAGATATAGTTTTCCCAAATTTTCCATCATTTGTAATTGAAAAATGTTTAGTTTTCTTTAAAATTCACTAGGTGGCAGTCTAACTTCAAAAGTTAAAAAAATATTGTGGGCAACAATTTAAACTGAAAACACAAATACAGAGCCTATGTTCTTACTATTATTAGTAGTAGTAAATATTTATATTATGGTAGCTTCCCGAGGCCCCAGTCTGACACTGTACAGAAAAAGAGAGACAAACCCTGCCCTGACAGGCTCACAATCTAAAGATGCAAACAGAACAAGGATAGAGTTGGTGACAGTACATGGGAGCAAATAAATATGTTGAAGAATTGGCACATCTTTGCTAGTTACATGGATTGTAGCTTTTTTGTTTGGTTTTAAACTGGGGTTTAAAGTAGGTACAGCTTCACTGTAAGAAGGCATAAAAGTTTGCAGGCTCATGAGTTTTAAAATAACGAGCAAAAAAAATCCTATACTTTGGCATGCCCACTTCAGAGAGAACCTAGGGGACAATGTGTAAACTTGCTTCTCCTCTCTTTTCTCCCAATTTATTTTAGGGTAGCGTTTTCAAGTGTTCAGCATTGAACTCTGCGTCCACTCAAATCAAATGGGAAGTCACAGGCCAAAAGTGAGTACTTTTGAAAATCCCACCTTTATTTATTTTCTGTATGTGCAGCTGTATTGTAATATGGAATCATAACCAATGGCCTGAAACAGGTTGAAAGCTTCATTATACTTTATAACAGTTTTATTGATGAAGACAAATCTGTTATTTATCCTATTTTCTAATGAATCTATCTTTATAAATCTGTGACATACCATTTTACAGTTATAAAACGTTTAGTTCTTAAAAAGTGGGCAACTACTCACTGGGCTAGGGAAGAGCAAAGCAGCCAGAATGTACTGGTGATTTTAGGCCACTGTTTCTTGTTTCAACCAACTCTGCATTTGGAATCCATATCCCAAACTCAGATCATGAAGGTCATTATAGCCCCCTTCACTGTAGTTGTAGCAACCCTTTAAATGGCATATTAAAAGATAGGATTACCTGATCCATTAGGATTTTCAGGTTCGTACTGCAATTCACAAACTTCACATCATTTAGAGTAGGTTTTCCATTTATTTTGGAGCACTTCTGGCTTGCTTTTGGAGTACCAGCTTTAATTAAAAAAAAAAAAAATAAGTCCTTTCACAGTCATATGTCAGCATTCTTTGCAGGTCTCTGTTAACCCTTAGAATTTTTAAAATTGTTTTCTTCTCCGGGCCTGATCCAGTAATTCTCACTCATATAAATAACTCTTATTCAAGCAAGTACAGGTCTGTCTCATCTTACGCGCATTTAACATGCGCGATTTCGGCTTTGCGCGGTTGGCAAAAACACGAGAGAAAAAAAGCAATTTATGTACTGTGTCTGTAGTGCGGGCAATTCCGCCCGTCATTAAAGTCAATGGGATTTCGACTATACGCGGTTATCGCTTCACGCGTTAACCGCGGAACGGAACCCCAGCGTAAGATAAGACAGACCTGTAGTGCTATTGATGTCATTGGGTTATTCATGTAAATAAGGGAAAGATTAGTCACATAAGTAAGAGTTGTAGAATCATAGCCCTTAAGCAGGTAATTTCCCCCCCCCCTCCCCCAATAGGTTTGAAAATTTGTCACAGGTTACCAGCAGAAATATAGAGGAGGCAGTAACAATATAAATGTTACTGAACAAAGAGATGCCCTACAGATCATCAGACATTGTAAGTAGTGTAAACTCATTGTGTTATATAATATTCAACTGGCCCTATTAAAAACCTCTTTCCTACCCCTGTTTTTTACTTACAAAATACCCACAATCCAATCAGACTAAATGGATGATATTTTAATAACTTTTCCTGAAACCTTTTTCTATGTCATACGGTGCAATTAAATTAATTCTCTGCACGGTAGTAGCTGACTTAATTACCACCTGATAACTGTTCAGTGGCTTATGTGATATGAGTTAGTGATCTCAGTCCAGTTCCAAGTGGCCAGGTATCCCACTCACAAAACTCACCATTCAGGACTAGCATTTTTGCTGGCCATCTTGGAGACCAAGGACATGAAGAGTAAATTTTATTTATTTACATTGACATATGGAGACTAAATTACCCCTTCACCTTCATAGGGATCAACATCAAAACATAGTGGCAGCGCAGTGTGGGGAGGGCTGTATCTGTTCAGGGTTTAAATAGAGGACTTCCATCTCCTGGTCTGATAAGCTGACATCTTTCACCAGCCTTAAATTCACTTTTTGGGGGGAAAGAGGAGGGGAAGAGGGGTAAGGAGGGGAGAGGAAAGAAACACCTACCGTTTACAGTGAACTTTTCACATTTTTCTTCAGAATAGCCGTATCTGTCTACTATAATTCTTGTAAAAGTAAACTTTTCTGAAGAGTTGACTGAATAAATACTATTTTCACAGAAATTAACTGTGTAGGGAACAAAATACATTCAGGTTAAATACTATCATCATGTAGAGCAATTTTCAAGAACACAAAATATAAAGCTAGGCAGGAGGTGATTATAACTTTAGACTTGTGACTTAAAGCAGTGGTTTTCAACCTGTGATCCATGGACTCCTGGGGGTCCACAAACTGTCTAAGATTTTCAAAGGGGTCCGCACCGCCATTCAAAATTTGTAGGGGTCCACAAATGACAAAAGGTTGAAAACCACGTCCTTAAAGGGACAATTACAGAGACAAAGTGGGTGAGGTAATGTCTTTTTGTGACACTGAGCCAGAAAGGGTTAAGCGACTAGCAGGTTAAATGATCCAAATTCAACCTTTAAAGACTTATTAGAGAAGTATATAAAGTAGTAATTAGGGACATTCCTTATAAATAGCTAACAAAGCCATGTTAGATAAACTAGAGCTTTGAAATGCAAACCTGTATTGTAGAGAATAAGAGGTAAATACTAACTGTATGTGTTTACCTATCTCTTGTTAGATGTTAACCATGTAACCAGATTAGCTTGTGGATGCTAACTCCCTTTCATGTTTTAATGATATTATATTATGTTTATGGATGGTTCAGTTACCCTTAAGATCAAAGATGTAAGATATTGCAGGTAATAATATTACTTACATTGTCTTCAGTTTAAATTGTCTGTGCCATAATGGAATGCCTTGATAGTTTGAAAAGATAATTGCCTTATGTAAATTAATACTACTAGTTTACCTGTGTATACATAAGAAATAGGGATTTTTACTTCAAAGCAACAGATGTGCGTTACCTATTCTTCATTCAAGGAACGCCTGCTGTGTTATTATTATACTGTCAAGAAGCTATCGGAGCCTGTCAGCGATCTATAAAAGAACTCTAGGGTCCCGATCCTGTATCTGAGATCTTCTTAAATTTGGTCGGGGAAACCTGAGTTGGAAGACTGAAGTCTCCAGCTCCAGTCTGGATTATTCTGCTAATTCTTATGGAAGAATTTGAGCAAACTCTGTATATGGACTGCCTATTTGGACTATAACCTGAAAAAATGATTCTGGAAAGAACTTTTTGCAACTCAGCAGCTCACCATCCCTATTATGAAACTGACCTAAGAACTCCATTAATAACTGTATGTATAATCTTTTAACCACAATACTCTCTCTTCTTTTTTTTTAAATCTTAGTTTAGTTAATAAGAATTGGCTGTAAGCATGTATTTGTGTAAGATCTGAAATATTCATTGACCAGTTGGGTAATGTGTCCGATCCCTTGGGATTGATAGAACTTTATGTATGATGAACAAGATTTTCAATAATCCTCATCATAGTTGACTTGGCTTTCTGGGTGGGAGCCCAGGGCTGGGTTGCTTTAAGAGACCTGTGTATTTGGCTTCTGGGTAACCAGTAAGGTATTTTAGAAGCTCTTTTGTTGCTGACTTGGTGAATCTAATTACTAAAATAACGACCAGTTTTGGGGATCCACTGCCCCATTCTTTGCAGTTTGCCCTGATTGAGCAACCTCAGTCTGGCCTCTCCAAGCAACAATGGTCACACTTATATTGGACCAACTTCTGTTGGTGAGAGACAAGCTTTAAAGCCACACACAGCTCTTCTTCTGGACTCATTGCATACAACAATTAAAGGGACATTGTGAAGTTACAAATTATGGGCCAGATCCTCAGCTGTTGTAGCTCCACAGAAGACAATGTAAGAGATTAGACCCTTACTTTTCACTATCTGTGCTGCCTGTATTTTGTGGGGTTTGGACAATGAAAATAGACTAGCTAGTTTCACTAGCCAGGTTCTAGTGCAGTGGCAAAATGTGGGAATATCTATATCAAATACTTAAGGACCATGTTTATTTGCTAACTATTCGAATAGAGTTACAGAGGGAGCTGGTATCAACCAATATATTTAGGTTGCCTACCCCTGTCATTCTAAAAGATTCCTGCAACCTTTTCTTTGAGAAACCTTCACACCTCCATTACTTGCAGCAGATTTTTGATATTCAGCAGGGGGAATCCCCTCAGGGTAGCAAAGTGCCTACTCTTTGTCTCATGAAATTCTGTTCAGCTTTTGCTCAACTGTTACAAATCACCATTTCTCTCCTCTCTCATGAAAAAAGTTGATAGTCTACCAAAATAACTAAACACAAACATTCTAAGCTGAGCTGATGCCACCAGCAAAGCAGCAGCAACATTACACTGTATCGAGACACCTGGGAGCTGCCAGAGCAGAGAGGGAGGAGGAAGGAAATCAGGGAAGAAAGCCTGGCTGCTTTCCACCACCACCCCTAGTTCTAGCACTTGGTCCCAGCAATCCATTCCCACCACCTCTATCTAGGGACACCATATGGGGCCAAAGCTCCAATAAGTCCTAGGGCTCAGGAAGTGGGAAGGAAGTGAAAGAAAGCAGGGCCAGGCTCCCCACATCCACCTCCTAGACCTGTAGCCTATAAAATGTATTAGGTTAAGAAATAAGTCAAAATTAGGCTTTTGCCTAAGTTAGGCTAAGTATAGAGGAGCATGGGAAATTGAGTTTGTTAGTGTGAGCGAAGGTTAGAGATAAGTTGGAGACTTTAAGATGAGAAAATTGAAATTAGCAAGGACATGACCCAAGGTTTGGTTTTGGTTATAACTGGCTTTAGCAGGGTTTTAGTGAGTGTTTTTGAAAATCTGGAATATTTTATTAAAATTCTATCTATATTGGCAGCATGGGAAGGACATTGGTACAGATGTTAATGTAAATAATGTGTAACGTAAAGAGATGGCAGAAATGTGAATATGGTAATGGGTAGGTTTAATGTTAATTAATAGGAAAAGGAGTAGCCTTACAAAATTGTGGGAGAACTCTAATTAACACCAAAAGGGTACTGTTAAATTACAGGATTCTAAAACTATACTTCATTCAGTTGTCAGTGGACTGATCACCCATTGTTACGCCATTCCATCTATGAATGTAAGTATAATTTTAATATCTGTGTAAATGGTAATTGTTTGCCTGTTTGCTTAACTAATCATTCTTCTCTTAAATAAGGTTTGGTTCTATCATTCAAAATGTCATCCAGGGCCCGCTACTAAACTAAATTGTCTCTGACCAACCTAGAGGCTCCAACCTGAAAACGAAGTTTGGTCTATTGCGTTCTTAGCTTTAATTATTTAATACTAATTGGGAACATTTAAAATTCAAGGTTACAACCCAGCACATGGCTCCAGAGGCCCATTTCCTCACCCCTCTTCTAGGGCACAACATGGTGCAGGAGCTCTTGTTGGGGGGGCTGGGCTCTCCCCCAAACACCCACCAGACCCATCAGTGCTCTCTCCCTTTATGGTAATGGCCTTCTCCTGCTACCTGCTAACATAGCTAGTCCCATAGCTTCATTAAGTGGTAGCAGTCAGTGTTGCAGTGCTGAAGTTTCAGGCTAGGGTGCATGCTGAGGACAGGGGGATTGTTTTAGCTGCACATTGTGACACTGTATGAAATAACGTGAGAGACTTCATGATATTATTGATACCAATATTATAAAATTGCAATGAATCTTACCAGATATGCTGTGTAAGGTATCAGTGAAAATGTTGTGATTTGCCAAGTATGATAATCTTGTCTCGTCTTTGTATTGTGAATTACAAATGTGTGTGATAGATCTGTATTTCAAACTGGTGCTGAGGGTGGGTGATACCCCCAGACAGATTGGCATCAGCACTATCCAGTATGCTTGATGGCCTATCAAAGGCAATCAGCTATACAATGAACCCATTGCGAGAAGGCAGGGGTTACACCTATGAGTCAGCAGGACAGGTAGGGTAGGGTAGGGTCATGTCTGTGAACAGGGGACTGCAAGTTCCCATGTGCTGTGAGTTTTTGTTTGGGACAAAGGAAGTACAAGGCACATGGCAAATGATATAAAAGGCATCTGCATCTTCTCCATTCTGTCTTAAGTCCTGCTTCTCACCTCTGGAGTAACTTCTCTACAAACTGAAGCCCTGAACAAAAGACTGAATGACCTATCCAAGCTTTGGATGTATTGCAGAGGGACTCTACAAGCCAGCAAACTCACCAATACTGCTAAGAACCCAATATATAGACTCTGGAGTCTTATGTATGTATCTGACTGCTTTTACCATATAACAACTCTTTTCATGTTGTTTTATTTTCTAATAAACCTTTAGTTTTATATTCTAAAGGATTGGCTGGCAGCATGGTATTTGGGGTAAGATCCAAACTAATATTGACCTGGTAATGTGGCTGGCTTTTTGGGGTTCAGAAGAAGATTTTGTATAGTGAGCAGAGTTGTTTAATAACTCCTCACTGTACTGGACCTGTGTGCTGATTGGGAGCCAGAGAATGGGAGTGCAATAAAGGGGGCTGTGTGATTTCTTTTCTTTTCTTTTTTTTCATTTTCCCACCCGCTTCCTGATAACCAGTGTGGGGAGGGGAGGGGATCAGGAGCACAGTTTGTGACTGGTTTGTGAGTCTAACTTCAGTGTTAACCACCAGTTTTGGAAGAATTAGCTCTCCTTTATGCAGCCTGCCCTGACCTTGGCATTTTCAGTGTTGGCTATCTTAGGCACCTATGGGTCACATTGGCGTAGTTTTGGTAGGATCCACAAAACCAGAACATTTGGGTTTTGGATCAGGACCCCACGCTAATCAAAATTTTAAATTTGATACGGAAAGCATTAAAGGTTAAAGTTAGTCACAATGAGTGATCCACAATCAAAACTACACGCCCTGAGAGACAGACAGTGTCTTCAGCATGAGAGAGAAATGGCTGAGAATACAAGAGAAGCAAGCCTTGGTCCAGCTGGAAAAAGAAGTTGAAAAGAGAGACAGAGAATCTCACAGGAGGTGAATGGAAATGCTGCAAGCTGAGACAGAACTTGCTCCAAAGACTTAAGTTCCAAATCAAAATAGCGAAAGAACACCAGAAACTGTGTCATCCTGGAAGTCCAGCTCCTCTCTACAGCAAAGATTAGGATAGAATCTGTCCAGTTTATAACAATGTTGGTATGTTGTTTGATAATGACATGATAAATATGTTTAATCAGGTTGATGTCATAACCCAGTCCCAGAGAGAGTATGAATGTGAATCTTCCGTGTTATCTGTAACTAACAAGGAGATTTGTGAAGCAGGGGTGTATGACTCTAAGCAGTTGTCTGTGGTTAACCAGGTATGCTATGACAAGGAAGAGCATATCTCTAGTCTTAAGATTGTGAAAAATAGCTGTTTGTCTAGTCAGAAAAGCAGTTTATATGTTGAAGAATTTTCTGAATGTCTGTCATAATATCTCAGAAGTGAATCTGGAATTGGATGAAGCACAGAAAGAATTCATTGCTCAGGAAAATATTTCTCTAGAGCAGATTAAAGTTGATTTTCAGGTTAAAGCCCTAATTGAGGAAGGAAAGGGCAGATTTTTGTGGGTGATGGATTGTTGACAAGTGAAGCTTATAAAAGTAAGTTTGAACAAAGTAGAAGCAATTTGCTTAAAGTGGCTCAGTATGATGAGCCACTGTCTGTGAAAAGCTGCAGTTTATCTGTTGAGGGAAATGTCCCAGTTGCTAAGTGTCAAAAATTCTCAGATAACCTTTCTTTTAAAGACTTCAATGTGGGGGGCTGAAGGGAAGGTTTAAAGGGCCTTACATGCTACCAGTGCGGAGAGTTGTGACCAGGAAGGAAGTGCTCCTGAACCTGTGTCTGTTAGGGGCAATGACTTGCCTATGGAGAGCTTCTCCAATTGTTTGTCTGGTGCAAATAGCAGTGTGCCTGCTGAAGGAGGGTGTATCTCAAGTCCTTTGTTTTTGGAGCAGACAGAAGGAGCCTCTCAGCTTATGCTGGTTGAGCATTTGTCAGTTGTCCCAGAGTTTGTTCTGGACTTAGCTGAAACCCAGGGAGGAGT
This sequence comes from Platysternon megacephalum, assembly GCA_003942145.1. Taxonomy (NCBI): domain Eukaryota; kingdom Metazoa; phylum Chordata; order Testudines; family Platysternidae; genus Platysternon; species Platysternon megacephalum. The sequence continues at coordinate 3,994,245 of QXTE01000116.1, forward strand.
GTTCCTAAACCTGTTTCTGTTAGGGAAAATGACATTATAACTAAGTTGCATCTGATTAATGTCATAACTAGGGCGATTCTGGTACTTCTATCTTGCCTGTTGCTAGTGCGTTGATGGATAAAGATATGACAGCTCTGTTTAATCAGGTTGATGTGACCAGAGCACAAGGGAAGCATGAAGGTGACTTAACTGTGTTACCCACTACCGTTGTAGAAACTTGTGACAAGGAGGGAATGGTGGACCTTAAGCTTCTGTGTGGTAACCTGAATGTTGCCAGTGAGAAAAGCTGCAGAGGGAAAGTGAGTACCATGTGTATGGATCCACTGACCTTGCTTTAGAAAGATCCAGCATGGCTAGCTTAGAGAAGGTTCCAGATGGAGTGAAAATTGTTAGGGAGTTTGAACAGCCCGATAACCAAGTGGCTGTGCTTGGCCAGCATATTGGGGAGAATATGTTGCTGGAACATGAATGTCTCCTTGCTGATTCTTTAAGTGAACAGTTTGTGTCTCAGGTTCAGAGGGGAAACTGGGTAGCTGAATCTGCAGAGTAGAACAGGCTTATGATTGAACCCTGAAGGATGCAGGAGGGGCAGGCAAACACTCACCCCTACATGCTTTGGATATATCTTGTAGTCTCTTAGTGGATTCGAGTACATCTGATTCCATGTGGAAGCAGAGATTGGTAATGGAAGGACATCAGCACCCTGCTTCTAGGCGGGCTAGGGAAAATGGATGGTATCTCTTTAAATCAGAGTCCAGCCTTGGAATAGATAATAGATGAGAATTTGAAAGCTAGTGTCTGGGTAGATGTAAATGACCTTGCTGTCAGAGATGGGGGTGGGGGAGTGGAGGGGAGATTTGCCTATAGGTGTTTGCATAGAGGATACACCTGGCCAGAGTTTGTAGGGATAAATTAGCTATTTTCAAGAACTCCTAGCAAGATATGAAGGTACAATCCACTATTGATCTAACCAAATATTACCATGGGTTTGTAAAGGGATTCAGTAACATTGCTACGTCCACAATAAACCTTACTAAGAAAAAGCCTGTTATAGTAAAACATGATTTTGATAAACCATTTGTTATACACTGATCATTTTGATATTGAACTGAAAGCTGTAATAATACATAATCAAGAATGAGAATTACTGTGATGCATTAAGCAGTGTCTAGGACACTGCACCCCTTTCTGCATCAATTTTGCATAGGGGGAGTGTGACGCTGTATGAAATAATGTGAGACTTTATGATATTATTGATACCAATATTATAAAATTGCAATGAATCTTACCAGATATGCTGTGTAAGGTATCAGTGAAAATGTTGTGATGTGCCAAGTATGATAATCTTGTCTCGTCTTTGTATTGTGAATTACAAATGTGTGTGATAGATCTGTATTTCAAACTGGTGCTGTTTGTGGGTGATACCCCCAGACAGATTGGCATCAGCACTATCCAGTATGCTTGATGGCCTATCAAAGGCAATCAGCTATACAATGAACCCATTGCGAGAAGGCAGGGGTTACACCTATGAGTCAGCAGGACATGTAGGGTAGGGTAGGGTCATGTCTGTGAACAGGGAACTGCAAGTTCCCATGTGCTGTGAGTTTTTGTTTGGGACAAAGGAAGTACAAGGCACATGGCAAATGATATAAAAGGCATCTGCATCTTCTCCATTCTGTCTTCAGTCCTGCTTCTCACCTCTGGAGTAACTTCTCTACAAACTGAAGCCCTGAACAAAGGACTGAATGACCTATCCAAGCTTTGGATGTGTTGCAGAGGGACTCTACAAGCCAGCAAACTCACCAATACTGCTAAGAACCTTATATATGGACTCTGAAGTCTTATTTATGTATCTGACTGCTTTTAGTATTTAACACCTCTCTTCTTGTTCGTTTTTCTCTTCGTGTTCTTTTATTTTTTCTTTTCTAATAAACCTTTAGTTTTAGATTCTAAAGGATTGCCTGGCAGCATGGTATTTGGGGTAATATCCAAATTAATATTGACCTGGGGTAATGTGGCTGGCTCTTTGGGGTTCGGAAGAAAATTTTGTATAGTGAGCAGAGGGTTGGGTTTTTTTTGTTTTTTTTTAAATAACTCCTCACTGTACTGGACCTATGTGCTGATTGGGAGCCAGAGAACTGGAATGCAATAAAGGGGGCTGTGAGATTTATTTTATTTTTCTTGCTTCCTGATAACCAGTGGGGGGCGGGGGGGCTGGAGGGGGATCAGGAGCACAGTTTGTGACTGGTTGGTGAGCCTAACTTAAGTGTTAACCACCAGTTCTGGGAGAATCTGCTCTTCTTTTGGCAGCCTGCCATAACCTTGGCATTTTAAGGGTGGGCTACTCTAGGCACCGACAGGTCACACACATGATGTAATTTGTTTTTACTTTTTTACTCTTTTAAAAAATGCAACCTAGGATTTTACATTTTAAAAAATCCCAATGTGAGAAGAATGTTATTTGGGTCGCAAAGACAAGAACTTGAAAGTCAGCAAATATCAGATTTATTTATTGGCCATGGAAGCTTAATTTTGTGCATATGCATTACAGATTAGTGGAAAATTATCTCATTTTAGGTTTTGTAACAACTTGTTTTTACAAAACTTAAATTTTGGTCCAAATGAGAGCTGATTGTGTCCTTTTAACAAGCATGTTTGCAAATCCAGTTTTGTTTTGTGGTCTTCCTTTGTTTAGCAAAAGAGATGATTAGTAACATTCAAATAACCAAGTTCATGGGTAGCTTCAGAAGTGGCTTGATATAAGTGAGAGGCCACCAGCAAATGACTGAAGCGAGAACTGAAATACAATCTGGTTCATCATTTTATTTTATTTCTATTTGTATGTTTATGGTTAAGGGATTGGACTGGGACTCAGAAGACCTGAGTTCAACTCCCAGTTGTGCCACAGACTTCCTGCATGACCTTGGGCAAGATACTTAATCTCTATGTGCCCCAGTTTCATCTGTAATATGGAAATAATACTACCCTCCTTTACAGATGTTTTGTTTCATTGATGTTTGGGAGGTGCACAGATGACAAGGGAAGACAGACTGTATAATACTGTGGCAGGGTGCTGCTGGAGAAGCCCTTAATCAGCTCCTGCCACTCCAGTCCCAATCAGGGAGAATGGACTGGGGCTGGGTGAACCAACCTGTTTTCCTGGTAACTGACCACACCTGCAAGCCTCATTAGCAGGAGCTATAAGGCTGGAAGGAAGGGGGAGAAAGGAGGGGTGGAGACTAAGAGCAGGAGGTCAGGCTCAGCTCAGCTCAGCTCAGCTCGAGCTGGAGCCTCAGCCTCCTAGTCTGTTATTGGCCAGGCCTGTGGTAGGCCAAGCAGTAGCAAAGCCTGTATATAGTTGGAAACTGATCATGAATAAAGAACACGGGTGTTGCACCAGACTGAAGTGTCCCTGATTCATGGAGGAGAGGGGCCAACGGGCTGAATCTGGAGGGGTGCCGTGTGTACCCTATTACAAATATCTAAGACAGATCATGCTGCGGGATGTCCAGAGCTGTAAGCGTTCTTCAGACTCTTATTTACTAGACTCTGTGGCGGTGTATGTTTCAGGCGCGCTCTGACTCCACATGGGGAAGGGAACAAGACCCTTATTTACTCTCTCCTTCTACAAATGTATGAATAGCAACAAAATAGGGGCTGGTGAATCTGATGATAAAAAAGCTCTCAAAACTTTAACCTAAACATTCCTTGCATGCTGGAAAGCTGAGATTGAGCCATCAATCCATTCCCTGGGTGCTGGTGATGGGGGGGAGGAGGGAAGAGATGCAAGGGTAGAGACTGGCTTCCTTCACCCTACAAGCCAGGGATAGGCTCCCATCTTGGCCAATTACTTTTGCCATGGAACTGGCTCTCTCCTGCACGAAGCGGTATCGGCACCTCCAGTCTGATTCAGAGTTTTAGGCCATTGTGATGATCAGTGGTTCAAACAGAAGCCTAAGTTATCTGGAAACAGGCCATAGTCAGATGAAACTAAATGCTTCCCTCTGATACTCGTCTTTTAAAAACACAGCAGAAAGGGCTGAAATAAAACAGTCCCAGCTAGTACATGAATAACATTATTGCCCAAGAATCCAATCCTGTAACAGGCAGAGCACCCCCAGCTTCTCTGACTGATTCATAAAAATAACATTGTTCATACTCACCTGTCTCACAATGTTCTCCTATCCATTCCTCTGTGCAATGGCAGCGTCCATTTTTATAGTCCCCCTTGTTTTCACAGAGCAGAGAGGATGAGGATGAGATTTCTGTTTAAAAAAGAAAAAAGTTGACCAATGAAAGAGCCATCACAATGCTTTCATTATATTCTATGAGTCACATTCCAGCAGATACGACACAGATGTCCCATTTCCATCCCCAACCTGCCAAAATATTGCCAGCAGGAGTATGGTGCAGAAGATTCCCATCTCTGCTTTTGGGCTCCCTTAAAAACTTAGGCAAAGGTTGTTCTGTAGAGCCTCCACAACAGGAAGAGCCTATTGCTTAGGCGTTTAGGATACACCTATACTGCAGCTGGGAGCTGTGATTTCCAGCATGGCTAGACAGATGTGCACTAGCTCCACCTGAGCTGGCATGCTAAAAATAGCAGTGTGGCTGTTGCAATAACACTGGCGGAGGCTCGAGCTAGCCACCCACGCTCAGACCCAGGGAGTCAGGTGGGCTTAGACTCAGGTGTGCAGCTCGAGCCACCACCTATGCTGCAACCTCCACACTTATTTTTAGCACGCTAGCTTGAGCTGAGCTAGTGCAAGTCTGCCTACCTGGGCTGGAAAACACCCCTCTCAGCTGCAGTGTATGCATACCCGCTTAGGCCCCAATCCTTCAAGGAGCTCCGCATGGGTGAACTCCTGCACCTATGTAGAACCTGGATGATTTCAATGAGATTCCACATGGAGCTCCGTGCAAGATGAGAGCCATTGATTCTATGGTGGTAAAGGGCCCTAGAAAATGTTTTCACCTCCCAGCTCATAGAGAGCTGAGCAGACAAGGGGACAATCGCACAGACCAGAATCACTAAGAAGAGTTCTAGGTTGAGCCGAGGGTGCAGTGTGTAATTTATAAAATGCACATATGCCTGCAAACCCAGCATCACTGAGGCTCCGGCCAACCCAAATAGAACTACACAGTCGTGCTGATTTTGCATTGTGGGTGTGCCTGTTTTGGGAGACAACTGTCCCAGTTTCAGCACTTGTCCTTCTTCCCTGCATTTAAAGCGGATATCTTAACCAGAACAGGTTATTTTATTAGAAGAAAGTGGCCATATGTTAATCCTTTATATGTTGTATTGCCATTATGTTGTTGTGTCTATACTACTGTATCCTTCCAGTATTAGCACTATTACACATTCAAAAATCTAATGTGAAACTGTATATGAAACCTCTGGGATCTGCAATGAGGACCCATAAACTGCACTCTGGGAAAGCATGTACATCTAAGAATATGAAAAAACTCTTCCACATATTGGTTACAATGTCATTATACACTATAAGCTCAAAATAAAAATTCATTCCATTTAATAAAGCAAAATGGAGTTTAGTGGAAATAAGCACTTCCCCAAAGCCACAGGAATTCCACTTGCAAAACTATTGCAGGAAGGAATAGCAAATGTCCCAGTGTATTGATAAGTAATAATATCTAGCTTTTGGCTGCAGGGACTTAGGAGTTCTATTCCTGGCCCTGCCACTGGCCTGCTGAGTGATGCTGGACAATTCATTTGCCTCCCTGTGCCTCAGTTTCCCCATCTGTAAAATGGGGATAACAATACTGACCTCCTTTGTAAAGCACTTTAAGATCTATAGATAAAAAATGTTATATAAGAATTAGGTACAGTATTATTATGGCATTTAAACAATACAAGGTCAAACTCTGCTTTAAATCTGGAGTAATTCCAATTAAGGCAATGGAAATACTCCTGATTTACACCAGTGTAACTGAAAGCAGAATTTGTCTGAAAGATTTTTATGTCAGTTTGTATAGAATATTTGATCAGTTCCAGTTTCTCCTAATGGTTAAACCCACTGAGTCAAAATCTGCTCTCCATTGCACCACTCTAAAGACCCGATCCCTCTCCCATTCAAATCAATTGAAAGACTTTAGATTGATTCCCAGATCTCAAGTTAACTTCCCTAACTTCAGTGGCATCACTCTAGATTTACAGTGGTGTAACTGACAGCAGAACTAAACCCACTGTTTTCTTTTAACCTGCAACTAGAAGAGCAATCCGAAGGAGCAGCTCAGGGAGCTCTACCACCAAAGTCATATAACAAGAATTTGCATGGCTGCACCTGTTTTTTAACTTGTATATTCCAGGACAATGTAATCAGGTCCATCAGAGTATACGAAAGGGAAGTATAGGGCACAGATAGGGAATCAGCTGGGTTTTTTTTATCACAGACACCTGGTAGTACCAACTATAGTGGAGGCTGTAAAACTTTCCATGAATACCCTTTATTTTCACATTCAGTTTTGGAGCTGTAAATTCCCACACCTAGTCTCTGGCTACAGAGATATTTTTTTATTCAGGCATTTGAGTAGAATCCCTGCAGTTATCTTTGAGTCGTGAGAGACTGGGAAAAGAAAAATCCAATTTTTTCCAATGAAAACAATTCTAGACACATATTTTGAACAGTGCCACAAGAAAAATGGAGAGCACGACACCTGGCGTGAACAGAGCCCTCACTGAGGAATAGGCTTTGCTCAATAATAAACTTGATAAAGCAATTGAAAAATCACTTTGATGCATGCTCATGTAACAAACACACAGTGGCCACATGTGTAAAGCTGAAAGCTGGGTGTGAATCTACCCTGCACTAACCTGCCTCAGAGTAAGTGTGTATGTCGACCCTGCTGACGTGCATTAACACATAACAAACTGTTAATGTCCATCAGCAGGGTCCATGTGGACAGTTACTCTGAGGCAGGTTAGTGTGGGGTAGATTTACACCCAGCTTGCCGTGAACAAAATGTTTGTGTAGACAAGCCCTCAGATGTGTCGTACCCAGATGTCCATGAGGAATATGGAACACTGTCTTTTTTTTTAGTACAACTCAATCATCTGTGTAGTGCGTCTACTAGCCCTCATGTTAACCATTAAATCCAGATTGCCTCTCCCATGGAAAAACCTGCAGAAGGGAAGGAAAACTTTTCCAGGAACTGAATAATTTCATTGGCACTGAGGAGCTTGATTCCCCCACAACATGTCATGCAATGAGCAGTGGGGTTAGCCTTCAGAATCTGTACATTTTAAGGCACCTGCTGGAGGCCAGGGATCTCTGCCTTTCCATTCATTTTCTCCTTTTGCTCTCCCTGGCTCCCAAGCAACAAGGCTGTAGTAGACAAAGAACCCAGACAGGCTCTTCTCAGAAGTCAGTGCAGCCTCAGGCTGTATTGAAGTTGTGAACAGATTCCCCTCAGTGCTGGTGAAGGATCCCTGTTCATCCCAGCCCCACTCAGCCATTCCTGGTTTATCCCAGCCTATAGAACCCCAACCCTGTTAAGGGGTCTCTCTGAGGTGCAGTGGTAGGGCAGGAACAGGGGGTAGATCCGCACACAGATCTAGGGTGCATAGTGCAGGCCTAGCTGAGGCTGTGTTAGTCATAAATTGTAAAAAGGAATGAAAAAAGATAAGGCTGACATTCCAGCCTGAAATCATACCATTTTAAAACAAAACAAGAAAATCACAAGGCCATGATGACAAAAGATCAGCTTCTGCACAAACATAGCTCCCATGCAGAGTCACCCAGGTAGCCAAGAGCAGAAGCTGGCACAGAGTGTCTGCCTTACTTTAGAATTTTCAAACATATTTAATTCTGCATCAAAATCTTAATCCCACAAATTCTGCCAAATCCAAGATGGGGACTATAGCTGTATTTGTTGCTGTCTAGTTTCAACCCTGCCTCGCTGCTCTGTTCATGTGATTAGAATTTTCTGTCTCCACATTCACCATTTTGCATGGATTTCTCTTTTTAAACTCTTTTATTTGAGGGAAGGGAACCAGTACCCTCTGCAGACATAAAATATGTCCAGTATTGCCGAGCCCAAGTGTTCAAAAATCATAAAACAGGCCCCCGAAATCATGACATTGGTTTAAAAATCATGAAATTTAAAAAATAATAATTTGGGGTTCTTTTGATTTGCCTTTTGAGCCTTTAGGGTTCACATTTTCAACCGTTTCTCCTAACGGATGATGCCTAGAATCTTAATTATTTTTTTTTAATGAAAGCTAAGATTCTCATATAATCACAATTTCATGAGCTGCAGTTCTCAGAAAAACATCAACTTCCATGAGAGTTGCCAATACTGAAACTCCCAGACAAGGTTTTAAAAGTGACCATCTAAACCAGGGGTTCTTGACCTTTTTCTTTCTGAGGCCCCCCAACATGCTATAAAAATTCCACAGTCCATCTGTGCCAGAGCTGTTTTTCTGCATATAAAAGCCAGGGCCGGCATTATGGGGTAGCAAGCAGGGCAGCTGCCTGTGGCCCCGTGCCGCAGGGGGCCCCGTGAAGCTAAGTTGCTTAGGCTTCGGCTTCAGCCCAGGGTGGCAGTGCTTGGAGCCCTGAGCTTCAGCACCAGGTGGTGGGGCTTCAGCTCTCTGCCCTGGGCCCCAGCAAGTCTAATGCCAGCCCTGCTTGGCGGGCCCCCTGAAACCTGCTCGCAGCCTCCAATGGGCTCCGGAGCTCTGGTTGAGAACTACTGATCTAAACTATATGTAGCATGCCCAAGTCCCATAGCAAATAGGAATTAAAGCCTTGTCTATGCTTGAGATTAGCCCTGCTCCATTTCGGCCCTTTGTTGCCAGCAGCTAGTGTTGCTGTACTGGTACATACCCTAAGTGTAGGGAGTGGAAAAAGAAGCCATGGTTTGCATTGGTTACTCCAATTTCCAGCAGGAGTGAGGTGCACCAATGCAAATTGCAGCTTTTCTTATCTACACTTGGGGTTTGCACTAGTGCAGCTACACCAGTTGCTGGCCACAAATAGGTGAATTCCAAATAAGACAAAGCCACAAGCACACAAAAGAGTTCCTTACCCTGATGAATGAAGGCGATTATTATGTTGTACTTTCAGCTTCCCGAGTGACATCCAAGAAATACAGAATAGTTAAATTCATAGCGGCTGATAATACTTGACAAAGGTTAATCAACTGGTATATAATTACATGCCAACTCTTGTTCTTAGGCATTTCCCCTCCCCATTGACATTCCAGTGGGTAATTCTCATGAAAATTTCCTTATTGAACATTTTCATAGGTTTCCTAGAAGGCTGGTATCTGCAGATCACATTTGTGTCCTTTTCTATTAAGGCACCAAGCAATGTCTGATTCTTTCTATTTGTATCAACTTTTGAATAGGTGTTCACACATTATTTTTTGCATAATGTCAGTGTACAAGACAACATGCTTGCACTAAAAAGCATAAGTACACATACACATATGGGCCTGATTTTCTTGGCCACATGTGTCCATGTGTGTGTATATACATACATCTATTCATTCTTATATATTCAACAAAATCTAAAAATGTCATGGAAAATTTTATAGAAAAACAAATAGTGTAACAAATAGCTATTACAAAGCATATATTTTATTTAAATGTGGTATATATTATGTATACTATATGTTACTGCAGCCTTATGAAACTTTATTTGCCCACTAGCCCAAGGCATGTGTGTTATTTTTTGGGGTGCTGACGGTGAGGGTTTGTTTTTGTTTGTTTTTAGAGGACGGAAATACAGTCAATTTAAATATCATTCAGGGCTTGGAAACTTTCCTAATAATTCTGCAAGGCTATTTTACAGGAATTAAATATAGCATAAATGCACTGCAAACAAAATACTCTGTATGTGAACATTGCATATAAATAAAGTTAAAAGAAAGTTTAAAGTACCTCTTTAAATGTTATGACAACAACACAAGGTAGATGAGGTAATATCTTTTATTGGACCACTTCTGTTGGTGAGAGAAGGTATGCCTACACTTAAAACGCTACAGCCAGGCACTCAGATTCTACAGAATTCGCTCTGAGGAGAATGTCCGGGATATACACCTTAACACACTTAAAACCACCTTCACCAGACAAGGACACCCCACCAGAGAAGTAGATCAAGGGGCGATGAATTCTTCCTAAAAGTGGAGGGGCACGAGGCCCCGCATCCACAGTGGCCCTGCCCCTTCCCGTCCTCTTCCCCCCAGGTCCCACCCCCCCAGCCAAGTCAGAAGCTGGAGCTGGGCTGGGGAGCCCGGGCCCCCCACCCAGGGCAGGTGGAGGGTCTGTGGCTCCCCACAGCTGCCCATGCAGCTCTTATCCAGACCCGGCTCTGGCTGCCAGCCTGGCCTGGGGGTGGGGCCAAAGAGCCACAGCCGGGCCAGGGTAAGAGCCATTCAGACAGCTGTGGGGAGCCACAGACCCTCCATCTGCCCAGGACTGCTCTTGGGCCCCTCAGCTGCCCAGGCTCCCCAGGCCACTCTTACCCCTGTGGGCTCCAGTTTCCGGCCTGGCCAGGGGGCAAGAAGAGGGGCAGGGGGCCAAGCCAGTGGCGAAAAGTGGACGGGCCAGGCCCGTCCGCTTTCAGAAGTGGGAGGGGTAGGGCCTCTTGTGGCCCTGAGTAGATCGCATCAAGGAATGGGCCACCCAAATACCCAAAGAGAAACTACTTCAATACAGAAGTAACACCTCCCCCCCTTCCCCCGCATGGAGCTGGCCCAAGCTACTCACCCAAGGGCCCCATCCCCATGAGGCTGGGGTTGCTGGAACCCTGCCTGCCCCCTCACCCCATGAGCCCTGCCTCCCCCTCTACAAGGGGCTGGCATCTCTGCTCACACCCCCCAGATTCCTCTGCACGGCACCCCACTTTTTTGACAAAAGTTGGCATTTGATCAGTTGGCAAGAGCAAACAGGACAAATGCCCACTTTTGACAAAAAAGTTGGGGCCACTAGGACAGGGCTTAAAAAGGGACTGTCCTGGCCAAAACAGGACATATGGTCATCCTAGCAATAAAAAGTATTATCTCACCCACCTTGTGTCTCTAATATCCTGAGACCAACACAGGATGATGAGAACAATGATGAGAAGAGACATTCCTGCTCAAGAAGCTGATGGCACTAAGAACTCAGTCAGTATTAATTATATCCTTTTGTAAACTGGATAAAGCAGAAAGATATTTTCATTACCTGTTTTATATCTGAGGACAAGCTGCCAAATGCATAATATCCAAAGCACTGCAGTCACTATCCCAAAAATAATCACAATCAACGCTCTCCTGTCCCAGCGGATCGAAGGCATTTTGTGTATGCACTAAGCATGCCCTGCTATAAAATAATACTATCAATTCACTTCCTTGTGATGGATAAACTATTAACTATTTTTCTCACTTTCAAGTTTACAAATTTAACTCTCTCAGTCCCATTTTAAGGAAGTTTTGACATGCAAAACCAGAGATAAGGTGGGTGAGGTAATATCATTTATTGGAACAACTTCTGTTGGTGAGAGAGACAAGCTTTTGAGCTTACAGAGCTCTTTGAAAAGCTCGAAAGCTTGTCTCTCTTCCCAACAGAAGTGGGTCCAATAAAGATTTTACCTCACCCACCTTGTCTTTCTAATATCCTGGGACCTACACGGCTACAACAACACTGCAGAAATCCAGTGTCTTTATTTAAACCATTATTTTGAGTGCCCTACAAAGTTATGAATTTTAGTTTCAAGGCTCGTCTTCTGAAAATGTGCAGGTTTCCTTTGAGGATGAGGACTGAGAGGTCAGATATGAAGTGATTGCTTTGTGAAAAGTGTTCACCCAGGGGTGATATGGTGTTTTTGTCTTTTATCATTTTTCTATGTGAGTTCATTTATGGCTTATTACAACAATCTGTAACCCACTAACCCTCACCTTTTTTTGTCCTATGACTGCAGGGGTGTTAATGGGCCACTTTACCTTGAATAGTCCCTTAGAATATGTGTTAACTACTTATGCTAAACAATCTGTTCCACCTTAACAAGGAGGAGTCCAGTGGCACCTTAAAGACATTTATTTGGGCATAAGCTTTCATGGGTAAAAAACCCACTTCTTCAATCTGTTGTTTTTGTGGATACAGACTAACACGGCTACCCCTCTGATACTTGTTCCACCCTTGTAGTTAGCTGTGACAATCTGAGTACCTTTTCCAAAAAGAGCTCTGGGTAAGCTCGAAAGCTTGTCTCTCTCACCAACAGAAGTTGGTCCAATAAAAGATGTTACCTCAGCCACCTTGTCTCTCTAATATCCTGAGACCTATGGCTACAGCACCCCTGCAGCCAAAACCGGGTCATATAAGCAAACCTTTCGAGCATTCTCCATCTGATGCGGCATCTCACTTTTCTGCTGTTTTCCTGGCATTAAGTCTTATGGACTCCCTGTGTTACAGGCAGGGGAAAGGAAGGGGAGGCTGGATAAACAGAAAAGGACAAGGAAAGAGGGGTGCCATTTAGGGAGGGTGGGGGGTGCACCTCCAGTTTCATACCACATTCAAGTGAAGTTTGCAGCAGGAGGGAAGATACTGCCCCTCCTCCTCCGCCGCAGCCCTGCTCCACAGCCCTCTGCAGCCACACTGCTTCTGCCCCTCCCCCTGCCATGGAGCCTGCTGGTCACACTACTTGTGGACCGGGAGTCTGCCTCTGGATCTGCTGATGTCAGGGTGTACCTGGTCTCTGCTGAGCTGGGGGCGGGGGGGAGGGACTAGGAGCCTGTCTGGGCCTCTGCCTCTGGGTCAGGAGTGGGAGCTGCAGTTGCTGCTGTACTGAACAAGCTTTCAGGCTCCTGTTTGCTTGGCTTAAAGCAGGGGTAGGCAACCTATGGCACGGGTGCCAAAGGTGTCACGCGAGCTGATTTTCAGTGGCACTCACACTGCCCGGGTCCTGGCCACCGGTCCGGGGGGCTCTGCATTTTAATTTAATTTTAAATGAAGCTTCTTAAACATTTTAAAAACCTTATTTACTTTACATACAACAGTACTTTAGTTATATATTATAGACTTATAGCAAGAGACCTTCTAAAAACGTTAAAATGTATGACTGGCACGCAAAACCTTAAATTAGAGTGAATAAATGAAGACCCGGCACACCACTTCTGAAAGGTTGCCGACCCCTGGCTTAAAGAGACAGCATGCTGACACACTCAGGCGCACACACAGTCTCCCACACACATTGCCTTCAACAAACACACACATACACTCTCTCACACACACACACACACACACACACACACTAAGGGCTTGTCTACACTGGTGCTTTACAGCGCTGCAATTTTCTCGCTCAGGGGTGTGAAAAAACACACCCCTGAGCGCAGCAAGTTTCAGCGCTGTAAAGCACCAGTGTAGACAGTGAACCAACGCTGGGAGCCGCACTCCCAGGGCTGGTAGTTACACCCCTCGTGGCGGTGCTTTTTTTAGAGCGCTGTGCGCTGCGACCACACAAGGCACGTTAAAGCGTTGCCAGTGTAGACTAGCCCTTATATTCTTCCTCTTCTTGTTGTTCTTACTTCTTGGTACTTCCTGTCGAAATGGACAGTGCACATATATTCTCTGTAATTTTATTCTTTCAAAGTTCGTAAAGGATTACAGTACTGTTATTTTAATTTTTTGACTGGTCTGTGCATTTCATAATTTTATTTCTCTCTTATGCTTAAATTTAATTATTTGAGTAGTGAGTTCTAAAATGCCTAACCTGCCCTGGCCAGCCAGTATCATTATTACTTTTATTACCATATTATGCTTTGTCATTCATTATTTAAAGTGGTACAATACAATCAAATAATAGTATCCTTCTAGAATATAAATTTAGCTTGTTCTCACCTTAGCAGTGACAACTTCAAAAAAAAGTTAGCTGAACACATAATTTTAGGCACTGTGCAGATAAAGGTTGCTTATTTTCAAATTGTATTTTTAATTGTATCTGTAAAATAACTTAAAATTCGTACAAAAATAAATGCGGTTCCAAGTCTGATACTGTAATGGGGTGAATTCACCTCTCACGAGCGCCCCCTAGTCAAGTGAATGCGTGCCTGCAGTTTTCTCAATTTCCTCTGCTCATGGTGCCCGCTGTTGGCCGCTGCCCTCATCAGGTGGGTTTTCGGTGACTCAGCCCTTCAGCCTAGTCACATGCAGTCTGTGTGCAAAACAAACAAACCCCTTCCGGGCTATAAATCCAAAATGTCCTCACTGTCCTGCAGCTCTTCCTGGGCTCAGTCTTCTAACAGTCCAACAGGGCCCCTTGCAGTACCCTCGGTTGGTGTGTCCTTCTCTGCAGCCCTCCCCGGGCTCAGTCCTTAACCAGTCCAACGGGGCCCATCATGGCAGTCTCACTTGGTCCGGCTAGGTTACATCACATCATCAACAAGTATCACAACTAAAATTTGGGTAAGTATGATAGGTGCTGTGAGGAGTCCTGGCTCCTCTCCCCTGGATGAAGGTAGGGAGTGCTCTCTCCTCCCCCTGCCCCTTTTACATCTCCTCTGTCATATAACAAAATGCGGGGAAGAAAGGAAGGAAAATGGCCTGGGTAGAAAAAATGTTTAGAGTCTGGAAATGGAGGCAAGAAGTGGGCTGGGGGAGAGTGGCAAGTGGATATTAGGTGGAAGGGGATGAGGGAAGAAAAGAGATTTCCTTTCTGTCCTCTTCTCCATTCTCTGGGTATGTCTACACTGCGAAGTTGTCGACAAAACTTTTGTCTTTCACGGGTACTTAAAAAAGCTCCCCCGCGAAAGACAAAAGTTTTGCTGACGCAAGTGGCAGTGTGAATGCAGCTTTGTCGGCAAGAGTGCTCTCCCGCCAACAAAGCTAACGCCACTCGCGGGGTTGGAAGTATTTTGTCGGCAAAAGTGCCGACAAAGAGCGTTTACACACACTGACTTTTAGTGACAAGACTGTGTCGACACAGCCTTGTTGCTAAAAACTGCATGGTGTAGACAAGCCCTCATCCTTCCCCACCCAATCTATCAATGTCCCCGCCAAACACCGCCAATTAATTTTGCCACCCCCAAATAGGAATTCATTCACCCCATACACATCAAATAATTTTGCCCCCAATTAATTGCTGTTTTCCATCCACACACACTGATTTCAACTTGCCCTTCTCCCACTCCCCCCCCAAACCCTGTCATCAGAGACGCCCTCGCAGACACCCCAAGCCCCAAACACACACCTCTCCCCAGATGCTGATGCAGCTCCATCAGCACTGGGCTCCTGCTTCTTCCTTGGCTGCTCTCTCAGTTCCCAGCATGAGGTTGAGTGGGGTTGGGTGGGTGCAGCAGGAAGTCTCTCACCTCTCCCCTAAGCATGTGGATGGCAGGAAGGAGTTTCTGCGTGCTGTCTCTCACATGCACACACATACACACACACTTTCTCTCTCCCCCGGGTCCCTGAGCTGCCTGGACTAGTTGGAGCAAAGGAGCTGCAGAGCCAGGTGAGGAGCATCTGTAGAGGGAACTCTGCCTGCTCCATGCACTGAGGGAGGAAGAAGAAGCCCCTCAGTATGTGGAGCAGCTCCCATTGTCTTACCTCAGGAGGCCAGGAATTGGGGAAAGGCAGCTCATTCAAGGGGATTTTCCCAGGGACTGATGGGTTCCCCCTTCCCCAGGGCTATAAATGGTCTCAAAAAGTGGTTGGTCCATCATAATCTGGATGCAGCAGCTTCAGTAACAGTATTTAAATTTCAGCCCTCGCCACCTGGCTCCATTTTTAATTTTTATATTTTTCGGCCTCTTGTGGAACCCCTCCCTCTTCTCCCTCCAAGTACTACTGACCTTCCTGTCAGAGGGTCTGAGAACCCACACGGTGTGGGGGAAACCCCTAGAGTGGACAGCTCTACCAGATTAGAGCATTCAGTAAGAATTATGTAAAGGTTAAATGGTCCAACACCTAGTTTCTGGGCTAAGACAAACAAGTTTGTTTACATTGACGGGAGATACTACTGCCTGCTTCTTATTTATAATGTCACCTGAAAGTGAGAACAGGGTTCTCATGGCACTTTTGTAGCCGGCGTTGCAAGGTATTTACATGCCAGATTTGCTAAACATTCGTATGCCCCTTCATGCTTCAACCATCATTCCAGAAGACATGCTTCCATGCTGATGATGCTCATTAAAAAAAAAAAAGTCAATTAAATTTGTGACTGTACTCCTTGGCAGGAGAATTGTATGTCTCCTGCTCTGTTTTACCCCCATTCTGCATATATTTCATGTTACAGCTGTCTCAGATGATGATCACCTAGCACATGTTCGTTTTAAGAACACTTTCACAGCAGATTTAACAAAATGCAAAACGAGATCAAACTAGCTAGAGACATAAAGGGTAACAAGCAAACATTCTACAAATACATTAGAAGCAAGAGGAAGACCAAGGACAGAGTAGGCCCGTTACTCAATGGGGGTGGAGGAGGAGAGAAATAATAACAGAAAATATGGAAATGGCAGAGGTGCTTAATGACTTCTTTGTTTCGGTTTTCACCAAGAAGGTTGGTGGTGATTGGCTGTCTCACGTAGTGAATGCCAGTGAAAATGAGGTAGATCAGAAGAGGCTAAAATAGGGAAAGAACAAGTTAAAAATTACTTGGACAAATTAGATGTCTTCAAGTCAGCAGGGCCTGATGAAATGCATCTTAGAATACTCAAGGAGCTGACTGAGGAGATATCTGTGCCATTAGTGATTATTTTTGAAAAGTCATGGAAGATGGGAAAGATTCCAGAAGACTGGAAAAGGGCAACTATAGTGCCCATCTATAAAAAGGGAAATAAGGACATTACAGGGAATTACAGACCAGTCGGCTTAACTTCTGTACCCAGAAAGATAATGGAGCAAATAATTAAGCAATCAATTTGCAAACATCTAGACGATATTAAGGTGATAAGTAACAGTCTGCATGGATTTGTCAAAAACAAATTGTGTCAAACCAACCTGATAGCTTTCTTTGACAGGGTAACAAGCCTTGTGGATAGGGGGGAAGCGGTAGACGTGGTATATCTTGACTTTAGTAAAGCTTTTGATACTGTCTCGCATGACCTTCTCATAAACAAACTAGGGAAATGCAACCTAGATGGAGCTACTGTAAGGTGGGTGCAAAACTGGTTGGAAAACTGTTCCCAGAGAGTAGTTATCAGTGGTTCACAGTCATGCTGGAAGGACATAATGAGTGGGGTCCTGCAGGGATCAGTTCTGGGTCCGGTTCTGTTCCATATCTTAATCAATGATTTAGATAATGGCATACAGAGTACACTTGTAAAGTTTGCGGACGATACCAAGCCGGGAGGGGTTGCAAGTGCTTTGGACGATAGGATTATAATTCAAAATGATCTGGACAAACTGGAGAAATGGTCTGAAGTAAATAGGATTAAATTCAATAACGACAAATGCAAAGTACTCCACTTAGGAAGGAACAATCAGTTGCACACATAAAAAATGGGAAATGACTGCTTAGGAAGGAGTACTGCAGAAAGGGATCTGGAGGTCATAGTGGACCACAAGCTAAATATGAGTCAAAACTGTAACGCTGTTGCAAAAAAAGCAAACATCGTTCTGGGATGTATTAGCAGGAGTGTTGTAAGCAAAACACGAGAAGTAATTATTCCGCTCTACTCCGTACTGATTAGGCCTCAACTGGAGTATTGTGTCCAGTTCTGGGTGCCACATTTCAGGAAGGATGTGGACAAATTGGAGAGAGTCCAAAGAAGGAAAACAAAAATGATTAAAGGTCTAGAAAACATGACCTATGAGGGAACATTGAAAAAACTGGGTTTGTTTAGTCTGGAAAAGAGAAGACTGAGAGGGGACATGATAATAGTTTTCAAAAAATGTTGTTACAAGGAGGAGGGAGAAAAATTATTTTTCTTAACCTCTAAGGATAGGACAAGAAGCAATGGGCTTAAATTGCAGCAAGGGAGGTGTAGGTTGGACTTAGAAAAAAACTTCCTGTCAGGGTGGTTAAGCACTGGAATAAATGCCTAGGGAGGTTGTGGAGTCTCCATCATTGGAGATTTTTAAGAACAGGTTAGACAAACACCTGTCAGGGATGGTAGAGGTAATACTTAGTCCTGCCACAAGTGCAGGGGACTGGACTAGATGACCTCTCGAGGTCCCTTCCAGTTCTATGATTCTAAGTATTTGACGTTGATAACAGGAGAAATGCCCAAGTGTGTACTTGGAAGCACAGTAGCAAAGGAATCCTCAGTTCCAACACGTGATGAAAGACCGTCAGCTGTGTGGCCTTGCTGGCTGGCTGCATGGTATGAGCAGGAAGGGAGAACACATAGCCTGCCATTCCCCTCTAACATGGTATTCAGCTCTTGTGGATTTGTGTTTTGTACAGACCCAGTGGCACTGCCTCCAAAATGCCTTCTTTCATCCCTGTGAACGGCAAGGAAAGTGAACTGGACATCAAGGCAGAACTGGCATTCAGGAAGTTGCCACTCAGTCAACTCTGTCCTCTGAGGGCATCAGACTTGTAAAAATACACTTACACATACCCCTACGCAGTCAAGCCTTTCCACTCCACTGAAGAGATGACAGACTTCAGCAATGCATAAATCAGTTTTATTTAAATAAAATTACAGGCACGTCTTGTTTGTTATTAACTATTGTGGTTTTTTTAAAGGCACGAATATTTAACAATAACTTAAGGCAGGGGTAGGCAACCTATGGCACGTGTGCCGAAGGTGGCACACAAACTGATTTTCAGTGGCACTCACACTGCCCAGGTCCTGGCCACCGATCTGAGGGGGCTCTGCATTTAAATTTAATTTTAAATAAAGCTTCTTAAACATTTTAAAAACCTTATTTACTTTACATACAACAATAGTTTAGTTATATATTATAGACTTCTAGAAAGAGACCTTCTAAAAACGTTAAAATGTATTACTGGCACGTGAAACCTTAAATTAGAGTAAATAAATGAAGTCTCGGCACACCACTTCTGAAAGGTTGCCGACCCCTGACTTAAGGTTTCATTAAAGCACTATCTTTTTTAAATGGTATGTTTGTAAACCTGGCATACTTCCATCCCTTCTCTGAATTCAAAGAGAAACTATTGATAAAGGAATGCCAAAGGTCATATTTCTTTAGTATTAACAGAGACTAGTGTTCAAAACATAACCAATCAGGAACAGCCTTTGAAGACACCCAATGAATCTTTCTGCTTAAAAACAAATAAAAGATTCCTCCTAAAAATATACTGCTTGATTTCTTTCATTATGCTATTACAACAATACTACACAGTTTGAGAAAATGACTGCATCTTTTTATATTATAGATTCTGTAAATATATTACAATTTTCCCTTTGCTTTTACTTGTATTTGATTTTAATACCAGACATTTGTACAGAAATTCAAGAAGTCTTAAAATTTGAGGCTTTAGCATCTGTTTTTTCCAATTCATGTTTCTCCAAATTTGAGACATTTAAATCATGGCATCAAATCATAGAATATCAGGGTTGGAAGGGACCTCAGGAGGTCATCTAGTCCAACCCCTTGCTCAAAGCAGGCCCAATTCCCAACTAAATCATCCCAGCCAGGGCTTTGTCAAGCCTGACCTTAAAAACCTCTAAGGAAGGAGATTCCACCACCTCCCTAGGTAACCCATTCCAGTGCTTCACCACCCTCCTAGTGAAAAAGTTTTTCCTAATATCCAACCTAAACCTCCCTCACTGCAACTTGAGACCATTACTCCTTGTTCTGTCATCAGGTACCAGTGAGAACAGTCTAGATCCATCCTCTTTGGAACTCCCTTTCAGGTAGTTGAAAGCAGCTATCAAATCCCCCCTCATTCTTCTCTTCTGCAGACTAAACAATCCCAGTTCCCTCAGCCTCTCCTCATAAGTCATGTGCTCCAGCCCCCTAATCATTTTTGTGCATGTATTGAAGTTAGTCTCTTATTTTTCTTATCATTCGAAAGCAGGCATTATACTGTAGTATTTGTGGGATAAGGAGACAGAAGCATCACTGAAATAATAGTTATCATTCACACCTTAAGTCAGTGGATGTTGACGTCTCTCACCACTTAGTAGGATCAAGCCCTATGTGTTAAAAACTACTCACAATGAACCATGAGCAGCCAGTAAGTTACTAGCTTTAGAGTAGAGATGGGCCTGAGCTGAAAGATTCAGATCTGGATTTTGAACATTTTAAGGTTTGGGATACGGGTGTATTCAGCTCTGGGGTTTTGGTTTGGTCCATTACAGAGTTCAGGTCAGCCTTGATATTAAGATTCAGATTCCAATATATGCCAATACTTGTATTTGTTGAGAGTTAGGGTATAGATTCAGTTCCATCTTTACAGTAGAGTAAGAAGCTTGCCTACAAGACAGATTTGGTAAAGACGGCATGAAATAGGGGAGGAAAAACTTGGAGGGAAAATGATTGAACATCCCGAACACTTTAAAACCCTTTTTTATTTTGCCTCTTTGTAATGCCATCTTTAGTAAAAGAAGGTATTTTGTGCATAAAAGAAATTATAGGATTAGTCACAAAAAGTGTTGACTTCTAACTTCTAAATTGGAATTCTGGAAGTGTCATTTCTAGAGATTTGTATCTGCCCAAAACAGACAAAATGTATCCAGCAAACTTGGTCATCCAATTCTCAGACAACTGTATGGGTCACTCACTAAATCTAGCACAGAGAGCTGTACATGTCCCCTCTTAGCAGATTGTGAATCATATCTGATTTTTCCCTCACAACAACCTATGGCACTGTCACCACTGATGGAATTATGCCAGGGTTTAATTACATGAACTCTGGTAATTCCAAGAGTTCAGTGTCAGAATTTTAGGACTGAGACAGGGAAAGGAGCAGCAGTGAGGCACCCACTTTTCGGGTATGTCTACACTGCCCCCCCAAAGTATATTCTTCATTTGGTTAGCTAATCCACATTGGATAACTCCAGTTAGAATAGCAATTAAGACACAGCAACACTGCTTTTAACTCTGTTTAGCACCTTGAGTTCAACCCCAGGCTGCCCTATGGGCATCTTTTTTGATTATGGTCATTGTCTCCGGTTCAGTGCCAACCACACTGAGCCAAATCTTCTGTTGGTGTAAACAGACAAAACTCCTTTGAACTTAATGGAGCTGCCTTCATTTATGCCTGCAGAAAAAAATTATTTTCATGAGGCTCCACTAGTGTAATTAATGGGAGAATGTGGCCCTTCAAGTGCCACAAAAATCCTAGATTTGCAGAGTGGGGTAGGTATCACTTCCTTCTGAGTTTCAGCTGCACTGAGAAGGTAATGTCACGGACTGCAGTACGACTAAGTCCTGCTGATATGGAAATGCCCATATATAAAATAGGAGCAATGATACCTCACTCACAGGAGTATTGTGAAGCAGACTTCATTAAGGTTTGCAAAGAGTTGCAAAAGCCTCCAATGAAAGGCACTACAGAAGAACAAATGATTATTTAGTAATGGATACCAACTGTGAAGTTTGGATCTGGATCTAAACTTTCCCATCTCACAGTGATGGGTAGTATAAGAACTTAGATGGAAAGTTTGGGAGTGTTCTGTTCTAAGGTTTTGATTCAGGTTCATATTTATTACTAATCAATAATTATTCTCAGATCTAGTGACAAGTAGCAAGATACTTGGTGGGGACCAGAAGTAATGCAAAGTGACCATCTAAAATCTTTATATTGAAAAAAATACTCCAAGCAAACTGCGTCCTTTAACATTTCCAGTGCTCAGAGAGTTACTGCTCTCTTCTCCTGCTTACATGGTCCCTTCAGGTCAGGGCCTGAGGCACATTAATAGTTTTACAGTACTAAGTGTTGTTATTGGCAGGGCAATGAGAAAGCTTGCATTGCTGCTGCCTGTGCTGTACCTGAACAAAGTGCTTTATAGTCAATTTAACATGTGCACCATTTTAAAATTTAGTTCAGAGTTAAAGATTTTAAAATGTAGCTTATATTAGAAAAGCTCTGAAAAGCCAGAAATTCTAAAGTGACCAGCTCCAACCTTTAAAGAACTGCCAACTGAAGGGAAGATTTCCTGAAAAATTTAGCCTATAATGTATTTGTGTGCATTTAAAGGTAAAGTAGCTATAGGTAAAGGGTCTTGAGCTTTTCTCCTTATCCTTGGGTTTCCTTACAGCTATAAACTACTTTAAAGAATAGTTTTATATTTTTAGAGTGGTAGTCTTACTGCAATTAGCTTTATTTAAGCTATACTTTTTTCTGCTTTATATCGAAAGGACAAGGATAAATTCAGATGAAGCACACAAATTTAGATCCAGATCCTGCCGCCCTTACTCACCTCCATCAGTGAGTGTGACTGCTTACATAAGGACTGCAGAACCAGGATCTTGCCTTGGAGTGTATGATGAAAACATGAGAGCACTAAGAGAAAAAAAAGTATGTCTCTAGTTTCAGTCCCAGTGGGCTGGAATTTTTACATTACGTTACTGTGCAACATCCTGTTTTTAAATGCAATGAGTATAATATATAAATATTAATATTTTAAAAGGATGTATTCTGAAAGCAAGAGGCTCCTTTTGCAGAGTAACTGCCCTACAGTTGATGGCTGCTGTGTTCCATTGCCTTCAGAATTCCTACTGTACTCACTTCTCTGGCAGTGGAACCTACAATAACAGGAATTGTTTACTCCTGGGGGAATTTTGCGTCACTGCGCATGCACAGAATTCATGTGCCCTGCAGATTTCTTTGCTTCTCCACAGAAAAATGACTTCTGGCAGGGAAGCAAAGGGAAGCCACAAGACCAGTTATGTGCCCCTCCCCAGCAGTGCAGGCAGGTCAGTTTGGGCGCTCAGAGCAGCCGGTAGAGATGTAAATCACTGCCGGGAGGGGGATGCATGTGAGAGAGAGAGAGAGAGACACTCTGTCCCTCTCACTCGCTATTGCAGCACATTCAGCATGGAGGGGCAGGGCTTTGGGGTGTTTCTGAGGAGGTCGGCATGGGGCAGGCTCTGTCCCCTCAGGCAGAGCAGAATGTAGCAGCCTGCCTGCTTAGTGTTCCCATTGTCTTTGTGAATTTCCCCACGAGTATAAAATAGGTGTAAAAGTTTTAAGGCGTCTTTACATTGCCAGAGTGTCCGGGGTAAAAGACAGTATGGCCTTATAAATGCTGATGGTGCTTTAGTGATTAGAACTGGTCTAAATGTTTGTACTGAAAACATTTCCTATCACAATGTGCTCTATGAACTGTTGGCTACTGTCCTTTCAGAGATGGTCTGTAGCCAACATAAATTGTGAGTTTGATTCCCCCGCCCTCACTTGCCTACGTTGTAACACTGAGCATATGGCTGCATATATTTGTTGACTTGAAAAAAAAAGGGTCAAACCTAGCTACATTACTATTAGGCAAGGGGATTTGCTCCCCACTCCCATTCTCTATTCATTATATTGTAGTTTAACTAAATTACCAAAATAATTGGAACCAGAGTGATTATATTGCATTATTTTGACAAATAAAATATGCAGTATTTTGCAGAATTTTAAAATATTGTGAACAGAATTTTTAATTTTTTGGTGCAGAATTCTCCCAGGAGTAATTGTTGCTGAATGGCAGATGTCCAGTCATGCCCTATTACTACTATAGGCTTTTTAAAGAATGAGTTGTGTTACAGATGTACTTCAAGTATTGAACCGCCTGGGGGCAGTATGCTTCCATGCAATAAGGCTCACTAATGTTCTTTGCCATGTATTATTCATTTCCTAATCCTACAATTCATATTGGAATGTATCCTTACTGCAGCAGGAGTTGAAACCTGGCACCTCACAGAATCATTTGTACACTACAAATTACTATACATTCAGAAATGCACAAGGAAGCCTGCGGAGTTGATTTTAAAATGATCACTGTGTGCGTGTGTCCATACAGCACTCTATTCTACAATGATCAACATCCTCCAAGAGAGTGCAGAGAGAACAGAGCAGGTCCCTCAGCTGCAGACTGCGTCCAAGTACATATGCTGCCATTGCTGAGCACAGCATGTGGATTTGTGCACTGCATCCAGTCATGTGACTGCCCCAGTGCCTTACTGAAATCCCACTAGATTGCAGTATGGGAAAGGAGCTGAATTTAGGGTACAGAATTAACTTGGATGCCTGACGTTGCCCTGTTTGACACACAGCAGCCTTTCTATAGAAAGTTGCTACACTTGCTGTAAACAGGGGTGTGGAACTAAGGGTGCTGGGGGTGCAGCAGCAGCCCCTGGCTTGAAGTAGTAGGAACAGCCACATACATGGTTTCCATCATATACAGGGTTTACAGTTTTGTTCAAAGGCTTTCAGCACCCCCACTATGCAAATTGTTCCAATGCCCCTGGCTGTAAAGTAGGGTCAATGTACTGCTTGCCAAAGCGCAGGGTGATAGGAGTGTCAAGTCACTGCAATGAGTAACCTCCCCTCATGATGAGCAATCCCAGTGGTCATTTCTACACTTACTTGATCTCCTTGCAGACGTTTGGTAGAGCACATGTGGTAACGAACAAAGGATAGACTGTGCAGATAAATGCTACATGGGTTTGCAATTTGCAGTTTTTTGCAAATTTCATTTGAAACTACAAGCAAAGATATTCTTGACAATGCAGCTGTAGGTCTCCATCAATAATGTGCTTATTCCATTGTTTTAAAGTTCTGTACAATTATTTTATGTACATGCCTGGCAATTCAGCAAATTCAGCTTTTTTGACATATTTATATATGGAAATTTACCAGTTTCTCCAACAGCAGGAGGAGAACATGTTGCTCAGCTATTAATGGGCTGAATTGATTTTTACTTGACAATGTCACCCCATCCAATCTAAGTTCATCTAATAGGAAAATATTTTTCCACTAAAGCATGTGATGAACAATGTACTAATGGAAACACCACATTAATATAAGGCCTACACTCTGCAAATAAGAATCTAATTATGTAGCAGTATACAGTACTTTATGGATGATACTTGCATAGCGAGTTATATGAAGAACAAACAAGATGGTAAACTAGTCTAGAAATGAGGTAAAAATTATCTTAATGGTGAAGAAGGCAAAGTGGTAAAACAGAATTTATACAAAACTAGATTTCGTCTTCTGATTCCTGATCTCGTTCGGATGTTTTCAGTAATCCCATCTCCACGGACTGGGCCTGTTTAATCTTTGAACGAACTACCCTGGAGACAGTGGGGGGAAAGAAAAGAAGAGGTTTGCCACGTAATTTTACATTCTAAACTAAACAACAAGTCAAATGCTGATCTGGTTATTGTTACAGGGGACACAAAGTTAATCATTTTTATTATCAAGGAGCCAGAATGACTGATTTATGAGGAAAAACTGGAAGAACTAAATAGGGCCAAAGAATGACCAAGCAGGGATATAACTGCCTACAAGAATCAAAAAGGGTATAAACACCAAGGAAGATGATACAACAGGTAGATGGGCTAGACATTGCTGTCACAGTGATCAAACCTGATTCCTCCAATATACCATTCCACAGAAAATCAGGACTTCAGTGTGGGTTTTGTCAGATTAAACACTGTGAGACCAGGCACATGGCTATAGTTAGGAATAATGGGATAAAACTGGCCAAAAGAAAATTTAGTGAGGGGAAAATATTAACAATGAAATCTGTTTGGTCTGTGCAATAGTCTCCAAATGAAGTGGTAATAGCCACCTGTCTTGAGCCATTTAAAACTGGCACAGACAAGCACTATCTGTCACCATGCTGTAGGGACTGCCCCATCTTGATTCTTAGTGATCTAGAACAGTGGTTCTCAACCAGAGGTAGAATACCCCTGGGGGTTCGCAGAGGTCTTCCAGGGGGTACATCAACTCATCTAGATATTTGCCTAGTTTTACAACAGGCTACATAAAAAGCACAAGCAAAGTCAATACAAACTAAAATTTCATACAGACAAAATGAGAAAGTAAGCAGTTTTTCAGCAATAGTGTGCTGTCGCACATTTGTATTTTTATGATTTTGAAAGCAAGTAGTTTTTAAGTGGAGGTGAAACTTGGGGTGCCAAAGACAAATCAGACTCCTGAAAGGGGTACAGTAGTCTTGAAAGGTTAAGAACCACTGTTCTAGAAGGTATTTTCCAGCTCTGATTTTTGTAATGCAATTCTAAACAATGTCAAAAGTAGCTCAATTTACATGAGATGCCAGTTAACAATGGTGAAATACCATTCTGTTCACAAAGTACTTATTTTCCCTTTCACTGGAATGATCAGTGATGTAATGGCCATGAATGAGCAAAGCCTATCTTTATTTTATCTTGGGGGGGGACTAAAGTCCTACACTCATGGAGCAACTGACACATGGTTCTCCAAAGTTTTAGTTCTGTAGTTAACTTACCAGCTGACAATAGTGTAATTCACTGCAAGTATAAGAAAAGCAAAGGCATAATGCCAGCAATAGCACATTGTCAAGAACATCATATTATTGTGATCCATTTGGTTCCATTCCAGTCTGCCATTTGGAGGATAAAGTACAAAACCAATCTGTAATTAAATTAAATTTATTTAATAACATTCATTTGACATTTGTTCTGAGCCATACCACGCATGAGTAGGGGGTTGGACTAGATGACCTCTTGAGGTCCCTTCCAACCCTGATATTCTATTATTCTAATGATTCTATGATTACATGTCGGGCATAGGTCACACGGCAAACCTTTGCAGATTGTTTTTTTAAGTGTATTTAAGATTACATCTAAGAACATTATAACAAAACAATTTTACAGCATCATACTTAAATTAGATTATTTCTAAAACTGCACTATAGTGCTGAAAGACAAATAAATCCCATCAAAGATACAGGGCCAATTCCAGAGAGCCCTGTGTTATCTCCCATGAAGGGGAACTCTGCACCAGCCCAACTGATCCTGTGAGAGTCAGGCTTGTGTGGTACATGAGAACTGAGTAGCGGCTCTCCTTCTGTGCTCTGAAAGTGGGAAACACTACCAGCCAGAAAACTGTCAGAGTCAAAGATTACCCACCTACCCACAAACACTAGCCCTTATTGCATTCCCCCTTCTCCAAAAGCCTGGTTATTAATAAGATTCTGTTGCGGGATGGGGGCAATAATCAGGTTAGATTGCAAACAATAATGGTTGGATTTTAATTATTTATTCATTTCAAGAAAGGGGACTTTAACTTACATGTTTTCACAGTTTCAGTGTCACTTTTTATTCAATCAGTAAAGACTAATAAGAACTGTATGTATTCTACAGACGGCGAGTGAGATTTCTTTCCAAAATATTATAAAAATTTAACACACTTATCCAAGCTAGTGCCCCTTATGATGGTGACTTTTTGAGACATGGACACCAGTCTATTAGGAGCTGGAAGAGATCAAACTATTTTCACATAAGCCATCAAACAGCAATCAGATGCTAGCGACTGTTACTGTTGACCAGGGTTTCACTTGAACAGTACTGGTTCCTTAGGCTATCTAGTCCCCTCTAGCATCAGTTCTCAACAGTCTGGCTGAGAACATTGGAGGTGGATTGACTGTATTTTGCTTCACATGCAGAGAATCTGATTAATCCGGGCATTGGCAATACAAAAGGAAAGCTGCTCATCTTTTACAAATTTGCCACTCTGCAGCCAGTATGTGGTATTCAATCCACACATAGAGTTGAAGTCTGTCATGCAAGTATCAAAAAAGCCACCCTTGTATCTGAGAACTCTTCTGTTTTTCTATTTAATTCCTTGTGTTGTAATCAGTTCCCTGTCTTAATGAGGACAAGATAGACAAGGAAAGCTAAATGACTATGTCTAACTATTCTGTTGTAAAACTTTTTAGTCAAGAGAGAAAACTCATGGAACAACAAAATACAGCAGTAAGTTCTGAGACACTGGACATTTTTCTTGAGCTCAATTATGGAAAAGTTTGCAATTGAAGAGGTTTCTTTTTTTGCTAGTGCAAGTGTTTAAATATTTGACTTGGTGCTAAATGTCTAGTTCTTCTAAAGAACCCCACACATTTTCATTCACCATGTCTGGCCAACATGTTAAAAAAAAGGGGGGGGGGGCAGTCTAGACATAAGGGAAAGAAAAGTTACTATAGCAACCACAGTTCTCCAGCATAAGATTGCTGATATTCCTACTTCTGTTATTAGACAGCAGTGATTTATACAATGAGTATTTACCACCATTTCTCTCATGAGTACACTGTCCTGAGAGTAGCAAATTAATTGGTGTATGTCTACTAAACACCAACTAAGTATATGGAATGACAAAATGGTGATAGGAATGTCTATTAGACTTATAGGAGGTAATGCTCGTGACTGATGCTAGTGCCCATATTGCTGAAGTATTAAAGTTTGGGGCACTTGTTTTACCTGTTCCACTTCCAAAGTTTTGAAACTGGCAAGCTGTGCTTGGAGTGATGAATCAGGATATAGACTGATCACTTGAGATGTTTTTTAGGAAAAAGAGAGATGGGACCAATCCAACACATTCAAGATACTTCTCCCTTTCCTTCCGCTTTACAGCAATGCCAATGAATTGTTCACATGGCCTTTCCTCCATCTTCTACCTTGACTGTGCTTTGATGAGCATTTACTTATTAATTTTCCTGCAGATTTTCTGAATTGTGGACTTACAGGTCTGTCGCATCTTAGGCGCATTTAACATGTGCGATTTCAGCTTTACGCGGTCAGCAAAAACAAGAAAAAAACAAAAAAAAGACAAAAATAACAATTTAAATACTGTTTCTGTAGTGCGGGTGATTCTGCCCGCCATTACACTCAATGTAATTTTGACTATACGCGGTTTTCGCTTTACGTGCTGACCACGGAACGTAACCCCAGCATAAGATGAGACAGACCTGTACTTTATCTGTAAAAAACACTGCATTTATGAAGCACCACTAAGTAACTGTTGGTTTACATAGTTCATACAGTATTTTCCAGGGTTGGGAATGTCTAGTCATTACAGCAAAGGACTGAATCTGAACTCCTGGGTTCTATTCTTAGTTCACTCATTGAGTCAATATCTGGCCTTGGGAAAACAGATGTACTGGTAAAATGGCTTCCCCATCTGTAAAATGTGTACTAAGCACTTCTATATCCTCGCAGGGAAATTCAGGATTAGTCGTTATTTATGAGTGCTTTGAGATCTGTGCATAAAAGGCACTGTGTAAATGCATAGTAGGTCACATCTGAAGTATCAGCATGCCAATGGAGAAGCAGCAAAGGGATAAAGCAAGTATTACAATCAAAGGAGGGAATCCTAATAGCTGGAAACATTGACTCACCTGCCAGAGCCAGCTACCTTGCAGAATGCAGAGACTCGTCCGGAGCATCTCAAGGACAATGCTGCCGCGGAAGAAGACTTCCAGGAATATGCAAAAAGCTGCTCCAAAGATAGCCACTAAAAGTAACTGATGAACATGAAAATCCAGCATGTCTCGCCCATGTATGTGGTAATAAAAGAGAAAACCTGTGACAACATAGGAACTGATCAATCTTTTAAGAGAGAACAGTATAATACCAGGCATTTGTTTTAATGACACCCAACAGTTCCCCTTATCTCCCACTAGAAACTGTGAACTGTTCCCTCTGTATCAAGTTCCCTTTAAAATGTTTATTCCATAGTGAATTAAGTTTAGAAATGCACAAAGGTAATATTTATATTATGGTAGGACCCAGAGGCCCCAATCGGGATTAGGCCCCTTTGTACTATAAGACAGAAGCAGACACAAAAGGAGGGAGGGAGGGAGGAGACATGTAATTGTACATACATACATACATGCTTTTATAGTCGGGTTATAGTTATATAGTCTGATCACCATATAACACTGAGGTGGGTGCAGCTCCATAAAGTAGCTCAGTTGCTGCCCCACAGCCAGTTTGGAGGACAGGAGGAAAAGGGTGTTGATTCCTCACATTTCCCCTGTGACTCTCCCCAAAGCCCAGCCCACTACTCTGATTGGGAAACAGGGAGGGGATTTGCCCTATAATCCTTAATTAAAAATGGGATTAACATAAAATATTACTAAACTGTCTCTAAAGCGTAACAAAGGTGATGCTATAATACACTCATTTTGTTTTCCGTACACTTAGTTAAAATCTAGGCGGATCAAGGCTGAGATTTTTCAAAGGAGCTTAAGGGAGTTAAGTGCCCAACTCCTATTGAAATTTGGGAACTTAACTCCCTTAGGCTTCAGTTTCAGTCCAAATAATTGCTACTTTAATAATAATAAATAATAATATATTTGGTTGATTGGCTCCTCATTTTCCCCCAGGTTCTGTACACACGAGTAAACTCACCTTCAATGAAAACTGCTAACGAAAGCATCATCCTATCCAAGGCCACTGGCAATGCGTTGGTGCCATGAGCCACAATGTCAACCAGCCCTGAGATGCCGTAGAAGAGATACATGGTGGCATGCTGCCAGTTCATCAAGTGATCCCAGTGTTTTTCCTCATAATTATACAACTTCAGATGAGGCCCATCAGGAACAAACTGCTCAGCTATCATACCTGCATATGAAATAACAGGGGAAGCATTGGTGGCTATCCTGGAGCTTAATTGGGGTACAGACGGATTTTAAGTCTTTAGCCATTCAGTAAAGACAGTACTTTACTCAGCAGCAGCAGGCCAGTCGTGCTATTGTCCTGGTATCATGCAACCATTAACAGTGCAGATCACCACTTTATGCTGCTTTCTAATCAAACGTTTACTATTGTCTGTGATCATCTGACTAAATCTTTAACAATCTTTTTCTCTGGATACACAGTGGCTTAAGAATGGGTTTAACATCTCTTGACTCCTTAGATTAGAACCACAAGTTCAAGTCCCAGCAGGGACACCTTAGCCTTTCACTCCTCTGCAGTACATACATTGGTATGCCAATTAGTTGACTTCCTGGGGATCTTTCCTATGATGCCTTAAAGGCAGCGGTCCCTCTCTGCTGTGCATGGGCATTAAAGCTCCAATGGGACTTTTTGCTAAAAGTAGGGATTTACGCTGCTTTTTTTGGACACCGCCCCCCCCGAAAACAGTTATGTAGCTACAACCCCCCATCCCAGTGAAGGCTGCATTTGAGTGGTATTTTGAGTGTACACGGTAGTTTGTGAAGCACTTTGTGTTGAGACACTCTATACATGTAAATATATATTTTAAACTGAAGATTGTATGTAGCATAATGGATCCCACTATCCCCCTACAGGATACAAGTTGTTATATTAAAGAGCAAATGCAGATTTTTTCCAAATTTGTTTCAGTGCCATGCACATCCATATACTCCAACACTGGAGCTTTCATTCCTTCTCCCTCAGTCTTTCCTGTCCACACTTTGGATTGAGAGATAAGTTAAAATACAGTAAAACAATACATTGCTGCAGCAAAAAAGAAAGCACTGATTTAGTATTTTGCATTCCAACATAATATCAGCTCTACAGATCTCACGGTGGATCTGAAGAGAATTTTTCTGTAAGGGGATAATATATAATTGTACATATCATACAGCATCACTGAAGTGCAGCCATATCTGGGGTGGAGGGCAGTAGCCAACTGAAGGTCAGTAGTGTGGGGACAAGCAGGAAGGAGACTGTGTCAGAGCAGAAGAGGACAAAGCCCATGTCTTATTAGAAATACCATGGAATCTTTATTATCCCCACAAAACAAATAGCTAAATGTAATATTGTGGCCCCATTTCAATATCTAAATCCTGAGACCACACACAGTGAGCTCCCAAATACTCAATTTACCTGCTTCCTAAGGGAAAACTGCTAAATTGGATTGTGCTGTGATTTGAACGAGGCAAAGGTTTCAAATCAGCTGCTTAGTCCACTAAGCCATCGGTCTGGCTTTCATTTTGCTTTGTTTCTAAGCTATCCCATAACAGAATGCAAAGTGGCAATCTCAGGTAGTGATTCTGCTGCTCAAAAGGTTTGGTTCTTTTAAAAAAAGGGTAGATACTTTCACTTCTGAATTTCACCAGATAGACAGCATTCTACATTCACATGTTATACACCTCTGCCTCGATATAACGCTGTCCTCGGGAGCCAAAAAATCTTACCATGTTATAGGTGAAACCGCGTTATATCGAACTTGCTTTGATCTGCCGGGGTGCGCAGCCCCGCCCCCCCGGAGCACTGCTTTACTGCGTTATATCCAAATTCGTGTTATATCGGGTCGCGTTATATCGGGCTAGAGGTGTATTAATAATTCAGTGGAAGCCGGTGACATCTGAAAGCTGGGAAGCGCTCACAGAGCTGCCCTCAAAACCCATTTACAGCAATGGGCAGAAATCATAATGTAGTACATTCAAAAAGGGCAAGCACTGCCCACCCTGCCTGCAGTTGCCAGTTTGCATATGAGAGCCCCAGGTCAATGACCACACCTTTGCACCACAACCTCTATCCCAACCCCTGAACTGGCAAACTGATATGTGTGAGAGTGTGCGGATCTTAAAGGGTCGGGAAACTTCAAAATTCAGCTTTAGTCGGGAAACATGTTACAAGTTTAACTATGGAATGACTGAATGTGACTCCAATTATTCATAGACTATAAGGCCAGAAGGAACCATTAGATCATCTAGTCTAGGTATATATGTCTTCCACAGGTCATTAAATTTCACCCGGTTACCCCTGTATGAGCCCAATAACTTGTGTTTGGCTAAAGCATATTTTCTAGAAAGGCCTCCAGTCTTGATCTGAAGACATCAAGAGGTGGAGAATCCACCACTTCCCTTGGTAGTTTGTTCTAATGGTTAATCACCCTCACTGTTATTATGACATTAATTCATGGGCTTTAGTTGTTGTTTTTTTTTAAATAACGACCAGCTCTATAATAAAACTGACAGTAAATAGATAATTTTAAAAGATAAAAATATTAACTAGCGTGGCCCTCATCTTTTTATTCTGTCTCTTTAAAATCAGAGTCTTACTTACCAATCAGGGCAAATACTGCTTTGACAATCCCCTCAATAAATTCCAGGCGCTGAAATCCTGCCCTGGAACCAAAGTAACAAGCATTCTTGTTCTTTCGACAGACATATTTTAGTGGGTACTTCACTGACCACCACAAGCCAAAGAGGAGGAAAAAACTCCCAGGCAGAGCATGACCTTTGAAATTGCCCATGTCTCTCTATAATGCAAAAACCTGAAAAGAAACACAGATTGCTGACTGAGTAAGGTATTTCTAGGAAGACTATCAGTTATAATTTGATATATGTAGGCTGCAATTTTCAAAGGACCCTAAAGGAGTTAGTTGTCCAAATACCACTGAAATTCAGTGGGATTTGGGTGCATAATTCCCTTAGGCTGCTTTAAAAATCCCAGCCCGAGTCTTACAAGTTTACATAATTTTGCAAAATGAGAAGGATTGTAAGATTTCCAGGACAGGTCACTCTAAGACAAAAAAAGTTACAACACAACATTCCAGGTGTTGAGATTATACTTGCAAAGAGATCAGTGAAAGATAGATAAATAGATAGATAGTATAAATACTTAAAGCCCATTTCTGCCACCCCCCATCCCCCCTTAGTGAATGCTGAAACAGCAGTGCCATTCAGGTCAGCAGATTTTGGAGCAAATATGGATTCGATTTTTCACTTTCACAATAATAATCATAGAATTCCCATCATATGCAGTCAATCTGATATAAACAGAATACGAAGGCTCTAGAATCTTTCCCTTCTCCTTAAATACAACCTTGTACAGCCATTTTCCAGCTGTGGTCTGTGGTCCACAAAGTACTCATTGACTGCCCATGTAATGTTGGCTGGTCATGTAGTGTCAGCTCTACTTCTTGTTTCCAACTGCTAAACTCCATTACCCGCTAAAAATACATCAGATACCTTCCCAATATAACCTTTCCATGGAAGCAGTGGCTGAAGATGCCACAAGGATGTTGCCCAGTTGCACGTGGAGGGGAGGAGACCCACATAATCACAAACGGGAGGGAAGAGATCCCTGAGACAGCCTACTAGCATTTGTTCCACCCTGTGGGACCATCAGAGAACTCCTGGGCTAGAACAAATACAAGGAGTCCAGACCACACAGAAATCCCATTGAAGTGTGCACAAATGAAGTAAAAAAATGTGTCTAACATAGAGGAAAGATCTGTGAGATAGTTATTACCGAACTATCAGAACAGGGAGATGTGGCATTGTCTGCCAAAGCCAGTCCATTTCTTGATCTGCCCAGCAGAGATCATCACAAGCACCAATGCCTAACCATTCAAGTTTGGGAGTGAGAGATGTACTGTTAAGAGATTCTGATTCAAGAGCTCCTCACTCACGCATGCATCTTTTACACTATTCAGCAGCACCTTGCTAGTTTGGTCTTACACTCTTTGCAGCACCAACACAATCTGAAATTCTGGGATGTGGTGCTTGTGTTTCAAGCTTTTAAAGATTCCACTTGTCTGGAAAGTGTTAGTCTTTGGTTGGTCCAAAGCCTGCTGACCAGAATGGTACTGCTGCCTTGTTTTAGACATGTTATTTTTTCCTCTGAGTGAAGGAAAAAATCTTCCCTCTCTGTGTGTTTTGATCTCACTGAATGCCATTAATTAGAAATGTTTTATTCAGTCTACATTCGTCATTCTCTGCAGGTGCAAAGCCTTACCCTGCACCATACATCAAAACAAGATACTGGATTAGAGATGCAAATTAAATCCATAAGAAGCCCTCATTTAGAGGGAAGTTACAATTACAATATGTCTGGTTCAAATGCAAATCAGCATGTTACTGCCATATTTAGTACATAGTCAATAATACCTGAGACTATAAGAATAAGCTATTAAGCAAGGTAATAAGAAAACTGACATTGCAAAAGTTATTTCCTGCCCTAAAACATGTCCAGATAGCCCATTTACAATTCACATTTCTCTTTCAAAGTAAGAAGGGGGGAAACCACACTTTTCCAAATAGGGGAAACAGAAAATGACTACACACAAGTGCTGTCAAATGCACAAAGTAAACAAACTAAGCACACATAAAGATAGATGATCTCTGATCCTTGAGTTATACAGCCAGGTGTCACTTGTAAAAAAAAATCAAACAGAATCATGCTTTAAATTGATGTGTCCCCTATAAATCTGTATCTCCCAGGTCCCCCCAAAATCCATACTCATCAGCTACAACATACATGCTGCTTGTTATGTCATACCCCTGCCAGCTGGGTGTCACAGCACAAGATGGGAGGAAGGATGTGGGCTCATAGATGTAGGGAGCAGTCAGGTAAATTATGCTTTAATACTCAAGCAGATTTGAAAGAGTCAGTTCTTATTCAATATCCTCTGGCTATGAAACAAGCCATGCAGTAAATGGAACACTATGGTTTCATGCATTCATTTCTGCCTTTGAAGACCTAAATTAAACTCCAGTCAGAGTTAAACATCACTCAGACTATTCCCTAGTGCAGAGGTCTCCAAACTGTGAGACGCGCCCCCCCCCCAGGGAGGCACGGAGGATCATTCGGGAAGAAGTGGCTGGGGCCCGGGCCAGCCCCTGCAGGAGGCAGGGAAGGAGCCCCACCCAGCTCCACTCCTGTCGCCAGCCCCAACTGATGGCTCTGCTCCTGGCCCTGCACCTGAGTCTCCGCACACGGCCCTGTACCTGGGGTCCAGGCTACTGGCAACACACACAGGGCCCTGGCTACCAGCCCTGCTCCAAGTCGTGGCCCCACTCCTGGCCCTGGCTCTGGGGGAGGGAGCAGCCAGGGTTAAGGTGAGGCGCAAGGTAAAAAATTTGGAGACCACTATTAGTGACTATTTCTTCACACTGCACTAATATGGTACACAGGACTGGTTACAAGTCCCAGGGCTAGGTTTGCCAGACAGCGCTTCTCCTTAGTGTACAGGCAACTTGCCTCAGGTGGCACGTGACTAGGATTCACCACCAAATTTGGTCTGCTGGTTAGCTTCCCCGGCCCGGGCCAGGTATTGATGGGGAGTGTGACGTGAACGCTGATCCATGCTCGCCCAGACAGCACTGAGGCATACTGTACAGGGAAGCTAATACACTGCCTGGTTATTCACAAAGCCTTGTTAGTAGTTTTTAGAAGTACTATATTAATACCTTTTTTTAATAATGAGAAAATGAGACAACATATCCTATACTGGATCAGGATACAAACTACTGTCAAGTTGGAGGATGCAATATATGCATGTAGCTCTCCTTCCCTGCACATTCCTTTGCTACATCATATGCCTTATAATTTCCTGTGTTTATCAAACCCCGGAGGATGTTACACTAAAGAGGACAGTCAACCAAAAACACTTTTAAAAATGATGCAGAGTAGTGAAATTCTAAGGCCTCCCTCCTTTTCTGTCCATCCAGGCAGCTTTATGAGAGAAGCACGTCCAGTACAGCAGTCCCCATTAGAAAGTCTGCATTTGTCAAGTTACCACAGTGATATCCATAACAATTTTTCCTCCCCTCTACTAATATCAGGAAATAACTGTGGGATGCTTATGACATCTTGTATCAAATGCAGTACTACCACCTACTCAGTTATTCCCCATTTTGTAGCTGTGCACTTGATTTTGCCTTCCTAAGTGAAATACTTTGCACTTGTCTTTATTGAATTTCATCTTGGTGAATTCAGACCAATTCTCCAATTTGTCAAGATAATTTTGAATTCTAATCCTGTCCCCCAAAGTGTGTGTGTAATGGTCTCCACTCAGGGTCTGGTTGGGAAGCATGGCCTAGTGGTAATGGCCACAACTGGACTGCCAAGGGGGTTGTGGGGGAGGGAAGCCCGGGCCCTCTCACTCTACCAGGCTCCGACCCAGGGCCCTTTTAGCTACCAGTAACCTGGCAACCAAGACTACTTAAGGCTGTCCTCCCTGGGCCTCTTTCTCTCGTCTCCCACCCTGGGGTCATCTCAGTCCAAGGCCTTCGCTCACTTTCAGCACTGCTCCCCAACTGAGCTAATTCGCTGCCTTTTAATTCCTCCAGCAGATGGAGCATTTGCTGCAGGTGTGGCGGGGCGGGGCTGGCTGAGCCCAAAATGACCCCTTAAGACCTTGTTGTTCAGTGTGGGGTTTGTACACCCCATCACACACCCTCCCGCTCAAGATGGAATCTGGGGAGTCGGGGCCATCCAATTGTGCCCCCTCTTCCCTGGAAAAGAAGTAGCATTCTGGTGCGCTTTCCCAGCTCGATGTTGAATTTGGAATGCGTAAGGTTGGAGAGACAGGTACCAGCACATCAGTCGGGAGTTTGTGTCCTTCATGGTGTTTAGCCATCTTAATGGGGCATGGTCGGTGATGAGCTTGAATGGGTTTCTCAGGAGATAGTATCAGAGCGAGTCTATGGCCCATTTCACTGTCAGGCCCTCCTTCTCTATGACAGAGTAGGCTCTTTCTTGTGGGAACAGCGTGCGACTCAAATAGAGCACTGGGTGTTCCTCCCCCTTTATTTCCTGAGATAAAACAGCGCTGAGTCCCACATCGGAAGCATCTGTCTGCAAAATGAATTCTTTGGAGAAGTCTGGACTGAATAGGACTGGTTCTGTACAGAGGCGTTCTTTCAATTCTTGAAAGGCCTTTTCACAGGCCTCGGACTAGTGTACTTTCTTGGGGATGTCGTTCATGACGAGGTCTGTGAGAGGGGCTGCAATCGTCGAGAATCTTGGTACAGCAGTAGTAACCAGCAAGTCCCAAAAAACTCCTGACCTATTTCTTGGTGGTAGGTCGTGGGGTGACCTTGAGGACCTGGACTTTATCTATAAGAGGCCGGATCTGGCCTTTCCCCAAAGTGTATCCCAGGTAGGTGGTTTCCTCTTTCCCTATTTTACCTTTTGCAGGATTTGCTGTTAGTCCAGCCTGTTGCAGGGAGCAGAGCATGGCCACCACTTGGGCCAGATGTTCTTCCCAGGTTCGGCTGTAGATGACTACATCATCTAAATAGGCTGCGGCGTATGCGTTATGGGGCTGCAACACCTGGTCCATAAGGCGTTGGAACATTGCGGGTGCCCATGGAGTCCAAAGGGCATAGTTCGAAACTGGTACAGACCGAATGGAGTGGCAAAAGCATTTTTTTCTTGCGATTCTGGTGTGAGTGGGATTTGCCAATACCCCTTTGTAAAGTCTAAGGTGGTGATGTACTGAGCTTCGCCCAGCTAGTCTAGTAATTCATCCACCCAGGGCATGGGGTAGACATCAAATTTGGAGATCGCATTAACCTTCCTGAAGTCAATGCAAAACCAGACAGTGCCATCCGGCTTTGGGACTAATACAACAGGGCTTCGCCACTCGCTGTGGAATTCCTCAATGACCCTGTCATAAATATAGAGAGAAGGGTAGCATAAAATCCCTCCTTGGCAGCTGTACTGAATCACCTTACCTGTAAGGGGTTAAGTAGGTCAAACAACCTAGTTGGCACCTGACCGGAAGGACCAATGAGAAAAGAAAATACTTTCAAATCTGGGGAGGGGGGGGGAGGTTTCGTTTGGGCTCTCTCTTTGTTGTTCCCTCTCCGGACGGAGAGAGAAGCCAAGCAGGTACAACATCTCCTGAAAATAGACCTGGAATATTCCATCTAAAATCACAGAAATTGTAAGTAAGGGAAGGAAATGTGTTAGGTTATCTTTTGTTTTAGCTTGTGAATTTTCCTATGCTACAGAGGTAGTTTTATTCCTGTTTTTGTAACTGTGAAGCTGAGCCAGAGGAGAATCCTCTGCGTTTAAAATCTTTTTATTTACCCTGTAAAGTTACCTTCCATCCTGATTTTGCAGGTGTGATTTTTTTACTTTTTCTTTATAGATAAAGTTCTTCTTTTAAGAACCTGATTGATTTTCAGTGTCCTGAAGACAAAGGGTCTGGTCTGTGCTCACACTGCTAACCAATTGATTGGTATATTATTCTCAAACCTTCCCAGGAAAGGGGGTGAAGGGGTTTGGGGAGATATTTTGGGGGGATAGGGATTCCAAGTGACCCTTCCCTGAAATTTTGTGTAAATCACTTGGTGGTGGCAGCAATACCGTCCAAGGTTCAGTCTGGATGTGGTGGTGCATGAGGTGGGTCCTTCCTGGTAGGGAGGAAAACACCATTGGGAAGGTTTTCACTAGGCTCTACACCTGGGCTCTTTGTTCAAGGCAAAGTTGTTCCCCCACCTGTATAGCCCCTGGGGACAGGGCGTAAGGTACTTGGGGCCCCAGTTCTGGCTCTGGGGGGCACAGGGTGATGAATAGACTTTCTCGTTCTTTCCACGCCTTCAGCAGGTTGATGTGATAGACCTGGGTGGGCTTCTGTTTGTCAGGTTGTCTAACCTCATAATTGACTGGCCTGACTTGGCACACAATTTCATAGGGTCCCTGCCACTTGGCCAGTAGTTTAGACTCCATGCTCGGGAGTAGAAGGAGGACATGATCGCCTGGCCTGAAAGTGCGTACCCGCGCTCCCTTGTTATAGGAGCGTTCCTGGGTTTGTTGGGCAGTGAGGAGGTTTTCTTTAGCCACAGCTCCCACAGTCTCAAGTCTCCCTCTGAGTCTCAACATGTACTGTAGGACATTCTGAGTTCTCAGAGTTTCAAAAGTTCTGTGGCAATAGTCTTTGCATTGGTGTTATGGAGTGGGATTGCCTCCGGATAGCGAGTCGCAAAATCAACTATCACCAATAGATGTTTGTATCTGGCGGCACTTTTTTCCAGGGGCTGACAAGGTCTATCCCAATTCATTCGAAGGGGACATTGATGACCAGGAGAGGGACGAGGGGGGCTTTCATCCCCCCTTTTGGCCTGACTAGCTGGCATTCTGGGCAGGAGTCGCAGAAGTTTTTAACTTCTGGAGCTGTGGGCTGCAGGTCTGCTCACCTTCAGCACTGCTCACCAACTGAGCTAGTTTGCTGCCTTTTAATTCCTCCAGCAGATGGAGCATTTACTGCAGGTGTGGCGGGGCAGGGCTGGCTGAGCCCAAAGTGAACCCTTAAGCCCTTGTTGCTCAGTGTGGGGTTTGTACACCCCATCACAGTGTGCAACTCCTCCCAACTTGATGTCACCCCGCACATTTTTTAAGCACACTCTCCACTCCATTATCCAAGTCATTCATGAAAATATTGAATAGTATTGGACCCAGGACTCACCCCTGCGGAACCCCACTAGATACATCCCCCCAGTTTGACAATGAACCATCAGTAACTATTCTTTGAGTATGGTCTTTCAACCAGTCGTTCACACCTTATAGTAATTTGGTCTAGACCACATTTCCCTAGTTTGCTTATGGATAAGGCTACAATTTAGTCATGGGTATTTTTTAGTAAGTCATGGACAGGTCACAGGCAGTAAACAAAAATTCACAGCCCGTGACCTATCCATGACTTATACTATAAATACTCCTGACTAAACCTTGGGGTGGGGGTGGAGGGTGGGCGTGTGCTGCTGCAGGGGGGGAAGGGGCACCCTGGGGGTGTGCTGCTGGGGCGGTCCCCAGGGCCAGCTGCCCGGGGCTGCCTGAGCAGTGGCCGATACAGCTGGTTCCGGGGCCACTTCATCAGCGGCTGGTGCAGCTGTCCCTGGGGCCTCCAGAGCAGCGGTCAGTGTGGCTGGCTGCGGGTCCGCTCCAGCAGCGGCCGGCACGGCTGGCCCCGGGGCCGCCTGAGCAACTGGCCCCAGAGCCAGCTGCTTGGGCAGCCCTGGGGTCAGCCACACAGGCCACTGCAGAAGTCATGGAGGTTGCAGAAAATCACAGAATCCGTGACTTCCACGACCTCTGTGACAGACACAGAGCCCTACTTATGGAGAATGTTATGTGGGACTGTGTCAGAAGTCTTAGGAAAATCAAGATATATGATGGCTACTGCTTTCCCCCATCCACTAGGCCAATAAACCTGTCAAAGAAGGAAATTAGGTTGGTTTGGCATGATTTATTCTTGACAAATCCATGCTGGCTATTCCTTATAACCCTATTATTCTTCTGGACTTCTGGGACCTCACCCGTCTTCCAGGAGTTCTCAAATATAATTGCTAATGGTTCCAAGATTGCTTCAGCTAGTTCCTGAAGTACCCTGGAATGAACTGGAGATGAATATGCCTTAGCAGTGGAAGTTTGTTTTATCCCATGTTTCTGATACTTTAAGCAGAGATAAAGCTGTCAAAGTCAATGGGCTGCCATGCTGCTGATCACCCCCACTGAAAGGGTGGGTCCATCTTATTCCTAACCAGAAATCATAATTCTCTATTTGCAGTATCACAACTAATTACTGTAGAGTCTGACACCAGCGAGAGCATTAAGATTTCAAGTGCGGAATACTTAATTTTGCAGGGTACAGGCACCTTAGAATAAGCAGCTGGAACAGATACACTTTTCAGAACGAAGAGCCAGTTTTCATGCAACTATCTCTGATCAGACACATTCATGATATGACAGGCAAAGGTGCCTCTAACTGGTTATTTTTCCCAGGAGGTATCGGTAGCTCTTAAATCAGTTTTATCAGGGCAAATATAGCATCGTAAAACAAAAAGATATAATGTCAGGTTGCAAAATTAAGATTTTTCAAATTTAAGATAAGTAGAAAGTTTTAAAAACCTGTGTTTGGATTTAAAGATTCCCCTGCAGCCTGTGAAACCTAAACATTACAGCATCATACCGGTACATGAGAACCAGAATGTGAAACTGATCTTTATATTCATTGTTCAAGTTGAATGAAGTGTGCAAGTAGATACTCCAGTGGTGCCAGCCTTGGTGTCCCCTCCAGCCACTTCTCCCACAAGCATCTGCTCTTCCCAACCCACCCCCATGATGACCTCTTTTCATAGAACACTCTCCTGACATTGTCCTGCAAAGCTGCTACCCTCCCCATTTAAATCTCTCCTGAAAACTTAATTCTGTGATAGGCAATACAAGCAAGTGAATATAATTTTTATTAAAAATAACTTCATAAAACACTATGTGGGCTTCTATAAACCGAGTACCCATGTAACCTCATTACAATAAACCGTGGCTTCCTCACCCCATCCGTCCCTTCAGTCTGTCATCCTGGAGGTTGTGATCTATCTACAATTTAGATTGTGATCTGAAGCAGGAGCCATCTTTGAAGCACTTAGTACATTTATGGGCTATAATAAAGAATATAATGACTCTTGTTATCTCCAAGTTCACCAGATGATTCATTCCAATTTATACTTGCACACTTAGTATTTTACAAACTTTTTTACCATCAAGTCCAGTATGCTTGCTCCAGGATTGGCCAACACGTGATGCTGCAGGGAAAGATGAAAAGTCAACATGGGAAACATATGAGCAGAAGTGGAAAAAAGAAATTCCTTCCTGACTCACACTACAGTCAATAACACATAGAGCATGAGATGTCATTACCTTGTCAATACTTGGAATTTAGCAATCTGTGTCCAGCACCTGGAGTAGACAAAGAAAGCTATGATTTACACCATTTCTTCTTATTCCTGTTTCAAGCAAAATTAATTCATCCTGTACAATTTGCAGCTTTCCTCATCTACATTTCAGGTTTCCCTGGGCAGCAGCTATACTGGTTGCTGGCCGCTACCACTGAATCAGGACTAACCTCAGAGATAGGCCAATCTCAGAGATAGACAGGGCCTTAACCTGTTTGACTGTTCTTGTCAACATTCTCAGAGATGGCCCTGCTGCCCCACAGGCTACAGCAGCTGGCCGTGAACCAGCCAGAGAGCAGAGTGGGCAGCAGGTGATGCTCATGACAGTTGATTACTGTCACCTTCTGCTGCTAAAAGCAAATGAGGTTAGGAACAAGAGAGAGGGGAGACACCCAAGCCACCCCAAACACACTCTAGATTCCTCATGGAAGACTGCACTGCAGTGTTGCTAACTCTTGTGATTACAGAACAAGTCTCACGATACTTAGTGTTTTTCTTAAAGCCCCAGCTTCCAAGCTCATGTGAGAATCTCAGCTTTCATTTAGAAAACGTTTCTAACTTTCATGGCTGTGGAGAAAAGCTGAAAAATACGAACACTAACAGCTGAGAAAACAGAAGGCAAATTAAAAGACCAAAAATGTATGTTTGAGTCTCATAATTTTGAGGGGCCTGACCCATGAGTTTTGAATGCTTGAGGCTGGTGATACTGCCTTGTTATTATTTATTTGTATTACGGTAGCTCCTACGAGTTCCCGCCATGGACCAGGACCCCATTATGCTAGGTACTGAACAAACACAGAGTAATGGGAGAGCAGGAGAGTGCCACATGGCTAATTGCCATCAGGCCAGCTGCATCCAGCAAAACACTTGGGCTGAGCAGAGGAGGAGCACTCATGTGAGCTGAGGCTAGGCCCAGTGGCATAGCCTGTTCCCCTCCCTCTTCCATGAACCCCTTTTTTTTCTGCTGTTGGAAGTCTTCTCCTCAAGATAGGGCCTGCGAGATGCAGTGTGCTCTGCATGCTGACCCTCATGCAGCTGAATGAGCATACTGCCCCTGGCAGGCACTACTGTGAGGAGATGCAAAAAGCCATATGGGACAGGGAAGAGAGATGGAGGAAGAAGGCCTGGGCACACCACACAAACAGTATTGTTAAGTTTGAAAACTTGTCCTGTAAGTAAGCCCAATGCACCCCAGGCATATGAACCCCAGAAGCAGGGATATTCCCCATTTAACAGCGCACATTTCACCTTCTAGTGACTACATGGGCATTTGGTAATGTTGGTAACATTAGTAGGAAATGAAAAATCCTCCAAAATGATGGACAGAGCATAAGAGGGCTCAATGCTGCAGCCCCTCTGCAGACAGAAACCCTATTGAAGACAGTGAGAATGCTACCCATAGAGTAGCCACAGGATAAGGCCTTAATAGATCAACCAAACCAATGGCTACAAGTAATAGGCCAAATATTCCTCCAAGATACATCCAAGCATCATCATTGACTTCAACGGGCCCCAATTTTAGATGTGTCTTGACTCTGAGCCCCTGTAGAGAAAGCAACAGGCACAACAATATAGGGAAATACAAAGTTATAAGATGTCCTAGTCCAGGCTTAGCCTAGTTAAAAAGTTAGTGCTGAAGAAGTGAGGTGAAAAGAATTATACAGGCTCAGCAACCTGAATGAAGTGTTAACCCACTTCCTGAACTGGAGAAAAGAGTGACCAAGAATTGGCCTGGCACTCCGATTAACTAATGAACACATTGTTATGATCATACCTACAGCTTTTTCTTCTTTTCCATTGGGAAGAAAGATGGAGCTGGACTCTTAAGCATGGCCTGTACTGTACCCTGCCCTATAGTAAAGAATGGGTGTAGCACTCATTTCTTTGCACAGTACAAACGAAGAGCTTTTAATGGAGTTTGCTTACTTATGTGTGGAAAGTCTGCCAAGCAAATTACCAAGGCCACAAGAGTTTTGCCCAGTCCAGTGAACATCTAGGAAGGGAGGAGGATAATAATGTCTATTGCTCTCTGCTATAACTAAATCCGTATGGCTCTGTGGGGACTAAGCAGCAGAAGATAGGCCATATCCTGCTCCCACTGACATCAATAGGAGTTTTGCCATTGACAAATCCTGGTTCAACAGTGTCTTAAGACTAATGAACTGGAGAAAGCCTTTAAATCTTTTGGTGCTACTGCTCTGGCCACTTGCTGCTGTAAATGAAAAATGGGCTAGTCACAGAAAGATACAATATTCAAGAGAAGACAGAAAACAGCCAACAGTAAATCAAAAAGAAAGTTTATCCAAAGATAGCTGCAATCATTCACTCCATTTTACTATTCTACCCCTATGGTAATTCTCCTTGTTTCCACTCATATTCACCACAGACAAAAAAATCTCAAATATTAACCTACTCCACCCACAGAGGGTAAATATGGGGAAAGCCCAAATAAGTAATGCTGAATGTTGTAAGAAGACATTTTAATTAGAACAGGGTGAATAATGGATTTTTCAGTTTGCTGGCAATTCCAAA
The DNA here is from genome assembly GCA_003942145.1 of Platysternon megacephalum. NCBI lineage: Eukaryota > Metazoa > Chordata > Testudines > Platysternidae > Platysternon > Platysternon megacephalum. Next base: position 4,039,050 of record QXTE01000116.1, read on the forward strand.
GAATCGAAAAAAGTTTCATTTGGGTCAAACTGAAAACTTATTTTTAATATTTCCAGCAAATTACAAAGTAAAACAAAAATTGAGTTGGCTCAGAATCAAATGTTTCATTTTCATGTTACTGAAACATTTTGATTTTTCAATCCGGTCAAAACTATTCATTGAATTCAACGCATTGACTAGTTTCAGGTCAACCAAAACTATGTTTTTCAGCAAATAAACTATTCACTGGCAAAATTTCATCCAGCTCTAATTCGGATTAGGAATGGTGATTTTAGTGTGAATGATCAATGTGTCCTCAAAAGCAACACCAACACATTTTTATTTACAATGGTGACCTACTTAAGTGTGTGCCATTACTCAACAGATGAACAAAAACAGTTACACAAGATCATAATATTATCAGAATAAAGTTATAACACCAGACAAATCACAAGTAGCAGGTGTGCAAATACAAAATGATTTAAAAATGCAGAGGTATAAACGCTTTAAAACTTTAACTTCTTGTGCATTTCAGTTGCCAACTGCTGAAAATTCTAAAAACTGCCTACTAAAAAGGTAAAAAAACATTTGGAATATGCAATTCAGTGAACATGTAAAGTTGTAGAACTATCAGAGGAGGAGAATGAGTGATTTCTGAAATCTGGAATAACATGGAGCACTCAGAGATTTTAAACAGAATAAAGTAAAATAGGGAGCCTGGTAGTTTGGGAGTTTCTAACATTTAATAAGTGATCGTTATTAAATTCCAATTCAGTTCTTTCAGCTAGAAACTGAACACGAAACACAGATTTCTCTCAACCTGAAAGACCCAAGAACGAGGGAGAAAGGTAAACAGTGCCAGCAACTTAAAACTAAGTAGGATTGTTTCATTCACATCCATAACATTTTCAGCAGCCTCTATTTCATGATTCAGAATTGCTGATGTAAATGATTTATAGTAACTGAAGTAAGAAGTCACCCACACTTTGAGTGGAATAGTCCAGAATATTTATGGGTTTAAAATGAAGCGCATTATTATATAATCCCATAAAAAATTACGAGATATATAGTATCTGAATGTAGAGTGTCAGTACCGCTTGACTGTAACAGACACATTGTACAGGTAATAAATGAGGGTACTCTGCTATCCCTCAGTTCTCCTGCTATGCACTTCTCATCTTTCAGCAGAGGATCTCAACAAAAGTTAGGGATGTCGATTAGTCCTCAGAGCAACCCTCAGAGGAGTTACCTAGAGCCAGGAATAGTACCCAATAATCTAGGAAACAAAACTCCTAGTCCTTTGCCCTAACCACTGGTCCACACTAGTCTGATTAGTCAGGGGAGGCTTGTTTGAAAGTGTTTGTACAAGGGAGAGAATGCAAGACACTAGTCTAGAGTAAGGAAGGCAGTGTCTGAGAGCACACGTTGCTGGATGCAACTCCCCTCCTCACCGAGAAGGAAATGGGGCTCACCCAGCAGACAGCACACCAGGATTTAAAGCAAATAATTTAGGGGATGCATGCAGAGAACACCGTTACAGCCGCTCAACTGCTTTTAAATCGGAGGCTCTTGTGCAGGGGCAGGCGGCATCTGCTTTGAGGCACGGACTGATTTCTTCCCTCTCCACAGTCAGTACAAAGTTTAAACCATTTTAACACATATTAAGCAACCCCTTACCTAACTTGGTCTGTTTCTCTGCAATTTCTTCCTCCTGCTTTCTTGCCTGTTTAAACTTGAACTGAGACCAATCTGCGGCTGTTGCCTTCAGCCACCTTTACAGTCCAGCTGTGCGCCGAGTCCCCGCCGCCTCCCATCTCTGAGTGGGAGTGAAACATTAACACCCCCTTCCCCCGCGTCTTCTTTGCAGCACGTAGAGAACGCCTCCAATTGTTGTCTGCAAAGGATGCGGCCCCCCTCCCCCACCGTCCGCAGCTGCCCAGCTGTGCCTCCGCTGGCTGCACCGCTGGGCGCTATACTCCAGCGCTGGCCTGTCTGCAACGCCCCCCGATTGCCTTTCATTGGTAGCGCTGCCTTCTCGGCGCCTTCGGATGGGCTCCAGGCGCAGTCAGTCTCTTGGCTCCCGGGTCCGCGTGCAGAAGACAGGCAAGCCGCAGGGGGAGGGCGGAGGCTGGAGTGATGTGGCACTGAGCGGCGGGGAGGGAGCGGAGGGGCGTGGAGGGGAGAGTGTCTGGGCAGGGGCGCCTCGCTGGGGTCTTGAAAGTGTGCAGAGAGCCAATCCCAAGCTGCGGGTTTACGGCACTGTCCCTGCCCCCCGTCTCAGTTATTTAAACTGACAGGCTGACTCCCTGTGCAGTTGTTAAGGGGATGCTGGATTTTGCAGGGCGTTTCAATCGGACACTAGTCCTGTATCTCTTTAATTTGTATTTTACTCATAGGTATGTCCGCAGGGGGCCCCAAAAGGGAGCATAGCCTGGGTCACCCTCCAAGACATACCAGCGTTTTGGTGCCCCCCTTCAAACCACTGCAGGAGTCCCAGTGTTTTCCCCAGGAATTGAAATGGGGGGGTGTTCGAATTTACGGGGGGGGAGGGTGTCAGGGCTGATGAGGGGTGAGACTGCGAGGGAGAAGGTGGGCTGTGTGGCACCATAGTAAAAACTGAAAAAAATGTTTCATGACCATTTTATTAAATTTAACTCATGTTTTAAAATCATCACACAAATTAAAGTTGGCTACTCAAGCCTCCCGTCCTATGGAGCACTACATCTACATCCTTCTTGGTTTCTTGTTATAATTTTGCACAACTCTGTTAATGAACTTCTTGAATGCAATGCGTTCATCTTTGGTGGGTTCTTGTGAGTCTGGTACTTCCATTACTTCAACTGATATGCTCATTAGTTCATTCACATGATCAGGCAGAAGGTGACTTCTTTCAGAACACACAATTCTATTCAATGATGAAAAAGAACGCTTAACTGTAGCTGTTGTGACTGGGAGTAGCAAGAGCAGTGACGGCTCCAGGGTTTTTGCCGCCCCAGGCAGCCAAAAACCAAAAACCAAAAAAAAAAAAAAAGCCGCGATCGCAATCTGCAGCTGCAATTCGGTGGGAGGTCCTTCGCTCCGAGCGGGAGTGAGGGACCCTCCGCCGAATTGCCGCCGAATACCTGGACATGCCGCCCCTCTCCCGAGTGGCCGCCCCAAGCACCTGCTTGTTAAGCTGGTGCCTGGAGCCGGCCCTGAGCAAGAGATGAATTCCTACTTCTTTCATCCCAGAAACATAGCACAAAGATCGGGTCAAGCCACTAGTGATGATAAAAAAGAAGTTGAAGTCAACTCTTCATTCATTCATCGTATGATATTCCACTCTGTGTTCAAATTCTCTATTCTGTCCTGAGCACATGGCAGCCCCATTGCTGGTAGTGCCTCACTTCACTCAACTGTCGGTATTTTATAGGACAGGGATCTGTAAAAGCTACGTAGAGATTGAGTAGACGTCGCTGTTGTAGATTCTAGAATCTAGAAGTTGCTGTTGTAGATTTTTAAGAATCAAGTCTGTGTACTTTTTCAGTTGTCTTAACAAACACTTCTTGTCCTCTTCACTTAAGGATTCAATATAAATGCCTTCATTAGTCAACTTCTGGACTGAAGTCTTTGCTTCTACCAGTACTTTTTCAATGGATAGCTCTCTGATTGATCCAAATGTAGCTTCTATTGCTGGACAAAGATCTACTACTGTTGTAGCAGATGCCAGAATGGCATTGTTTAATGACCCAAGTGGTTTCAACAGTAGACTTACAAGAGAGAGAATGGCAATAGTCTTCGTCGAACGTAGTAGCAAAAGTAATCCACCAGCCTCACTACTTAGATCCATCCCATCTTGGTAGATACTTTCCAAAGCCAGTAATAACATCTGGAGTAATTTTAAGACTACAGCCAAGGATCACTCATGAGAAAGTCAGAGGGTTTTCCCAGGTTGGACTAATTTGAACTTCAGTCCCAGTGTATCTTCTATATTTTCCAAGATATTCAATCTTTTTGGACTCTTGCTGAAAAAAGAATATAATGAAGACATTAAATTTATAGCTTTTTTAATGTCTTTTGAAGAGTCTGCAGCTTGTACACGCGCTAGTTGGAGTAGATGGCCCCTGCAGTGTGTATAGGAGAGATTAGGGTTACACTTTTCTCTGAGCAAAGCTTGTACTACACCATGTCTTCCAGAGAAGTTTGCAGTTCCATCAAATGCACAAGAAGCCATCTGTTTGGGGTCCAACTGACAAGCATTTAACTCTTCTAAGATGTGGGTTGTCACAGATGCAGCCGATGTGTCTTCTATAACTTGAATATCTAGAAATGCATCTACTGGCCTACCACTGACATCAAGATAACGTACACAATTACTTAATACTTGACACCCATTTGCATCAGTGCATTCATTAGCCATGTATGCAAATGTATTGAATGTGGTGAGAGAATTCTTCACTTTTTCAACTCTTGAGTCTTTCACTGTTGCACCGCATGCTTCTAGCCAGTCAGTTGAGATTCTTGCAGAAAGATAGTGAGAATTTGCTGGTCTTGTTCGGAACCAGTGTTCAACTTCAGGATGAACAAGTGACAATGCACTTAACATTGGCCTCCAGTTTGCAGTGTGTGGTATCTCTTGCTTAAATAGAAAGTATGATGCCACAGCCATGTTTGTTCACATGAACTGTGTTATGTCTCCAACATTCTTAACAGCCTCATTAACACTCACCAGTGTTGTCCTTTGTCAGTGGAGACTCAGAGTTCAGAGGTGCTTTCACATGAGTTCACCTCCCAGGTGGGGGGCAAGAAGGCACCTTGCTCATTCCTCCAGCTGCTCACTGTTCACTCTGGCCACTGTTGTTCGTTGTGCCACCGCTCACTCTATCGCTCTGTTGCCAATGGCCCTGCGCCGTCACCTTCTGCTGCCACCTGTGACTTCTGCCAGTTGGTCTCTTGAGGTTCCACCAGCTCTCAGTGATTTCAGCTGAGCTCTCAGTGGGGGAACCTCGCTGCTAGTGCAGACTGGGCCGTCTCTTCCACAGAAACACTGTCCCACAGCAGGTGCACTTAGACCTGATTATCAGTGATTTCAGCTGTAGTGGTCACTTAACAAAACAAAAGACTAGCTATGGAGCCTAATCAGCTCTGTCTTTAAACAGTGGAGAGGGGCAGTCAAATAGTACTTGTGACTCAGGCAGATCATCAAGCAAAACACCTGTCCCCACCCTCTCTCTTGATGCCCTCAATCAGCACAGGCTAAGTACAGTTCTACTGCCCTTTACTCATACAATAAGAATAACAACATTTCATTACCACCTTCTCCCCCCCCCCCGCCCCGCCCCGCATTCAAGTGATTTGTAACTCAACCCCAGCCAAAATCTATCACTTGGGCAACACAGCTGTGTTTGCTGAATACCTAGGTAGATTAGATGTGAATGTAAATACAATCTGGTCCTGAAGCCCCCAGCTCATCACTAGCTGTCAGGGAGAGCTCATTTAGACTTTGCTTACAAATCATAATTTGAAATTATTAGGTTGACCAATGTCACCAAAATGAATGCACTGACATTGTCATAAAAAACAACAGCTGTATAAGGAAGCTAGTCTATGTTGATATTTTTCAAATCTATTATACTTTTTCAGATACACGTATTTTATCATACACTTTATATGCTTTTAACGTGTGTATTAATGTTTCAATTTCAATTCAAATTTCCAAACAATCACTAAATTGGCAACACTGCATGTAACTAGTTCACATAACTGGGGGGTGGGGGGAGTGGGGAAATTCAGGGTGGGTGTACACCTAGGGGGCATGTAGGGAAATCCCTGTGCAGGACTCAGCAATTCTCACTGCTGGTTGCACCTTTGCACTCATTTGAATAGCCACAGGTTGGCAGCCCCTAGCACAGTTTAAGTGCCTTGGGCAGCTTTGTTCTGGGGTCAGCTCAGTTACTAGTCCTGGTCTACACTACGCGATTAGGTCGACGCAAGGCAGCTTACGTCAACCTAACTCTGTAAGTGTCTACACTAAAATGTTGATCCCACGGATGTAACTTTCCCGCTACGCCAGCTTAATGAGGCTATGTCTACACTACCGCGGTAAGTCGACCTATGCTACACAACTCCAGCTACGTGAATAATGTAGCTGGAGTCAACATACCTTAGGTCGAGTTACCACAGGGTCTACACCGTGGGGGGGTCAACGGGAGAAAATCTGCCGTCGACTTACCTTACTCTTCTCATCGGGAGTAGAGTACAGGGGTCGACTGGAGAGTGATCTGCAGTCAATTTGGCGGGTCTTTACTAGACCCGCTAAATCAACCACTGGTGGATCGATCTCAGAGCGTTGATCCCGGCTGTAGTGTAGACCTGCCCTAACTCCACCTCTATGAGAGGCGTAGCGCTTAGTTTGATGTAGTTATGTCGACACAGTGTCAGTGTAGACACTGTGTTGCTTACAACAACTGTTGCTGCCTTTCAGAAATCATCCCACAATGCCTGTCCAACTGACATTTAGATTGGTGCAAGTGCTCCTGGTGACGAAGTGCTCCAACAACACTAGGAGCATAGTGTGGACATATAAAAGTGATTTAATTACTACGGTGGCTGTATGTCAACATAACTTAGGTCGGCATAATTTTGTAGTGTAGACATTCCCTAAGAGATGCTTTCTTTTCACAGCTGACTTTTTTCCAAAGTAAAATAGAATATAGCGCAAGAATGACACTTTCTTGCAATTGTCACCTCTCCTGTCAACCTGTGGAACTCATTGCCAGGGTATGTTGTGAAGGCCAAAACTATAACAGGGCTCAAAAAAGAATTAGATAAGTTCATGGAGGCTAGATCCATCAATGGCTATTAGCCAAGATGGTCAGGGATGCAACCCCATGCTGTGGATGTGCTTAAAGAGCGAGTGAACAACGGGATTGCTCACCTGATGATTACCTGTTCTGTTCATTCCCTCTGAAGCACTTGGCATTGGCCACTGTCGCCAGACAGGATACTGGGCTCGATGGACCATTGGTCTGACCTAGTATCGCCATTCTTTTGTTCCTATCCCCCCATTCACTCTGGTTAATTAGCTAGAAAAGTGACTTTGTTTATAATAGAAGTGCCTTTTCTAGATCATAAAGATCTTTACAAATGTAGGCAAGGGTTATTGTGCCCATTTTACAGAAGAGGAAACTGAGGCACAGAAAGATTAGGTGACTTATCCATAGTCACACAGAAAATCTATGGCAGAGCCAGGAATAGAACCCAGGAATTATTATAAACTGAAAAGACTGTTAACAGCATAATAATACATTACATTATAAAGGATACCTTACACTATTTGCACAATATCAGATGGCAGTGACTATCAACACAGTTCAAAAGCCTTAAACAGGGGGAGTTTCTCCTTGAAAGTGTTTACCAGAAAGTTCTGGTAAACAGGTGTTTTAAAAAGTCCCTCCTTAGAGCCAGCAACACAGAAGCTGGAGTGGCAGTCCCTCTCCTCCAAAGCTCCCGGAATAGCCTATGATGCTAATCTCACCTCTTTTACTAAATAATCTGTTTTATGGGGCTGTCTAGAATAAGTCCTTACACCCCTAAAACTATGGTTGTCCCTGGATCCTTTTGAGAGGGCTAAATCTACACCCACCTCTCTAGTATACTACTATGAATATGCTTGCTTGCATATAATATTGTATAAATAGTTGCTGAAGGTGCCTTTTATACAAGTTTATATGGCAAGTGGAGTTGCCCTTCCAAATTGCATAGTGATATGAGCATTTACCAGAACTCCCACCTCACTCTAAGCAGAGTTCCAAGTTGTCCTCAGTTTCACATGAGGGGCAAGTCTGCCGTGTGCAGTCAGAATTTAATAAAAGGTATCACCCTATAAGTGAGAATACAGTGTTAATTGTCTTCCCCCAGGCCATCTAATCAAACCACAATATAAGTTGGCAAGTCTGTTGAGAGTACACAACAGCAGGATACAACATGGCATCCAGACCTGTTTTCTGGTCAGAAGGTACTTCTTTAGCAGTTTATTTTAAAACTGATAGTAGAGTGCTTCTCATGTAATGATACTGTCTCTGCCTAATGGATATCCTTCTGCTGCTGGGAAATTTTCAGGCAGACTAAACTACTTCAATCTGAGTGCACTTATCTCATCTGTTTACCAGTTGTCTGATGTGTTTGTGTTGGCAGCAGTGATCTCTGCCCTTCTGGGATTCACCATCTTCATCTTTATATACCAGGGGTCGGCAACCTTTCAGAAGTGGTGTGCCGAGTCTTCATTTATTCACTCTAATTTAAGGTTTCGTGTGCCGGTAATACATTTTAATGTTTCTAGAAGGTCTCTTTCTAGAAGTCTATAATATATAACTAAACTATTGTTGTATGTAAAGTAAATAAGGTTTTTTAAATGTTTAAGAAGCTTCATTTAAAATTAAATTAAAATGCAGAGCCCCCCGGACCGGTGGCCAGGACCTGGGCAGTGTGAGTGCCACTGAAAATCAGCTCGCGTGCCACCTTCGGCACGCGTGCCATAGGTTGCCTACCCCTGATCTAAAGGTTACAATCCTCCTGAAGTTTCCACGTTAGAATTTTTTTTCTTCCTAGTTTGCTTTTTTAAAGACTTAGGAATCACATCCCAAAATAGCTACATGAAGAGAAAGTTAAGGTTGCAAAGTCCAGCACTTAAAAGTTAGGAAATGCCAGATTTACAGTTGCCTGTGCAACCTTAACTCAGCCCCCTTGTGTGTATGTGTTATGATACAGTCTTTAGTTTCATAAATAATATATATACTCCCCCCTCTCCCCATGGAACCTCTGCCTCATTCAGTGCACAGGATGAACCTGCTCTGATGAAGAATCTGGGTTGTGTAGTGAAAGGAGCTGTTGTCTGTTGCCCCCCTCGCTTATTTATTGCAAAAATTGGAAAGTGTGTGGTGAGTGAAGCAGAGGATTCTAGCAAGAGAAAGGATGGCCTCTTGGCTAAGGAAGTAGAATGCCACATAGAAGAATTAGATTCTATCCCTGTCTCTGACACAAAGTTCCTATGTGATGGTAGGCAAGTCCCTTAAACCAAAATGTTCACAGGTGGTCACTAATTGTGTGTTCTTGTTTTGAGTGCCCAATAAAAGACACATGGGGTCAAATTTGCAGAATTGCTATGTACGCATGATTCCAATTGAAATTATTTGGAGCTGTGCTTTCAACCTTATAAAGTGATATAAAATGCAAAATACTCTTAAAAGAGTCTGGCCCTAGGTGTATTCCAAAATGTATGGGTAATTTTGATCTGCATTTCTGTGACTCAGAAAAATGGAGATACCACCTTACCCCAAGGGTTTTGTGAAGATTAATTAATGTTTATGAAGCCCTCAGATACTACAGCTGAGAATACCATACCATGAAAAAATTAATATTTCTGTATTCAGAGTGGGATTTGGATGGTGTATGGCAAATAAGGCCTGAAGCCACACACTGAATCAAGAGACCCAATTTGTTCTCTAAGCACTGGAGCCAGGGTGCTATGGGGGAAAAAATAGGATGTGATCATGTAATTAAAGATGGTATTATAATAGATACAAATGGACCATGTTAAGGTTGTCAAGGCGATTTCAGTTTAGGCATTTCCTGACTTTGCAACCTTAATGTTATTTTAACCTTATTTTTATGATGCAATTTCCTTTTCATCAATGTTTTTTCCAGCCAGCTTTACCTCTGATTCACTAGCTGTCCTCGGCACGTACTTTTGGTGAGTCAGGAAAGCAGGCTGGCCAGCAGGGATATTGGGGTGGGTTCTAGAGACGATATGAGATGTGTGTAAGCAGGGACCCAGACAGAGAAAGCAGGACCTGAGGGTTATATGAGGTTGAGTAGTGATTTGGAGAACATCAGGGAGGTTCCATCTGTGTGTGTGTGTGTGGCAGAGTAAAAATACTTTTCGGGGAGGGCCAGAGTAGGATTGTAACTGTGCCGGCAGCCAGGGAAGGACAGAGCACTATGTCTGTACATAGATACAGCAAAGACTTCTCATGGTACTGCCACTAGAGCTGGGCAAATAATGGATGGTTCAGTTCACTGGCGATTTAAATAAAATGGTGTGAGGTCCACCTGAAAACAATTTTTCAAACTTTTTGGTGAATCAAAAAGGAAAAAAAAAATGTTTGGGGTCATTTTTTGATTTTGACAAAATCAAAAATTTCAATTTCACCAGTTTTAACTGTTTCTGATTGTTAAATAATATTAAATGAAGTTTTTAAATTAAAAGTTATTTTGATCTGCAAAATCAAAACATTTCTGAAGTATCAAAATGTTAGTTAATGTTGTGTTTGTTTGATGATGACAATTTGGCAAACCCAAGATGAATTCACAGAACTCTTGTCACCGAACCTGCATTTTTTTTCACCAAAAAGGGTAACATACAAAAAAGTAACCCAGCTCTAGCTGCCACCTCAGCTCCCCAACAGCCCTTTAGTGCTAATGCCTCAGAACAGAGGCTGGTGCTACTCTTGCCCCGCCCTCCCTTCCACCACCACCCTCCCCTCCCCCAAGCACTAGGCAACAGTGACAAAGGAGCCAGGTTTCTGCATTGGTGCATTAGAGAGATTCCCCCACTGCTGAAGGGGTAAGTACATAGGTGATTGCTTTGAGATACTGGTAGTGATTTTAAGTGAGTTTTGGGTGTGGTGGCTGGAGAATAGACAAAGTGCCTACTGGTTTGTTATTTTCTGTTTGTTTATTTCGGGGAAGGGAATAGAGGCAAGAAAATCAGCAACATGAGTGAGAGTGAGGCTCAGAAAAAGCTAGAACTGCACAGGTTGCAAATGGCTGAGAAAGAAAATGAACATAAAAGACAGATGGAATTAAAACAAATGGAAATTAATGCAGAGGCAGCCAGGGAGGGGGCTGCCCATAAAAGAGCCATGGAGTTAAGAGACAGAGAAATACAGGCCCAGATTGAGGGCCAGAAGCATGAACTGGCTGTTATGGAGTGGAAGAGACAAAAGCCTCCAACTGCTGGCTCCACTTCCCCAAAAATCCACAAATGGGAGCGACTTTGTCCACAGTATGATGAATCCAGCGATATTGCCGAATATTTCATCACCTTTGAGAGACTGTGCACCCTCCATGCTATCCCTGAAGATCAAAAGATGACCAAATTGATAACAAAATTGACTGGCAGAGCTCTGGACATATTCAATAAGATGCCTATCAATGATGCTTCAAACTATGGTAAATTTAAGGAACTGGTTTTGAAACAGTTTCAGATTACACCTGAAACCTACAGGGTTAAATTCAGGAGTCTTAAGAGGGGATCTGGATTGAGTAATGTGGCTTATGTAAACGAAATGAGAGATTTGGTAAATAAGTGGGTGAGGGGGAAAGGCATTACAAGCTTTGAAGGAATGTGTGATTTGGTTACTCAGGAACAATATGTGCAGTGATAATGTAAAACAGTATTTGTGGGACAAAAAGGTGGATGCAGTGGGAGAATTAGCTGAGTTTGCAGATTCTTATGAGCAGTCACAAGCTGCAATTAAACATAAACCACTGGCAGAGAGGTACAGGATTGGTGGAAAGCAGAATCACTGTTTTACCCCTGGGACAAAGGAGGCTGGGCATTCACCTCCCCATTCCCGTTACTCGCCTCAGGACTCCTGGACAACCAGGGGATCCCAGAAGGTGCTTTCACTGCAATTCCCCAGGGCACCTGAAAAGCAGCTGTCCCAAATTAAAGGAGAGTAAATCTCCCTTGTCCCATGTTAGCTCAGTTGCTCTCAGACCTGAGGCCCCAGAGGGCACTCCTACCTCTTATCACACCAGCTTGGTGGACATGGGGCCTAGTGAAGCCGTCAGGGAACACATCAAGGTTATCAAGATTGATGGCATGGAGTGTCTGGTGTACAGCGGCTCAGTTCTCTTTGGTTTGACCAAGTGTGGTTCCAGACGCTAGTGTTTTGATGGGGCAGACAACCCACATTAAGGGGGTGGGGCCGCAAAGGTTCCCTGTATCTCTGGCAAAGGTTCATGTGGAATGGGAAGGTATGGAAGGTGATTTACTGGTGGGGATGCTCGAGGACATCCCCACGAACATGTTGCTGGAAAATGATTTTTTCAGCAAAACTAGGACTGTTAGTGTGGTAACTCGCAGCATGAAGAAAGGCTGTGAGGGGCTCCCAGAGGGGGAGGAGAGAGAACTGCCTGTCTGTGGGGAGGCTGTTCCAGCTGATGACTGTAGGTCTGATGCAGCTGAACAGCTAACACATCCTGCCCCAGGGAACACGGGGGTGGGTGACTCAGAGGGAGTCCCTAGAAACGAGGCAGGGACCTTGGAACCCCCAGAGGAGGTGGGGGAGGATCCCATTGACACAACAGTGCAGGAGGGCGGGGTGCTTCCAAGTATGGGAGAGGCAGAGCCAGGCCTCTGCCCAGCTGAAGACAACAGGCTCCCAGGGGTGGGGGCTAGGGAGATGCAGTCAGTGCCTAGAGACTAGAGACACTATCTCAAGGGTTGTCTGTCAACAATTTGCAGCTAAACAAAGGGCTGAGCCCTCCCTTGAGAGTATAAGAAAGTGTATCTCGGAGGGAATTCCAGGAGGGGGGGGAGAAGTTTTTTGAAGAGGATGGGAAACTGTATAGGGAGGCCCTTGTAGGGAAAAACCGAGGCCCCGGTCAACCCTATAAGCAGTTGGTTTTGCCCAGCCAACACCGGGGGGGAATTAGTGAACATAAGAACATAAGAACGGCGGTACTGGGTCAGACCAAAGGTCCATCTAGCCCAGTATCCTGTCTACCGACAGTGGCCAATGCCAGGTGCCCCAGAGGGAGTGAACCTAACAGGTAATGATCAAGTGATCTCTCTCCTGCCATCCATCTCCACCCTCTGACAAACAGAGTCTAGGGACACCATTCCTTACCCATCCTGGCTAATAGCCATTAATGGACTTAACCTCCATGAATTTATCCAGTTCTCTTTTAAACGCTGTTATAGTCCTAGCCTTCACAACCTCCTCAGGCAAGGAGTTCCACAAGTTGACTGTGCGCTGTGAACTGGTAGCGCACGACAGTCCCTTTGCTGGTCACTTGGGGGTAAAGAGGACTTATGACAGGCTGAGGAGGAATTTCTACTGGCCAGGGATACAGAATGATGTGAGGTATTATTGTAGGACTTGTGCGGTGTGTCAGGACAGAAAGAAACCGGGGGGACCCCAGAAGATTCTGCTGCGTCCCTTGCCCATCATCCAGGAGGCATTCCAAAGGGTGGCAATAGACATAGTGGGTCCTATGCCACGCCTCACTCGGAGGGGGAACAAGTATATCTTAGTGGTAGTAAACTTCGCCACTCCTGAGGCAATCGCGCTGTCTAACATAGAAGCTGAGACAGCTGCAAGAGCCCTGCTCACCATATTCAGCAGAGTGGGTTTCCCTAAGAAGATTTTGTCTGATCGGGGGGCAAATTTTATGTCACAGTTGTTCAGTGAGCTATGGAAGGTGTGTGGAGTAAAATAGCTTAAGACGGCCCCCTACTGCCCCCAGGCCAATGGGCTGGTGGAAAGGTTCAATGGGACCCTAAAATCCATGCTGGAGATGTATGCCAAGAAAAGGGGCCAAAGTTGGGATGAGTTATTGCCATTCCTGCTGTATGCCTACAGGGAGGTACCCCAAGAGTCCACGGGATTTTCTCCATTTAACCTTCTGTATGGGAGAAAAGTGAGGGGACCCCTCGATCTCATCAGGGATACTTGGGAAGAATGCAAGATGGTGAGGGAGGAACCCGTGACTAAGTATGTCCAGAGGTTCAGGAGGGAGTTGAAAGACATGATGGAAATTGTCCAAAACAACCTCCAGAGCAGTCAGGCCAAGCAAAAGGCCTGGTATGATAAAAATACTTGTAAACGCCCTTTTTCACGTAGGAGATTTGGTCATGGTACTCAGCCCTGCAAAAAAGTTCAAGATGCAAAACTCCTGGGAGGGGCCCTTTAAAGTAGTGGAAGTGGAGAGTGAGGACACTTTATAAAGTTAAAAAGCCCCTGGATGATGCTGTGCCCCAATTGGTACATGTAAACAGACTCAAGGCCTATCACAGTAGAGTGGCCGGAGTAAACATGATCTATTGTGTCAAAGGGGAAACTGAGGCACACCCACTCACTGATCTGATGGCTGAATGCCAAGATGAGTCAACCATGGAAAGTATGAAAATCTGTAGTAAGCTGACACCAGTCGAAAGGAAGGAAGCATTGTCAATGCTACAAAAGTACAGTAAGGTATTTTCCAACAAACCAGGGAGAACACAATTGCTGTCCCATAGAATCCTCATGAAAGGGGCTCAGTCTCCTCCTTCCAGGCCTTACAGGGCCACCGGCAAGGTGAAGGAGCAAATTCGGGCTGAGATACAAAGCATGTTGGACCTGGGGATGATTAAGGAATCTGACAGTGCATGGGCTTCCCCTGTGGTCTTGGTCCCCAAAAGGGATGGCACCGTTAGATNATGTGCAGTGATAATGTAAAACAGTATTTGTGGGACAAAAAGGTGGATGCAGTGGGAGAATTAGCTGAGTTTGCAGATTCTTATGAGCAGTCACAAGCTGCAATTAAACATAAACCACTGGCAGAGAGGTACAGGATTGGTGGAAAGCAGAATCACTGTTTTACCCCTGGGACAAAGGAGGCTGGGCATTCACCTCCCCATTCCCGTTACTCGCCTCAGGACTCCTGGACAACCAGGGGATCCCAGAAGGTGCTTTCACTGCAATTCCCCAGGGCACCTGAAAAGCAGCTGTCCCAAATTAAAGGAGAGTAAATCTCCCTTGTCCCATGTTAGCTCAGTTGCTCTCAGACCTGAGGCCCCAGAGGGCACTCCTACCTCTTATCACACCAGCTTGGTGGACATGGGGCCTAGTGAAGCCGTCAGGGAACACATCAAGGTTATCAAGATTGATGGCATGGAGTGTCTGGTGTACAGCGGCTCAGTTCTCTTTGGTTTGACCAAGTGTGGTTCCAGACGCTAGTGTTTTGATGGGGCAGACAACCCACATTAAGGGGGTGGGGCCGCAAAGGTTCCCTGTATCTCTGGCAAAGGTTCATGTGGAATGGGAAGGTATGGAAGGTGATTTACTGGTGGGGATGCTCGAGGACATCCCCACGAACATGTTGCTGGAAAATGATTTTTTCAGCAAAACTAGGACTGTTAGTGTGGTAACTCGCAGCATGAAGAAAGGCTGTGAGGGGCTCCCAGAGGGGGAGGAGAGAGAACTGCCTGTCTGTGGGGAGGCTGTTCCAGCTGATGACTGTAGGTCTGATGCAGCTGAACAGCTAACACATCCTGCCCCAGGGAACACGGGGGTGGGTGACTCAGAGGGAGTCCCTAGAAACGAGGCAGGGACCTTGGAACCCCCAGAGGAGGTGGGGGAGGATCCCATTGACACAACAGTGCAGGAGGGCGGGGTGCTTCCAAGTATGGGAGAGGCAGAGCCAGGCCTCTGCCCAGCTGAAGACAACAGGCTCCCAGGGGTGGGGGCTAGGGAGATGCAGTCAGTGCCTAGAGACTAGAGACACTATCTCAAGGGTTGTCTGTCAACAATTTGCAGCTAAACAAAGGGCTGAGCCCTCCCTTGAGAGTATAAGAAAGTGTATCTCGGAGGGAATTCCAGGAGGGGGGGGAGAAGTTTTTTGAAGAGGATGGGAAACTGTATAGGGAGGCCCTTGTAGGGAAAAACCGAGGCCCCGGTCAACCCTATAAGCAGTTGGTTTTGCCCAGCCAACACCGGGGGGGAATTAGTGAACATAAGAACATAAGAACGGCGGTACTGGGTCAGACCAAAGGTCCATCTAGCCCAGTATCCTGTCTACCAACAGTGGCCAATGCCAGGTGCCCTGGAGGGAGTGAACCTAACAGGTAACGATCAAGTGATCTCTCTCCTGCCATCCATCTCCACCCTCTGACAAACAGAGTCTAGGGACACCATTCCTTACCCATCCTGGCTAATAGCCATTAATGGACTTAACCTCCATGAATTTATCCAGTTCTCTTTTAAACGCTGTTATAGTCCTAGCCTTCACAACCTCCTCAGGCAAGGAGTTCCACAAGTTGACTGTGCGCTGTGAACTGGTAGCGCACAACAGTCCCTTTGCTGGTCACTTGGGGGTAAAGAGGACTTATGACAGGCTGAGGAGGAATTTCTACTGGCCAGGGATACAGAATGATGTGAGGTATTATTGTAGGACTTGTGCGGTGTGTCAGAACAGAAAGAAACCGGGGGGACCCCAGAAGATTCTGCTGCGTCCCTTGCCCATCATCCAGGAGGCATTCCAAAGGGTGGCAATAGACATAGTGGGTCCTATGCCACGCCTCACTCGGAGGGGGAACAAGTATATCTTAGTGGTAGTAAACTTCGCCACTCCTGAGGCAATCGCGCTGTCTAACATAGAAGCTGAGACAGCTGCAAGAGCCCTGCTCACCATATTCAGCAGAGTGGGTTTCCCTAAGAAGATTTTGTCTGATCGGGGGGCAAATTTTATGTCACAGTTGTTCAGTGAGCTATGGAAGGTGTGTGGAGTAAAATAGCTTAAGACGGCCCCCTACTGCCCCCAGGCCAATGGGCTGGTGGAAAGGTTCAATGGGACCCTAAAATCCATGCTGGAGATGTATGCCAAGAAAAGGGGCCAAAGTTGGGATGAGTTATTGCCATTCCTGCTGTATGCCTACAGGGAGGTACCCCAAGAGTCCACGGGATTTTCTCCATTTAACCTTCTGTATGGGAGAAAAGTGAGGGGACCCCTCGATCTCATCAGGGATACTTGGGAAGAATGCAAGATGGTGAGGGAGGAACCCGTGACTAAGTATGTCCAGAGGTTCAGGAGGGAGTTGAAAGACATGATGGAAATTGTCCAAAACAACCTCCAGAGCAGTCAGGCCAAGCAAAAGGCCTGGTATGATAAAAATACTTGTAAACGCCCTTTTTCACGTAGGAGATTTGGTCATGGTACTCAGCCCTGCAAAAAAGTTCAAGATGCAAAACTCCTGGGAGGGGCCCTTTAAAGTAGTGGAAGTGGAGAGTGAGGACACTTTATAAAGTTAAAAAGCCCCTGGATGATGCTGTGCCCCAATTGGTACATGTAAACAGACTCAAGGCCTATCACAGTAGAGTGGCCGGAGTAAACATGATCTATTGTGTCAAAGGGGAAACTGAGGCACACCCACTCACTGATCTGATGGCTGAATGCCAAGATGAGTCAACCATGGAAAGTATGAAAATCTGTAGTAAGCTGACACCAGTCGAAAGGAAGGAAGCATTGTCAATGCTACAAAAGTACAGTAAGGTATTTTCCAACAAACCAGGGAGAACACAATTGCTGTCCCATAGAATCCTCATGAAAGGGGCTCAGTCTCCTCCTTCCAGGCCTTACAGGGCCACCGGCAAGGTGAAGGAGCAAATTCGGGCTGAGATACAAAGCATGTTGGACCTGGTGATGATTAAGGAATCTGACAGTGCATGGGCTTCCCCTGTGGTCTTGGTCCCCAAAAGGGATGGCACCGTTAGATTTTGTGTAGACTATAGAAAACTCAATGCTGTCACTGTAACAGATGCATACCCCATGCCACGAACTGATGACATGCTGGATGTGCTGAGCCAAGCCAAGTACCTTTGATCTAACCAAAGGTTACTGGCAGATCCCTTTCGAGGGGGAGGCACAACAAAAATCAGCTTTTATCACTGACATAGGGCTCTATGAATTTACAGTGTTACCTTTTGGTCTGGTAAATGCTGGTGCAACCTTCCAGAGACTGGTCAACAAAGTGTTAAATGGTTTGCAGAATTATGCTGGGCATACATAGATGACATTGCTGTATTCAGCAACACCTGGGGTAACCACAAGGAGCACCTGAAAGTTGTGCTATCAAAGCTCAAAGAAGCTGGGCTAACTGTAAAACCCTCTAAGTGCAAGATAGGGGCAGTGAAAGTCCCTTATCTGGGACACTGGGGGGGGGGGGGGGGGGGGGGGGGGGGGGGGGGNGAAATATCCCCCGACCCTCTTAAGGTAGAAGCCATTATAAAATGGCCCGTACCCCAGACTAAAAGGCAAGTCCAATCCTTCATAGGCTTGGCAAACTATTACAGGAGGTTTGTGGAGGGGTTCAGTGACATTGTATCCCCAATCACAGACTTATGTAAAAAGCATCAACCTAATAAGGTAATTTGGTCAGAGGCGTGCCAGAAAGGCTTCAACAAGGTAAAAGCACTCCTGTCTGCGGAGCCTGTGTTGACCAGCCCTGACTTCGATAAGCCTTTTGAATTGCTGTCCCCCTGCCGAACAAAGCTGTCCCCTGCCGAACAGCATTACTCTGTCATAGAGAAGGAGTTGCTATGCCACCGTGCGTGCCGTCAAACAACTAAGGCCTTACCGCTTCAATAGGAGGTTCAGAATTCTAACTGACCATTCACCTTTGGTCTGGCTTCACTGGGCTAAGGACACAAACTCCAAACTGCTACGCTGGAGCCTGGTCCTTGCTACATTTGACATGAAGATTATGCATATTAAAGGAAACGAGAACTGGGTAGCAGATGCCCTGTCCAGAAAAGAGGAATTTTAGGTATTCTGCCTCTGCCATGGACAGTGTCCAAGCCTCTGGCAGTAAGTTCAGGAGGCGGGTGTGACATTGCACCCCGTAATGCTTTATGGAAATATGCTTATGAATGTATATATGACATAACTGGAATATGTTTTATGCTACATATGCCATGTAACATATGTATGTAAAGGTTATGATCTACTGAATCTATTCATCCTATTTGTATGCATGTGTCATTTTTGTATTCAAAGTTATGAATATTGGCTGTGTACTTGTTTGATTTTAAGTAACCTTAGTAAGGCATTTGGGCAGCTTCTTTGACTCCAAAACTCCATCTTGTAGCTGGGATTCTACACAGGGTGAGGGGGTCTCCACCCACAAGAGAAAGTCTATTTAAACCCCTGAGAGACCTCTCCATTTTGTCTTCAGCTGGCTCAAGAGATAGCCTCTCCACCCCAAAGGATACCTGAAAGAAACTGGAACAAAGGACAGTAACCACGGGGGTGTGAGTGATTGCTGGACCCAGACTAGGAGGCTAGTCTGTAAAAGAGGCTTATTGGAACATGTCTGAGAGTAAGATTTTATCTGTATTCAGTTTCTTACTGTATTAGGCATAGGCTTGCGTGTTTTATTTTATTTTGCTTGGTAATTCACTTTGTTCTGTCTGTTACTACTTGGAACCACTTAAATCCTACTTCTCGTATTTAATAAAATTACTTTTTACTTATTAATTAACCCAGAGTATGTATTACTACCTGGGGGGGGGGGGGGAACAGCTGTGCATATCTCTCTATCAGTGTTATAGAGGGCGAACAATCTATGAGTTTACCCTGTATAAGCTTTATACAGGGTAAAACGGATTTATTTGGGGTTTGGACCCCATTGGGAGTTGGGCATCCGAGTGTTGGAGACAGGAACACCTCTTAAGCTGTTTTCAGTTAAGCCTGTTGTTTGGGGGGACGTTGTTCAGACCTGGGCCTGGGTTTGCAGCAGGCTAGCGTGCCTGGCTCAAACCAGGCAGTGTTCTGAAGTCCCAAGCTGGCAGGGGAAACGGCTCAGAAGTAGTCTCAACATATCAGTTGGCAGTTCCCAAGGGGTTTTCTGTGATCCAACCCACCACACTTCAAACAAGACTCCAGGGTCTTCAAGCCCTACCCGAAGTCATTCCTCACAGGTTCTCCTCTGTTCACACTGGACACCACAACCTCTCACATATTTACCTCTCCTTGATTCTGACCTCACTGGAATCATTTCCCACAGACAAGCCACCCTAGGATCCTGGGTTCCTCACAGGATCTCTCCAGCCAAGCCTGCTCCCCAGGCTCAGTCCCACTTCAACTTCCTCCCAACCAAAACAGAGCTGGTGTTTGCAACAGATTATCTCCTGAAAGCAGGCCAGTCTATCCAAGTCTCAGTTTATTCTGCAACAGCGAGTCAATGCTAACTCACTTAACTCTTTCTTTTCCAGAATTAAAGTCACTGCTGACAGGGTGGGTATGTTAGGCACACTGCCAGCATATTACTGTCCACCCTCCACACAGTTCCTTCTCTCTACTATATACCCCCCCTTTGCAAATTTAGTTGTTTGAGCATTTCCCTCTGTCTCTGTGTTAGTATGTATCAACACCGATTCATGTACATAGGGATACATAGGAAAATACTGTATTAGGTAACCAAAATTCAGGGGTTTAAGCAGCAGTTTAAGAATACAGCCTGGCAGGGAAATAGGAGTAATGGTAGGACCTATGGTGGGAGCATGTTTTGAAGTGAAAAAATTAGGAAGATAAGGGAAGCAGGATTGTGCAGGGAAACATGGAGGCAATTGGAGTAGTAGTGCAAGTGTGTGGGGTCCCAGCAGGCAAAGCAGAGAGGGGGCTTGAGAGATGTATGGGGTATCTAATCTAATCTATCTATTTCAATGTTGACAGCTGTTCCATATGAATAATTGTCAATGTAGATACTTATTGAGAAATCCCTGCCCCCCCCCCCAAAAAAAAACAACCAAAAAACATTATTAACTATAAGTTAATGTGGCTAGGCTGCATATCCCACCAATGCTCACTGTAAAAAGCAAGGAAATAAGCAGTGTAGTTATTCACTTTGTCTACAGTCCACTCATACTGTGACCCTCTACTATAGACGGATGCACCTGCTCAGTGACACAACTTGGGTAAAAAATGATCCTCTTTCTTAAAGGAAAGGGGATAGACCAACTTTTTGGGAACTGCTGCTTCCAAAGTTGCATTTCTGCATCTCAGGACAAAATTGGGTTTTCTACATCTAACGATATAAAAGAAATACATTTTTCTACCAGTAAAGAAATATCTATAGCCATATTACAGAGAAGAATGAACTTCATTGTCTTATGACATCACCAATGATGAAACAATCCAGCCAATGCAACACCCTATGACCTTTATCACTGGTGCTATAACAGCTTAGTTTTTACAGCATGTCTTCTGGTTAACAAAGTTTGGTGATGGAATTTTAAGCCTTGCAATGCCCTGGAATAACAGGTAATGACTAGTGCTCATTTTACAGATTGTCTAAATAGGCCCAGAGAGATTAAATGACCAGACCAAAGTCATTCAGCTGGTCAGCGGCAGAGCTAGGAATAAAAGCCATGACTCCTGATGCTCAGTCCCTGCTCCAACTCCCAGGTAACACTCCTTCTGTAAACTATCTGAAATAAGTAAAGATGCATTATCAAATTTATTCCACCATTTTTGTTTTATTTTGATTTCCACTTTGCTAATTTATTTTTAAAATTATGTCTTTTAAGAAAGTTAACTGTATTACATGCCCATTTGCTCCTATTTGTTGCTTAAGAGATTTGTTACTTTATTTGACAGAAAAAAATATTAGCATAGGCCCCAATCCTGCAAACAATTACTCACTGGAACTACTCAAGGTAGTAAAGTTAAGCATGTGTGCAAGAGTTTGCAGAATCAAGGTTCTAATGTGCAGTGCAACTTAATTTCCTGAGATTTTCTCTGAAATATATTAACGGTGACAGACTAAGCAAGGGAGTGGAAGCTCACTCTCATAGTCTCATAAATGGAGATGTTTTAAAATTTATGAGGAGCTTTTCTGATTTTCAGCTATTGTATTTTTAGAGAATAACAACAACAACAACAACAACAAATAGCCTGTTGTGTTTAGTTCTTAAGAGAGGAAATTTTGACCAGAGAACATGAGCAATGAAGTTTTTCTGTGAATGATGGTGGAGTGAAATCAGAGTTCCAAATGTCCATCTACCTGACTGATAAGACAAGAAGAACTGTGAGCCTCTCACACAAATCATGGATAGATCTACTAAGCAACAGATACTCAACTTAGATCGTCAGGTAGGAAAATGTTCTTCTTTCTTAAAGGTGTTGCTAAGGCAGATGGCTTTAAGAAACAACTGCTTCTGAAGATGTACAATAGAACCCCTATTTTACAAACAAATTGGGGACTGAAGAGTTCATAAAATCAAAATGTTTATCAAATTGAACATCTCAAGATTACAAAAAGTATGGTGCATAAGTTGCAGTGTGGTGCATGCCTTGCTTTCTTCTTGTCCTTCAAACCATGACAAAGTGATGTTTAATGCACTGAGGGCATGGAAATGTGAAGGGATGTTGACTTATTCTTCATCAACATAACTTTTGTTTTGTGATTATTTTTTTTCCTGTCTGGAAAAATTGTTCATATAACTGTCTGTTAAAATGATTGGTGTTCATAAAATTGAGGTTCTTCTGTATTTGTTGAAGAAAACCTGTTATCTCGAAAAAGAAATATTCCCTATTCTCAATAAAATACCTCTAGGATCAGACACCATTTCTGCACCCTTTCAAAGATACTTTCAGAGTAGAGACCAAATGTGCAATGACCCTGGGACAAGATGTATACTATCAGTCTCCTGATGATGTTCTGCCCTATGTCTAGGAACAATCTTCCCAGAAGGCCTCATATAGAGAGTACATTAAACAACATGGAAAATAGGGCTGTTTCTTGGGGAATGCCATATTTCAAATCTATCAGTGATGATATGGAAGAATTTGGCCTATGGGATTTGATGTATAGCTTGGGAATTGCTTCACATAATGATTTAGTGACTAGAGATTATAGATGGAGGGCAGTTCTAGACATACCAGCCAGGGGCGGCTCTATGTACCTTTGCCGCCCCAAGCACGGCAGTCAGGCAGCCTTCGGCGGCATGCCTGTGGGAGGTGCGCCGGTCCCCGCCGCCGAATTTCCGCCGAAACCGCGGGACCGGCAGACCTCCCGCAGGCACGCTGCCGAAGGCAGCCTGACTGCCGCCCTCACGGCAACCGGCAGGCTGCCCGCCGCGGCTTGCCGCCCCAGGCACGCGCTTGGTGCGCTGGTGCCTGGAGCCGCCCCTGATACCAGCAATATCCCCTACTGACCAACTCTGCAATCCCTAAGCAACAGGCCAGATTCTAACCTGCAACACATGTGCTGCTCCCATCCACACCAGTGAGACTCCTGCATGCACATTCAAGGGCATAATTTGACTTTATGGGATACATGAGATGAGAGTCAGCCTTAGATTTGA
This sequence comes from Platysternon megacephalum, assembly GCA_003942145.1. Lineage (NCBI taxonomy): Eukaryota > Metazoa > Chordata > Testudines > Platysternidae > Platysternon > Platysternon megacephalum. Next base: position 4,062,140 of record QXTE01000116.1, read on the forward strand.
ATTGCGTATGATAATAGTTGCAATCATTTCCTGCCCTTTCTCATTTTGTATCACTACATCTGCCATAATTTAAACACTGCTAGTGGAATTACATTCTGTTGATATGTCTTCTTGAAATGTCTTTTGCATAAGCAATTTTTAAATTAGTCCTTCAACCAGTCCAAGGCGCTATGATCTGATCAACCAACTAGTCAACTGACTTTCATAACAGGCATGGGAACCTAGAACCCAAAAGATGAATAGAATTAATACAGTGAGATTAAAAAGAATAGTGTAGGGAAAGTTTAGAGAAAAAGGGGAGCTTACAGCATCACTGCTCCAGCTTTCATTGTAATATCTGTCAATCCAGAGTCTCTCAGTGGCACCGTAATTAATTTTTAACTTCATGCCAGTGTGTCACTTAATTCTCTCGATATGGATTAAAGAGTTCCCTCTATTGCACAGTAATCATATCATCCAGCTATTTAACAAAAATGAGTGAAATTCACCATTAAATTATTTCTTTTTGTAGCAAATATGTGATTTTTATTTACAGTTGTCTGTACAATGGTAAAAACAAATATTTTTTCACTCTTTTTCCACAAACATTGGCATGTTGCAGTGGCATGCATAGGCAGAATGTGTTAGTTGGTTTTCATTTAGTCATTTTTGATCTTTAACGTTGATTTCTAACATTTAAAAAAGCTATACTTGTTATAACTACCTTGTACCCTGTGATCTAAGGCATGACAATTCTTTTTTGTTTTTTCTTCTCTAAGTGAAATGGAGCTTTGTAATGAGTCCTCTATGGAGTCCTTCTGAGCTCTCTTTTTATCCTGGTTGATGAAGGTCTAAAATAGACTTTGACATGAGCACATGGATGCGACAAGTTGGGCAGGTTGGTTTCTTTAGCAGCCACTTTTCGATACACTGTTGGAGGAAAAGAATATGGGAAAAAGAAAGTTAGCAATCCAAACTTGTTGCACTGACAGTCAGCTACCAGGATTTTTGAGAGGGATGATTGGTAAATTCCCATATATGACCAAAGCTTTGATCTAACCTTTTTTTAAAATGCAGCATAAAAACTCATGTATTCAGTGAATCATAGAATATAGGGCTGGAAGGGACCTCAAGAGTTTATCAAGTCCGGCCCCTGCAATAAGGCAGGACCAACTAAACCTAGACCAGGGGTCAGCAACCTTTCAGAAGTGGTGTGCCAAGTCTTCATTTATTCACTTTAATTGAGGGTTTCGCGTGCTGGTAATACATTTTAATATTTTTTAGAAGGTCTCTCGCTATAAGTCTATATATTATATAACTAAACTAGTGTTGTATTGTAAAATAAACAAGGTTTTCAAAATGTTTAAGACGCTTCATTTAAAATTAAATTAAAATGTTGATCTTACGCCGCCAGCCCGCTGAGTCCGCTGATGGTCTGGGGTTCTGTTCACCTAGGCCGGCAGAGGGCTGAGCGGGGCCTACAGCCGGGACCCCGGCTGGCAAGGGTCCGGCAGCCAGAACCCCAGACCGGCAGCGGGTTGTGCGGGGCCGGCGACCGGGACCCCCAGATTGGCAGTGGGCTGATCCGTTCAGCCCACTGCCGCTCAGGGGTTCCATTCGCTGGCTCCTGCCAGCCTGGATCCCGGCTGCCGGACCCGCTCAGCCCGCTGCCGGTCTGGGGTCCCAGCCCTGCCCACATATAGTGGGGACCTACCTTCTCCCTGGTTCTGGCCCATTCTCTTCCTCTCTCTATGCACTGAGCAGAGGGTGGGAGTGCACTGAGCACAGGGCTGGGGGTGAAGGGTCTGGCCAGGAGCTAGAATGAGGTAGGGGGCTCAGGGTTGGGGCAGGAGGTTTGGGTGTGGGGCACTTACCTGGGCACCTCCCATTTGGTGTGAGGGGTGCAGGTGGGAATGTGGGGGGTGCAAGAGTCAGGATGTGGGGGGTGCATGGGGTGTGGGGGGCTGGGTATGGGGGGGTGCAAGAGTCAGGGCAGAGGGCTGGGGGCATGTGAGGGGGGTGCAGGTGTCAGGGCGGGGGGGGCTGGGTATGTGTGGGGGTGCCAGAGTCAGGGCTGGGGTCATGGGGGGGGGGGTGAAGGAGTCAAGCAGAGGGCTGGGTGTGTATGAGGGGGGTACAGGGCTCAGGGCAGGGGCCTGGTGGGTGTGCGGGGCTGCGGGGCTCAGGGCAGAGGGCTGGGTGTGTGTGTGGGGGGTCAGGGCAGACAGCCCCCCCCCAGAACTCCCGACTCATCCAACCGCCCCCCAGTTCCTTGTCCCCTGACCACCCCCTCCAGAGATCCCCCACCAGAGATGCCCCCCCAGGACCCTCCTTGCTCCCTGTCCCCTGACTGCCCTGATCCCTATCCACCCCCACCCCCTGACAGACCCCGGGACTTCCATGCCCCATCCAACCCCCCCTGCTCCGTGACTGCCCCCTCCAGAGACCCCCCACCCCTAACCACCCCCCCGGGATCCCACCCCCTATCCAACCCACCCTGCTCCCTGTCCCCTGACTGCCCCCACCCCTTATCCAACCCCCCCTCTGGCCCCGGACCCCTTACCATGAGGCTCCTAGCAGCATGTTCTGCTCCGCACAGAGCCAGACACGCTGCCCCCGGGAGCGCACAGCCCCGCCCCTCAGAGCGCTGCGCGCACAGCGGCATGGCTCCAGGGGAGGGGAGAAGGTGGGGGAGGGGCCAGCGGCTTGCTGCACTTGGCCGGGCACTCCAGCCCGGGAGCGCGGACCCCACGGCTTGCTGCGCCGGGAGAGTGGGGCCATTTGCCCACCCCTGCATTAGGGTGTGCCTGGGCACACCCTGTGCGCATGCCTATGCTCCTGCCCCCTGCCCCCGCGGGGTGGGAGCGGAGGGAGGAGAAGAGCGGGCCGGGCTGGGCAGTATTTTTAATGGCAAACTTCTGCTTGCTGGGACTCCGGCAGGCAGCAGCGTGCCATTAAAAATCGGCTCGCGTGCCGTCTTTGGCACGCGTGCCATAGGTTGCCGACCCCTGACCTAGACCATCCCTGACAGGTGTTTGTCCAACCTGTTCTTAAAAACCTCCAGTGATGGGGATTCCATAATCTCTTTCGGAAGCCTATTCCAGAGCTTAACTATCCTTATAGTTAGAAAGTTTTTCCTAATATCTAATATCTATCTCTTTTGCTGCAGATTAAGTCCTACCTTTAGTGGACATGGAGAACAATTTATCACTGTCCTCTTTACAACAGCGCTTAACATATTTGAAGACTGCTATCAGGATCTCCTCTCAGTTTTCTTTTCTCAAAACTAAACATGCCCAGTTTTTTTTAACCTTCCCTCAGAAGTGAGGTTTTTGAAATCTTTTAACATTTTTCTTGCTCTCCTCTGGATTCTCTTCAATTTATGCACATCTTTCCTAAAGTGTGACAGCCAGACTTGGACACAATACTCCAGCTGAGGCCTCACCAGTGCCTAGTAGAATGAGACAATTATTTTCTATATCTTACATAGGACACTCCTGTCAGTACACCCCAGAATGATATTAGCCTTTTTTGCAACTGCATCACGTTGTTGACCCATGTTCAGTTTGACATCTGCTATAACCCCCAACAGTACTATCACCTATCCAGTTATTCCCCATTTTGTAGTTGTGCATTTGATTTTTCCTTCCTAAGTGTAGTACTTTACACTTAACTTTGTTGAATTTTGTCTACTTGATTTCAGACCAATTCTCCAATTTCTCAAGATCATTTTGAATTCTAATCTTGTCCTCCAACGTGCATGCAACTCCTCCCAACTTGATGTCATCTCACAAATTTTATAAGCATATTATCCACTCCATTATCCAAGTCATTCACAAAAATATTGAATAGCATCGGACCCAGGACTCACCCCTGCAGGACCCTACTAGATACATCCTCTCTGCTTGACAGTGAACCATCAATAACTACTCTTTGAGTAGGGTCTTTCAACCAGTTGTTCACCCACCTTACAGTAATTTCATCTAGATCACATTTCCATAGTTTGCTTACGAGAATGTCAGGTGGGGTTGTGTCAAAAGCATTATGAAAATCAAGATATATTCTGGCTACTGCTTCCCCCCATCCACTAGGCCAGTAACCCTATCAAAGAAGGACATTAGGTTTGTTTTGCATGATTTATTCTTGACAAATCCATGTTGGCTATCCCTTGCAACCATATTATCCTCTAGGTGTTTACAAATGGTTTGTTTAATATTTTTTTCCAGTATCTTTCCAGGTATCGAAGTTATGCTGACTGGTCTATAATTCCCTGGGTCCCCTTCTCCGGTCCTCCACGATCTCACCCATTCTCCATGAGTTCCTCCATGAATGCTGTTATTGGACTCAATTCTGCTTTCATTGAAATGACTTCAATAGGATCAGGATCAGACCCAATTTTAATTTTTCAGGAGTATAAGATCTCTAGCTCTCTCTCTCTTTATTTAGTTAGTTAGTTAATTTAGTGCTAGATTGACAGTTCTTGAGACTAAGGTCCTGTGTTTATCCACAGAAGAGGTATAATATAAGCAGCAGTATCAAGCTTCCCAACCATTATGCCTAAAGCATCACCTTGGGAGATCATTTCTAGGGACATGATACATTTTCTATGGCTAATTTGATCCTTGGTCACTTTGCTGAGTGTGCCAATAAGGGTGCCATTTATGCTACTGGTTGTTGCCATGTGATCAGCTGTCCACTGAAGATTGTACCAAACCCACCAAACTCTTTCACACCAAGCATCCAACATTTATAGCAATGCTTGGCCACTTCTGTCCTGGGCCAGATTTGAACTAGAGCCTAGAAGTTAAACCCTCTTATCCCTATCCCAGTATCAATTCCGCGGAGACATCCAGATTCCATTCTTTTGCTATAATTATTTTTCAACCAATTGATATCAGGAACAAATACACATACAGAGGTTCTGATCCGGCCCTGCATTAGGGCAGTTTTGTTACTCTCCTCTAGTACAAAGCTGTCATGGAGGCAGCTTACCTGGGCACTGGGGAATTCATCCCATGTAGGAGGAGCATCAAGTAATACAGCAGCTTCTACACTCCCCCTCCCCCCCCCACCCCCCCATCTCAACCACCAGCATAAGGTTCAGTCAAAGTCTAGTTGCTGTCATGGAAGGTCATATATGGAATCCTTCCTCTTCCAAGTAAACTGTAACTAACGGGAAATAGGGCCCCTCGAGTTTCTTGCAGTACCTCTTTGTGAAAGCTGTGCATGCAGTGAAGTTCTATTATACTGCCAGTCTCAAGATCATCATGACAAATAACACATGGATCCGAATCTTCATCCTTCAAAGGAACATAAATCACTGTCAGTCATAGGATGACTCCAACCCAGAACTACTTGTGGTTGAGTAACCGGATTGTATCGGATAAGTTAGCAGACCAAAGAGTGGCTTTACATATGATGTTTACTTACCTTACAGCTGAGATCTGAGGTCTATTGATCTGGGATTGAATTTATCCCATGCATAAAGAAATCTATTAATTTAAATGGCCAGGTCCCCAACTATGGATGAGTAGTACTTGTCAGAGCTGGGGAGAGGGACACAAAGATGCCCTTTGCACACCACCCCAATCCTGCGGCTGCCCTTAATTGGGCTGGTTCCCTCCTGTCAGTTGTAGAAACCATTAAGGGCTGCTTTCTGCTATCCCAGGATCTCCATATGAGAGAGCCTCCAGGGAGCAGATCTACCAGGTTTAAGGCCATCATGGCAGCCCTTTTACTGGCATTCTGCACATCCAGGAAGCGCAGAATATCAGCTGAGATTTGCTGTGTAGATCTGTGAGCAGATTTATCTCCTAAGGACCAAATTCTGTGCTTAGGACCCAGCCTGAATAACTTGGACAGGCATTGGTGAAGCGTATGAGGGAAAGACATCCAGGAATCCTTCCCTGTGGTCTGCAGAGCAGAAGCAGAGCCCCTCTTTGATTCATACTTCAGCCCCATGAGTAGAATAAACTCAGTTAGCTTAAGGTCCCCCATGCTATGTGGGAAGGACTGGAGGATCTCCATAGCCTTGCTGCTGAGTACAACTGTCATACATTCCTCACCTATGTCTTGTCTTCAAGGCCTTGTCTACACCTGGAAAATGCATCATGTTAGCAAATATGTTAACTAACCAAATTTAAACAGCATGATGTTAAGCACAATTGTGCCATTAGCATGGACAAGGACAGTCACGTTTGAAAACATATTAGCTGGTTGTGGATAAAGCTATGATCCACCCTTTACAACTTCTTCCTGGCTATTCTCTGCATGGCTGTTGTGACAAAACACTGCTGAGGGAAGCTGTGTTTGCCTACAGCTCAGGAGGGGTCATTCTGGGCTTATGATTGGCGACCTGGATTCAGAGAGATCTTCCTTGCAGGAAGAGTGGAGTCTGGCCCATCAGTTCCGCAGAGTGGGTACATCCTCCTATAGACTAGCAAAAGAAGGTCTGTGAGAAGGGAAAGAGCCAGATGGACTGTGTTACGCTAGGTCACACTTTTGGTCTGATTCTTCTTTGCCTAAAGTCACTTTATACCACTCTGGCAGTGTCAGTGTTTAATTTGTGCCAGGGCTTTCCAGGACTGAGCCCCAGCACCTTTTGGCTTGGCAGTTCACAGCCCCGGCACCTCTGGGCTTGCAGCGTCAGTTATGAAAGTAAAAAAATTGCCTTAGCCCCAGCGCCTAATTGCTTGAGCCCTGGCACCTCTTTTATTACAAATTAAGCACTGGGCAGTGTTAAAAGGCCTTAAAGTGGGTGTAAATAACCAAAGCAGTATAAAGCAGCCTTACTGTAAATGAAAATCAGATCCTTAGTGATGTGTGCTGCAATGAGTGAGTTTATTCCCTCATTTATTTAAACAGAGAGTAAGCTGGAGCTGCCTCAGGGCTTGTCTACACTTACCCGGGGATCGACACACGGCGATCGATACAGCGGTGATTGATTTAGCGGGTCTAGTGAGGACCTGCTAAATTGACTGCAGATCGCAGTCGAGTCCTGTACTCCACCTGAATGAGAAGTGCAAGGGGAGTCGACGGGAGAGCAGCTCCCGTCGACATAGCTTAGTGTGGACCCCGTAGTAAGTAGATCTAAGTACGTCAACTTCAGCTACTTTATTCACGTAGCTGAAGTTGTGTAACTTAGATCGATCTCCCCCCGTAGTGTAGACAAGACCACAGTGTTACAGAAAGGGAACTGATTCTCTGTGAAGGTTCCTTGACTCTGGAATTCACTTCTCAGCTTAGTCCACCCAACCCTGGATGTATTATTCTTCTGGACATGCTACAAGACAGCAGGAAACCATTGATACATTTATTTATATACGAGCAACACATTCTAAGGGCTCCACATTCTAATCTGTTTTCCAGGGCTTTGGTGGATGATGGGATAATTGCATATCCTGTGATTATGACTGGTTTTCGTAGTGGATAATTTTAGGCAGTCTATATGAATATATCTAGAGACTGTATGCAATATGTGTGCATTGAGAGCACCCAGAGGCATGGGTGTCCATCAGTATTATTTTATACATCTGAGAACAAATGCAAAATGTATTCATTTGTTTGTTTGCATATTTAATATTAGCTTTTTCTTTTGCTGTGTTTATTTCATATTCTATTTTTATGTATATAGTGGCTCTGAGTTGTTTGGTTTTGAATTTCTGTTACAGATTTCCCTCTTTTTCTTAGAATGTGTTGCTAGTATATAAATAAATGTATCAATGGTTTCCTGCTGTCCTTGTCAACTGTTACATTTAATTATAGACATATGTAGCTGAACTTTGATCCATCCTCAAAATCATGCTTTGATTAAACAATACATCAGAAGCATCAGGGTATTTTTACTCTGCTGTGACACTGAACATTCACAAACCTAAAAGCGTGGGTAGTGACACTGTAAACTGTTTTGATAGTCCTCTTAGAAATCATCTTGTTACGGATGGATCCTGCTATTGAGATGCCTACTACAGAAGAATTTCTCTGTGTACCCCTGGATTCACTTCCCAGAGGAGAGTATACCAGTCAGTCTCAGGTGTCAGGAAACACAGCAGAGGAGATTATTTTAACAGAGCATTCCCTATCCCCAGTGAGTCAGGGGAGGNGTTTTGATAGTCCTCTTAGAAATCATCTTGTTACGGATGGATCCTACTATTGAGATGCCTATTACAGAAGAATTTATCTGTGTACCCCTGGATTCACTTCCCAGAGGAGAGTATACCAGTCAGTCTCAGGTGTCAGGAAACACAGCAGAGGAGATTATTTTAACAGAGCATTCCCTATCCCCAGTGAGTCAGGGGAGGTGTAGTGTACTGGCTTTAAAATGTGCACAGACACATGTGTGATGTCACCCTTCAGTGACTGCCCCACAGAGAAGCTAAAACACCTACTCCTGCAGCTAGCTAGTTCTCCTTTAGCTCCAGTGATAGAGGCCTTTGCTTTAAAACTAGCTCAGTTCATCGGTATTAGTTGTTTATGAGCATTTTGAGGAAACACGTGACTTGTTTTTTTCCAGATCAGCTTCCCACATCTACTTCAATTTGCAATTCCTAATTAAGCTTTCAGACCCGACATATAGGCCTTTAACCTTTTTTTCTGATTGCCATTTGCCTTTGGCCAAATAAACAATACATTGGTTTGGAAGAAGAAGCTGTTTTGAATAATTTCAATCAGTCACTGGTCTCATGCTCCTGGAGGGAATTTTCTTGCAGGTCCAATTAGAGCTGGCCCTGTCACGTTAACATGGTTGGGAAACAGGGGGGACTGCAATCCAGAGAACCAGTCTAAGAATGGCTGAACTGCAGAATGGCTGAACTGCAGGTTTCCACCCCTGAGAGAGGTGAAGCCTGCCACCTGAGGGGTACATTCAAGAGGGACTGCAAAGGGGTCCAAAGCATAGCTCACCCAGTAGCTGTGACAGCTTCTATCCTAAATTGTTGTGTAATGTAATTTTTAAATTTTAGTTAAAGAAAATTGCATCAGCATGGCAGTTTTGTATGAAAGAAGGACTGTGTGAAATTCCAGTTTGAACCTGAAAGGAACCCACTAATGACAACTGTAAATGAGCACATTTTTAGTTTTTTCATTTGTGTTTATTAAATTTATAATGTTTGATACAAAGGAAAAACATTTAACAGACACTAACTACAGGTCAATCACCTTTTTTATACTCTGAAACAAACACGAAATTAAGATGGAGCTAAGTTTTTGAAAAGCTTTACAGACAACCTAAACTTTTAAAAGTTTGGAAATTCAAAATTAAGGCTCTACTTTGCTTTAAAGTGACAAGATTTTTGCTAATCATGGAAAATCACAGTTAGGACAACCAAAAATTTTTTGACTCTTGCCTGTAGTGTCATTAGCCTTCCATCTTCCCTAATAGTGTTATCCTGTCCCTGTTTTCTATAGGCAAAGCCTAGGAAAGCCCTTCCCATAATAGGGAGGGTTACATAAGGACAGCCGTACCAAAGGTCCATCTAGCCTTGTATCCTGTCTTCTGACAGTGGCCAAAGCCAGGTGCCCCGGAGGAAATGAACAGAACAGGTAATCATCAAGTGATCCATCCCCTGTTGCCCATTCCCAGCTTCTGGCAAACAGAGGCTAGGGACACCATCCCATGCCATCCTGGCTAATAGCCATTGATGGACCTATCCTCCATGAACTTATCTAGTTCTTTTTTTCCCTCTGCTGAGGTAAGTCCCATCACCTGGGCAGATTTTTCCTGTGCCCAGAAGGAAATCTTGCCCATATTTGGTGGGACTTTTCCCTGAGTACAGGGAAACTTCATCCTTTGGGAGATGGGGCTTCTCTAGGCCCTGCTTACAAAAGGCAGACCAGGAGCCAAGCTCCCTTCATTTGGCAAAGACCTTAATCATGGAAGTGGAACAAGTGGTAAAGGTAAAGGGCTGCTACCCTTCCACTGAACATTCCTGCTTTTTTGGATTGTGGGAGCAATGTTCTCTCTTGGCAATCTCCCTGAAGAACACAGATTGGTGAGGGTTAGTCTGGTTTTATTGGGGAAGTCTTTGGATTACAGGGGCATAAGAGAGATAAGGTCGGAAATGAGACAATGAGGGTTCACAGGAACTGTGGAGTGGGTAAGCGAGACAGTAAATGGGGCGGGGAGGACCAACACAAGAGAGATTGAGGTAGATGGTGAGTGAGGCATGGGGGTAGAAGTGGGAGGGTGCATTAGTTCACGGGTGGGGAAATTGACATTGGGGGCATGGTAGGGAGAGATGAGGTGGAGGGTAACACGGAGGGATAGTAAAGGGTAAGGAAACGTGATGGGATGAAGCAATGAGGTATAGCAGGGATGGGGGGGAGGGGGGGCAGCAGCAGGAGACTGGATTTAAACAGAGCCAGTGATATATTCAGTGAAAGCTGTGTATTCCCTTTTGTTTTATTGCTTCAATAAATGTTTGGGGGGTGGTTAAAAAAAGAAAATTTTCATTTACAAGACAAACCAACTGTCAGAACTGTGCAACGCTTGGCAGTTTGTGTGATGTTTTTCTTTCTCAAACCTCTTGATAAGTCTGGGCTCAATTTCCAATTTTAAACAAAAATTTAAATGAAGTGGGTTACATGTGATTTTGCAGGGGTTTGCAACCTGTGTTCATTCTCCTCTTAAATGAGCATGTCCACTGCTGTGATAAATCTAAATCTGACTGAAATCCAGATTAAAATGATGCAGGGCTCACTTAAACCTTGATCCAACTAGGCACACACTCTCCTTAAAGTAAGTGTCACGCTTATAATGGAGAAAGTAAAAAGAGGACAATAGAAATACAGCTTCAAAGGTATCACTGTAATCATTTTATTTTAAAAACTAGGGTTTACTTTACTTTAGCTAACTGGCCTCTTCCATCTAATCAAAACAATACAACAAAACTCACTTTACTCTTTCAGTAAATGGCTCCAATACACGGTAACCTTTTATGCAGAAATCTCTCTTTTTAATGCCTCCTTAGGATGGAAGCTATTAGCTTTGTTTTCCAGCAGAAATCTCTGGTCTTTCTTCTTCCTCCTGCTCTTTCTTTGGCTCCCTCTTCCCTCCCTCTTTCTTGTGAGATCTGCTCTTGGACATGCACATCCTCCCTCGCTCTCTCCTCTCCTTCATGCCCTCAGGTTGCTGAAAGGAAAACAGAATGGAGAAAATTAGAAACAAATCCCCAAAAGAGTGACAAAAGCTCATAATTTATTTAATCAAAAAGATATTATAAAAATGCTGGTCACCTACCTGTGCCAAATCAGCATTAACATGACTGTCTCAAACTCATGGCCCCAGAGTAGTCACCCTAAAACCTAGCAGGGTGCAACACGTGTTCCCCTATAACCTTGGTATGCTGCACACCTACAAGTGGGATCACCCATCTGAAAGGCCATGAGGGAGGAGGAGCCCTGGGATTTCAGACCAGCCTCTGTCTTGCTACTCTCTCACTTGATCCAGGTTGTAATGAAGCCTCCACATGCCTTGATGATGTTCTCTGTTGGTTCTGAAGACCTCCCCAAACACAGGTGCTGAAGGTTATTAGCTGTCATCAATGCAACTTTCAAGAGGGAAGCGATACACTAAGAATGAGGTTGAATAGGATTGCCTCTTCCCCATGTATCTTTCCTGTGTTGCAGTGTGAGGGATGGATTGAATGCCACCTCAAGGACTTTTATAGTGTTCAAAGAAATAGGAATTCTCATGGCTAAACCTGAAATCCAAGTTCAAGTGCACTCTCAAATTCTCTCTCATATTTTTGACAGCTAACGTCCAGTACTGGAAGGTGCTGAACACCTTCAACTTGCACTGGCTTCAAGGGGCTTTGAACGTACACAGCACCTTGAAGGATCGGGCTGCCTGAAAGGTGAACCAAAGTATACCCCGGTTACACCCCATGGAAACACTACTGTTATTTACACACATTCTGGTTTCCTTCTAAAGTACAGTCAGAAGTGAGAACTTGGTGTATTATATGCAGTACATTTATCCAAACCGTATCATGCACGTACAGACTATCTAGCCATAGGCAACTCTTACAAACAATAAATAAACCAGAATAGTTATGTGGAGAAAAGCAAAAGGGACAGTGCAAGGTCCTAAATGAAATAAATTCTGAGCTCAGCAGTCCCTAAAGGGGAAAAAGAGGTTACAAAGGTGCACATAAAGTTATAACAATAGTTTTATACACTGTAATTATCATTCTCATGATAACTGTCATCTTCGTGAGCCTGGAGCATTCCTTGTGTTCAGGGAGTCGAAGAACTGTGATTTTGTGTCTGGTTCCTGCCCGGGAGCACAAGCAAAGTGAAGGACATTTATGACATCTCTCTCCTCTCTGTCCCACCACTCATAGCCTGTCAGAATCTGGCCCATACTGTTCCCCACTGCCAGCCCTTTCTTCTCCATGTACCATACTCCACATTATATTAAGTCATCAAATTAAAGGATATTTTACAACTTTTTTAAAACTACAGATCAGCTAGTGTAAACCAGTGTGGCCAAATTTACTTTAATGGAGCTTTGCAAATTAATGCCAGATGAAGATCTGACACTAAGAGTTCACAACTTGAAAAGTTAATCAGTACTTTTAAAATAGCTTTTGTCTATGAAAGAGAGAGGGTAGCCAATCTCGTCTCTTTGGGGCTGAATTCAGCAACTTATATAAGCAGGTGCCTAACCCTGAAGCATGTGAGTGGGCCCACTGAATGTAATGAATGGGGGTAGTCCTATTGAAGTCTCATGCTTAAGACACCTGCTTAAATGCCTTGCTGGACCAAAATCAACTTGAAATCTAGCAAAACAAAAAATAACAAGAGTTAAAAGTCATTTCAGGTTTTGGATCTGCTCCAGAGTCCATCTACCGATTTTTTTGTGGTTTTACAATCACATCTCCTTTTTGTAAAGAAGATTTTCTCTCCCATACTGCTGTATGAAAGACTCACACAGACAGCTGAAAATGACTACACACAAAGTATTGTTAAATGCAAAGAAAACAAATTGGAAAACGAGAGAGAAATATTTCCCCCTCTGTTTATTCAGTTCTAGTAATCTTAAGTTTCACTTGCAACAATAAGTAAAACCTTTTCAGGCAGTGTGATTCAAGTTGACTGTGTTCCTTTTATGAAAGGCCTTGAAATAAAAAATGCTAAGATGTATTATTCTCTCTCCATTTTTATGAATAGTTAAGACGGGAGAATATGTGTTAAACCCTAGGAAACTGAACTATAAGACAACCAGTTACAATAGTTTCTGTGTCATCAAGGCAAATAGAAAATATAGTAAAATGCCTATGCTTCAGGGGCCATCTTACGAGCAACACTCTATATGGTTAAACTGGTCAGTAGCAACGGGAAAGAGGGCAGAGTTTCATAGCTAAGGTGAGCAGCTACCTGTCCAGCTATAAAAAGCAGCATGATTTTAATATTGTAACACTTCATTGGCACAGCTGGAGAATCCATTTAAAACATCTTACCACCATGGTCAGTCCAGGCCAGCTAGTTGCCTTATTTTGGAATCCCACCAGCAACTGGTATAGAGAATTGCATGACATTAAGGGTGTTCAGGCTAATAATATATTATCAAACTAAGCCTGTTTGTGCTACTGTACAAACTGCCTCATTTAAGAGACTAATCCAAATGCATCCTTGGTATATCCTCATTGAAGTCAATGGAATGAATTTGGCTCATTGTTTCTTATGTGGACTAAGCACCCGTAATGGTGGCTACCTACCAAAGAAACTGAGCGCTTGATTTTGAAATGCAGTTGCTTCTCAAAGGATTCTGAAAATTCCTGGATCGAGTTTGATCTACTTGTTGATCCCGAGCCATCTGGTGAGGATATTTTGCATGCCTTCGTGTGACAATGGCATTTAACATCTTGGCCCTCTTGAAATTCCTTGCAGCCCCTCAAGTGGCCTGAAGATGGGGTTTTGGTAGATGCATGAAGTCTTGTCATATGGATGGACGAAAGTTTGGCCTGCAATAGAAGAGGTCAATGTTCAGTACTACATATAAAAGCAGAGCAGCCTTTATGTACATCAAACTCTGCTACAGAATGAATGAAGGACGCTGTACAGCCTCTTGTAGCCTGCCCGCCCTGTGCCACGAACCACCCTGCCAAGGGACCTTCCACAGAGACCGGAGCAGAATTTGCCCCTTAGTCCAATTTTTCAATTGTGGATACCTAACCTTAGGCACTTAATAAGTAGCCTAATTATTAGAGGTGCTGAGCACTCTCCGCATCCATTGACTCCAGCTGCAATTGTGGCTACTCAGCACCTCTAAGAATCAGGGCACTGTGGCTACATTTATCTGTGAGCTAGAGGAGTGATTCCCAGCTCGTGCAGACATACTCGTGCTAGCTCTCATTGCGCTAGCTCGCTAAAAACAATAGTATAGCCATGGTAGCATGGGCAGCAAGGGTAGCATGGCCATGTGCACAAACCAGCCTGAACCTGTGCTACCGCAGCTACACTAGTATTTTTAGTTCGCCAACTTGATGAGAGCTTGCGCGAGTATGTCTGCGTGAACTGGGAATCAAACTGCTAGCTTATAGCATAGATGTAGCCTTAGTTTAGGTGCCTTACCTTTAGGCACCCAAGTTTGAAAAATTTGGACTCTCTGTAGCTCAGTTTCCTCAGCTGTCCAAAGAAGATAACATTTACTGATCTGCCTCACAAGGATGTTGTGAGGATTAATTCAATGTTTGTAAAGGAGATTGAAGTGACGTATAAGTACTAAACGACAAAGAGTCCTGTGGCACCTTATAGACTAACAGAAGTATTGGAGCATAAGCTTTCGTGGGTGAATACCCACTTCGTCAGATGCGTGTCTGGGTCTGACGAAGTGGGTATTCACCCACCAAAGCTTATGCTCCAATACTTCTGTTAGTCTATAAGGTGCCACAGGACTCTTTGTCGTTTACTACTTATACGTCACTTCAATCTCCTTTACAAACATTGAATTAATCCTCACAACATCCTTGTGCGGCAGATCAGTAAATGATATCTTCTTTGGACAGCTGAGGAAACTGAGCTACAGAGAGTCCAAAGAAGATAACATTTACTGATCTGCCTCACAAGGATGTTGTGAGGATTAGTTCAATGTTTGTAAAGGAGATTGAAGTGACGTATAAGTACTAAACGACAAAGAGTCCTGTGGCAACTTATAGACTCAAAGAAGAAATGGAGCATAAGCCTTGGTGGGTGAATACCCACTTCGACAGACGCAGACATGCCTCTGACGAAGTGGGTATTCCCCCACCAAAGCTTATGCTCCAATACTTCTGTTAGTCTATAAGGTGCCACAGGGCTCTTTGTCGCTTTTTACAGATCCACACTAACACGGCTACCCCTCTGATATAAGTACTAAGTATTATATAGCCTTCGAAATAGTCAACAGTGTCTTTCTGAAGTTGGAGCCAGATCCTCGGCTGCTGTAAATCAGAGTAGCTCCATTGACTTCAAGGAAGCTACACCTGAGAGCAACAAAAATGATTAAAGGTCTTGCAAGCATGACCTACAAGGAAAAAAGTGGGTTTGTTTACTCTGGAAAAGACTGAGGCGAGACATAAGAGTCTTCAAATATGTAAAATGTTACAAATTGGAGGGTGATAAATTGTTTTCCTTATCCACTGAGGACAGGACAAGAAGTAATAGGCTTAAATTGGAGCAAGGGAAATTTAGATTAAAACTTCGTAAGTGTAAGGGTAGTTGAGCACTGGAACAAATTACCTAGGGAGGGTGTGGAATCTCTGTCATGGGAGGTTTTTAAGAACAGATTAGACAAACACTTGTCAGGGATGGTTTTGATAATACTAAGTCCTGTCTCAGTGCAGGGGACTGGACTAGATGATCTATCGAGGTCCCTTCCAGTCCTACATTTCTATAATTCTATACCAGCTGAGGATCTGTCCCACAGTCTAGAAATATATTCTAAGAAAAGATGGGAAAGAGCATTAAATATGAGGTATATTTTCTGAACGGGGCTTGTGCATTAGCCAGAGGCTTAATGCAGTCTTTCTTTCCCACACAGTGATCCCACGCAGCACCCAGCAAGGAGGGGACACCAGTGAGGCTGGAAGCACTGTCTGCCCCAGAGCAGGCATGACTGAGGCCTTGGCCATGGCCTGATTTTCCCACTCCTCTGTGTGCTCGTAAGCAGCTGCAGAGCTATGGTTTAGCAAGGACCACTGTGGAGCTCACTCTCCCCTATTCCCCATATACACAGAGGCATTCGGAGCCTGATTTTCTTATACGCTGAGCACCTGCAGCTCCCATTGACTACATCTGGTGTTCTGGGTGTTCAGTGCTTCTTAAAATTAGGCCCTACATCTGATGTCTGCTGCCTCTGGCTAATACTACTCCAGTGATTTACCTCCTTCTACTGTCCGTAACATGACTCTAGCTCTTGGAGTCACGATAGAACCTATGAGCCTCACCTCTCTGATTTCTTATACCCGCCGAATTTTTGAATTGTGCATTCTGGGTCTGATGCACTAATAATGGTACTGTTATTTGCAAAGGTCTTCAGGTCTCTCTTATTAGCAGTAGTAGTGCAAAGCTAAACCTACTGGGAGCAGCCACACTGACATACAATACAAAAATGGTCACAAACATGAGACCCAGAAAATATCCATAAAACCCACAAATGTTGGTGTGGTCTATCAGAACACAGGAAGAGTCAGTGAAAAGCCAAACTAGAACACCCTGTATCCTAGACAAATAGCGTACCTTACTACAGAAAGCACATTGCACATTATGGCTGTTCTTGGGAGCAATAACTGTCTACCTGCAGAAATCAGTGTGCCAGCATGACATGAAACAGTTTCAGTGGATTTCTAACAATACAAGGAGTGAGTGGATTTGGCTCAGACTCCAAGGGACTAAAAATAAATAAATAAATAAATAATCTCACTGACATTTACATTTGTGCCGGCCCAGATACCGCCATATTTGAAGCAAGACAGAGCTATGCATTTTTCATCAAGATATGACAGTCCCATATACATGGATTTTGACTTTTTAATTGGTGGTTTCGATTTACACACACTGGCAGTAATTAAAATCCCATGCTGCAGCCCAGGTATAATTAGTAAAGTCAGTGTGTCAACTCAAAAGAGCTGAGAATTTAAAAATTGGACAGTAACAGACTGTGAATCCCAGTGATGATTGAACCTGGTGATATTCTCAACCATGTGTAGTTCTTTCCATAGCTTCACACTGACCCAAAACACATTTTAGGCTTCAGAGTGATGTTTGGGGTTACTGTGTGTGGGGTTATTGTGTGTGCTGATTGTGTTGCTGTGCAGGGAAAGTTGTGTAGATTTGTGCAGGTGGCAAATGAGGGGTATGTGCTGCAGTGAGGGGCTATGTGTGTTTGGAATTACTGTGTATGCTGGTTGTGTTGTGTGAGTGATTGCATTGATTTGTGTCTGGCAGAAAGTTGTGTAGGGAGATTTGTGTTGGATTGTGCGCATGGCAGTTGAACACACAGGTGTGGCTTTTGGGCCATATAATCCACCATCTGTGCAGTCTCCCTCATACAACCAATGAAACTGTTGCAT
Source organism: Platysternon megacephalum (assembly GCA_003942145.1). Taxonomy (NCBI): domain Eukaryota; kingdom Metazoa; phylum Chordata; order Testudines; family Platysternidae; genus Platysternon; species Platysternon megacephalum. Next base: position 4,079,671 of record QXTE01000116.1, read on the forward strand.
GCAAATTAACTGTAGAGGAAGGGTGGTGATTGGTTGAGTTACCTCTGATATCACAATGGTCTAAGACTCTTGGCATGTCATAGATTCATGCCTAACTGTAGTGTAATTTGTTAAGTCAAAATGGCTGAGAACTTGAAAATTTTATGCTTACAGACCATGAATCCTGGTGATGATTGAACCTGGTGATATTGTGTACAAAATTGCTTGTAGCTGCTTCCATCATTTCACACTGACTTGATAGACATAACAGGTTTCAGAGCAACACACAGAGTGACATTCTTGGAATCTTGTTATATAGATTTTTCTTGTGACTTAATGTCCTGATAATTGTTAACTTGTACATCCCACTTTTGCAGTAGAATTCTGCAAATCTTTACCTTTTCCACAAATTTTTACTACACATGGAACTACCTTTCTCTCAGGGCTATTCATCTTGTACTGTATCCTCTCAGTTCTCATTTCCAAACATAACTTCCTTCAGTAAGCACCAGTACAATCACTTTTGAGAAAAGCTGTAATGATTCTGGTCAAACTATTTTTACTTTGAAGCGTAACTGTTTCAAACAGGTCAATATGGCTGTATTTACTGTTAAGTCATATTGTATTATGGTTTAAAAGTACATCAAAGCAATCAATTAAGTTTTGGGGGAAAGTAAACATACTGTGTTAAACTGAACAAAACTATAGCTTTCGAGTCTATTTCCTGGGTCAATGTGTGCATCAATTACTGGAAAAATCTAGAGTCTATTCTTCGGAGATTTGGGCAAAAACAGGACTTTTGAGATCCGGGATTATATTCTATCATTCTTTCTGTGTAGTATTTGAAAATATTCTATTTTTTAATTAACACATTTTTAAAATTTGCATTCACAATGTGAAATTATAAAACAAGGTCTGAAGCAAAAGACAGACTGAAAAGCACATTCTAGACATGACAATTGCTCCAGCTAAGAGCAGATCATTGAATAGGCCACATTAAAGATCACTGAGACAGGGCCATATTAAATACCAATCTATATAATCATATTGTTGTGACTCCAGGGTCAATTCCACCCCAAACAAAGAGAAGACAGACTGACACCAGGCATGGAGGTGGTCTGGGGGAAAGAGCAGAGATGTGGCAACTAAAGGTCTGACCACCTGTCCACTAGCTGATGCCTCCAGTGAGCACCAGCCATCACAAGCAGGATTTATGCTGACTGCATAGCCCAGAATATAAAATGTTTTTCCTTTTATAAGCCACAGATTTCTGTTGAAGATAACTATTCATGCTCTGAGGCGTTAACCTCCCTCAGCTCCCATAGACAGAGTTGCTCTTCACTGTACCAACGTTACTGTTGATTGTTTGTTGGGGCCTACTCAAGAATCACAGTAGATTTGGAACATGTAGGCCCCAGCACATCAGTCATTCAGAATCCAAAACTATCTGTCCATTCCTTTCTTTCCCTTGAAGAACCTCATAACCAAGCATTCTGTGCCTGAAAATGGTTTGAGCCTAGAATCAGGTTTGTCTTCTTTAATAGGGTGGTGATAGGCAAACCTTCAGTCTGACTTGGTTTTGCTTCTCCATAGATCAGTGGTTCTCAGCCTATTTTCCATTGTGGGCCACATATGTAGCTCTCCATGTGTTATGTGGTCCGCATCCACACACTATATATACTACCTGTGCGGCCCTGAGGATGTCATATGGGCCACAATTGTGTGGTGATTGGGGACAAGAAATAATTGGCTTAATCTGCAGCAAGGCAGTTTTTGTTAGATATTAGAAAAAAATGTGTAGCTATAATAATAGTTAAGTACTGGAATAAGCTTCTAAGGGAGGTGTTCACCATTGGAGGATTTTAAGAATAGGGTATGGTCAGGGATGGTCTAGATTTACTTGGTCCTGCCTTGGTGGAGGGGGGTGGAGTAGATGACCTCTTGAAGTCCTTTCTAGACCTACATTTCTATGATTTCTACCCTTGCACTTATGTTGCTTGCTTATCAAATTAATCACTGAGAGTAGCAATGTCTTCTGGAAAGTGGACATGTTTATATAGAAATAAACTCTCTTTCCTTTTCTGCCTTCCACATAACTCAGTTTTCCACTCAGAGAACCGGAGGAGATAAAGTTTTATAATTTTCAAATGCCCAGAACAGGGCACATGTCTCATTTGTGTCTGGCACTGAGGGGGCTAATTCTCTTTGCATATGTGACACACATGCATAAAATGCTTTGGCAAAAAGAATTTGGCCTGAGCTGGATTATATTTAATGATGGATGATAAATGATGGTAAAATGTGTAAAAAAAGATCACAGCTGCTGATTTCAGGAACTTCAGCAAGGCATCATAACCCACTGTATTTAAAGTTTGCAGTGGTCACTGAGTTAATCAAAGGATTTGAAACAGATCTCTAGAATTTAATCAAATGATTTGAAACAGATCTCTAGAATTTCTGATGGCAGTTCTCATGTGTACCACTGTCTCATGTGTACAGGCAAGAGTATGCCATGGTATCCAACTAAGATTTTTTGGGAAGGAGTGGCAGCATAGATTTTAGTCAGGTAGTAAGGCCTAATAGTTAGAGCAGGGCGTGGGAGCCAGGATTCCTGAGTTCTGTTCCCAAATCTGCTAATGACCCACTGAGTGACACTGAATACTTAAGCCCTATGTGCTCATAAGAACATAAGAACGGCCATACTGGGTCAGACCAAAGGTCCATCTAGCCCAGTATCCTGTCTTCCAACAGTGGCCAATGCCAGGTGCCCCAGAGGAAATGAACAGAACAGGTAATCATCCAGTGATCCATCCCCTGTCGCCCATTCCCAGCTTCTGGCAAATAGAGGCTAGGGACACCATCCCTGACCATCCTGGCTAATAGCCATTGATGGAGCTATCCTCCACGAACTTATCTAGATCTTTTTTTAACCCTATTATAGTCTTGGCCTTCACAACATCCTCTGGCAAGGAGTTCCACAGGTTGACTGTGCGTTGTGTGAAAAAATACTTCTTTTTGTTTGTTTTAAATCTGCTGCCTATTAATTTCATTTGGTGACCCCTAGTTCTTGTGCTATGAGGAGTAAATAACACTTCCTATTTACTTTCTCCACACAACTCATGATTTTATAGATCTCTATCATATCCCCCCTTAGTCATCTCTTTTCCAAGCTGAAAAGTCCCAGTCTTATTAATCTCTCCTCCATACTCCTAATAATTTTCGTTGCCCTTTTCTGAAATTTTTCCAATTCCAATATATTTTTTTTTAAATGTGGCGATCACATCTGCACGCAGTATTCAAGATGTGGGTGTACCATGGATTTATACAGAGGCAATATGATATTTTCCATCTTATTATCTATCCCTTTCTTAATAATTCCAACATTCTGTTTGCTTTTTTGACTGCCGCTGCACATTGAGTGGATGTTTTCAGAGAACTATCCACAATGACTCCAAGATCTCTTTCTTGAGTGGTAACAGCTAATTTAGACCCCATCATTTTATATATATAGTTGGGATTGTGTTTTCCAATGTGCATTACTTTGCATTTATCAACATTGAATTTCATCTGCCATTTTGTTGCCCAGTAACCAGTTTTGAGAGATCCTTTTGTAGCTCTTTGCAGTCTGCCTGGGACTTAACTATCTTGAGTAGTTTTGTAGCATCTGCAAATTTTGCCACCTCACTGTTTACCCCTTTTTCCAGATCATTTATGAATATGTTGAATAGGAATGGTCCAAATACAGACCCCTGTGGGGACACTATTTACCTCTCTCCATTCTGAAAACAGACCATTTATTCCTACCCTTTGTTTCCTATCTTTTAACCAGTTACCAATCCATGAGAGGACCTTCCCTCTTAGCCCATGACTCAACTTCCTCGCTGCAAAATGGGAATGATAATAATACATCAGAGACATGTTGTGAGGTTCATCTCATTAATATCTATACATTATACTAGGATCCTGAAATTAAAAGTGAAAATTATTATTAATTTTCTTATAGCAGTTAGCAGGGGGAGCTGTTTTACAAATCTTTGTCCATACATGGCTAGACATAGATATCTTGTATTGCTCATTGCATAAGTGACCATGTGCATGCAATGGCAGATCTGCCATAAAATACATTATGGCACACGGTGAATGCATGAAATGGCTAAAGGAGAGGATTCTAGGAAACTACAAGTGCCACTGTTTGGATCATTTTTAGAAACAGATCAGAGGCTTCATTTTTCAACCCTGTTCATTGCAAATTGGTCAGGTTTCTAGGTCAGAAATTTCTAGTCTCAAATTATATACACCTCTACCCCGATATAGCGTGACCCGATATAACACGAATTCGGATATAACGCGGTAAAGCAGTGCTCCGGGGGGCCGGGGCTGCGCACTCTGGCGGATCAAAGCAAGTTCGATATAATGCAGTTTCACCTATAACGCGGTAAGATTTTTTGGCTCCCAAGGACAGCGTTATATCGGGGTAGAGGTGTATATATATATAAATATATATTGTCCTGAGACTGTGAAACAAAACAGGTTAAATGTATCCCTGGTGTAACTCCACTGAAGTAAGATGAATTTATCCAAAGATGCTAATAGAAATGGCAACTCCTAGTCCCATTGAAGTTAACAGCAAACCTCCTCCCTCCCCCGTCTTCCCTCTCTTTACTGCAAAAGCACCTCTGATTCAGGAAACCATCTCTATTCAGCATCTCTAAGTATGATGTGTGACTCCTATGCCCAAATAAAGTTGTTAGTCTCTAAGGTGCCACAAGGACTCCTCGTTTTTGCTGATACAGACTAACACAGCTACCACTCTGAAACCTGTTCTGAGAGAGACATTACCCACAGTCAGAAAAACTGATTAACTTTTTTATGTACTAGGAAAGGTTGTGTTAAACCTATGGCTATATAAATACATTCTGGGTCACACCCTAAGGTGGAGAAGTCACTCAGCATAGATCCATCCCAGGATCTGCCCCAAGAATGAACTTGACTGGACAGTTCAAAACTGGTGAATCTGGGTTGCAGCTTCAACCTGTCTCCTGAACTTGACTCAAGTACCAAAGTAGAGTGTTTTTAAAAAAGCAAACCTATTCTAACAATGAAAAACCCCACAGCATAATATATGTCAGAGAAAAGGAACCAAGGGTTCAGCGTTGGTAGATGAAATTCAACAAGGTAATATAGTCTCCACAAGGGGTAAATGCAGAAAATTGCTTGCAAAAATAGCTGGATCTCCACAATACAATAGTAAGCTTAGTTATATATAGCATCTTTCATTTCAATGATTCATAGATTTTAAGACCAGAAGGTACCATTATGATCATCTAGTCTGACCTCAAGGAGAAGTTATGCATGCAGACAGGTGGTGCCAAGGACAGCTGGGTCAGATTTGTCTGATTCAGAATAGTTACAGAATTAGACCGTGATCCTGCAAAGACATAGGCACCTACATCACTTTACATATGAGAGTAGTCTCTTTGAAGTCAATGGGACTGTTCATGTGTGCAAAGTTACTCAGGTGCTTAAGGCTTTTCAGGATCAGGGCCTTAAATTGATAACACATTTTACATAATTATACTACAGATTTGTGTACCACATAATTATGCTGGCTCACCCTTATAAAAAGGTACGTCAGCCCGCACTAGCGATACTGCAGTGGTTTAGGAGATTACTGTCTTTTTTTTTTTTTTTTGGTAAATGCAATTCTGCACTCCTTACTCAGGCAAGACTCCCATTGAAGTCAGTGGGAGTTTTGCCTAAGCAAGGAGAGCAGGTTTGGTCCCTACAAGAAGAAGAACGTGAGATGGCTAAGCAAAAGCAGTGAAGTAGGGGGTCCTGGACAGAAATCTTTCTGGAATACTCCTTCCACGTGGGCTTACTCCTTGGCTGCATTCCTGTCATGCATTTTCTAAGAATTAGTCATTTTATTTCTATGTAAAAAGTTACATTAAAAATAAATCTTAAACAACAAAGGATCTATACAATAGCTCACTCACCGAAGCTGGAGCAGAATCTGAGATAACCTAAAAACAACGAGGAATCCTTGTGGCACCTTAGAGACTTCAATGAGAAACTGCAGAATTGGAATTAATGTGTAAACTTGACACCATCAAATTAAGCCTGAATAAAGACTGGGAGTGGCTGGGTCACTACAAAAGGTAATTTTCCCTCTGCTGATACTCACGCCTTCTTGTCAACTGTTGGGAATGGGCGACATCCACCCTGATTGAATTGGCCGCGTTAGCACTACAAAAAGTAATTTTCCTTCTGTTGATATTCACCCCTTCTTGTCAACTGTTGGGAATAGGCCACTTCACCTTGATTGAATTGGCCTCATTAGCACTGACCCCCCACTTGGTAAGGCATTTCCCACCTTTTCATGTGCTGTAATATATATACCTCTATGCATCTGATGAAATGGGTTTTAGCCCACAAAAGCTTATGTCCAAATAAATTTGTTAGTCTCTAAGGTGCCACAAGGACTCCTCATTGTTTTTGCTGATATAGACTAACACGGCTACTCCTCTGAAACCTGAGATAACCTAATCCTTCCTTCCAGAACCAAACCTGTCAGGGAATAACCCTAAACCCCTCTCACTCTCCCTTCATCGTCTTTTACAGAACTCATCCTCATTCAATAAATAATTAAAGCACATCCATTCCCTTATGCTGTGAGCACAGCCCATATACGCCTCCTAACTTCCCCTATGGCTTAAACTCTTAAGGAGTGAAAATATTTTGCTCATCCAGTTGAGATACCTTAATTGTTTTTCTGGCATGGAGCTAACTTTCTTTCTTTCATTATAAAGGTACCAGGAGCCTGATGCTGAGAGATGCTGAGCACCCACACCTCCCAATGTAGCCAACAGGAATTGCATTTACTCAGTAATGTGTATCACACTCATCACCACAGTATCTCAAGATCAGACCCTTGATGAGGCACTTATCCCCGCCCTCCCCCCAACACACACACACACTTCTTACTGGAAGGGAGGCTCTCCTTTCACTAAAGGCTCGCGTCTGGCGTTTCCTGTAGCCTCTACCCTCTTTCTCATTCTCATCAATCAAGCTGTGACCCCAGAAACTGCTCATCCATTTTGCAAAGGAAATATCATCATCCTCTTCATATTCCATGTACAGACACTCCAAACTGGGGGGAGCGCCCAACCAGACAGGACAGATGTACGTTAGAGCAGACTGTCAAGCAGATAGTCCCACACTGATCTGTCAACAAGAGGCAAAGGGGCTGTAGTTTCAAACATTCCCTGCCAAATTAACAAAAAAACCAATCCAACCCAATGCAGCCTTAGGCACTGCTTATATATAAGCCAATCCTTAGTAATCTATTTTAAACGAGGTTTCTTTTAATCTTTCCATTACAGAGATGCCCAATGTCACACAGCCTGGAGGGTGGCAAGGAAAATGTGTGTCCTAATTCATATTCATTGCTGCTGAGTGCATCAACTGTCAATAACAATGGAGAGTTGCCCACAAAAACATGCCTGGAAGGTGCACGCTCTGATATGAAACAGGCTTGTAATTTGGAGAAGGAAAATGGATATATTGACAGTGGTCAGAAACTGGCACAGCTGTTTATTGAGGCTTAACTGACTTTATGAAATAACTTTTGGCTCTGTTCTTCCAGCTGGTATTAAAAAATATGCCCTGCCTGGCAGGAAGCTGGGATCTCCCAAGAAATCTTTTTATCATCTATTGTGGGTGAGCAACGTCAGACAACATGGAGTGACATTGGTTCACAGAATCTTAGCGTCTAAGGCCAGATCACTTGTCTTTCACCAAGGTCACTTCATCTCCCACAATCAGGGCTAGACTGGGCCTAGCACTGCTCCAGTGCACAAAGAAATGAAGGGCAAGGGCGCAAAGAGCATAAATCTGCCCACTTGAGCCCTGGGCCAAGCACAGTCCCCATGTTCACTGCGCTCCTGGCAAGTGGGGACTGAGCCTACTGAGCACAAACAGTAGCACTGCATCCTCCATTCTAAATGGCTCCTACTCAAGGGCTCAAGTGGTGCAAGGACCATGTGTGGTCCTTCTGCTCTGGGGTGAGTTTCTCCTTCTATGGAGAGATCGGCCCAAAACCACAGTCTCACTCTACCTGGGAGTGTAGCACGCTGTCTTCAAATACTGAGTACCAGTCGCTGGCGGACATGTTTACTGTAGGCAAATCTGCCATGGGATGCCCTTGTCCTAGAGGCGTGTATAGGAATAAAGGAATTGCAAGGATCTCTGAGGTGACAGAACTGTTTGAAGGCCAAAGCTGCCTCCCTGGATGGGGCAGAACAATTGCTGGGCCTTGTGGGCCTGATTCTGTGTTGGCCTGGGCCTTGTGTAGTCATTTACAGCAGTTCAAACTGAGCACAAGGTGGGTTTAAAACACAAGCTACCATTCTGATTTGGTAGCGTTTTACACTCCCTTTGCACTGGTGTAAAGGGCTGCACAAAATGCAGGACAATGGAGAATCAGGCCCTAGAGCAGGGGTCGGCAACCTTTCAGAAGTGGTGTGCCGAGACTTCATTTATTCACTCTAATTTAAGGTTTCACGTGCCAGTAATACATTTTAAGTTTTTAGAAGGTCTCTTTCTAGAAGTCTATAATATATAACTAAACTATTGTTGTATGTAAAGTAAATAAGGTTTTTAAAATGTTTAAGAAGCTTCATTTAAAATTAAATTAAAATGCAGAGCCCCCCGGATCGGTGGCCAGGACCTGGGCCACTGAAAATCAGTTCGCGTGCCGCCTTCGGCACGCGTGCCATAGGTTGCTTACCCCTGCCCTAGAGACTCCCTGTGGAATTGCCCAATGGGGAATTAGGGGCAGAGACTGCTGTGGGACTCTGAGTCAGAGTGGCTAGATGGTCCACTATTTAGGGCATTAGCCTAGGACTTGGGAGACCTGGATTTGATTCACTGTTACATCACAGACATCCTGTGTGACCTTGGGCAAGTTACTCATCCTGTCTGTGTCTCATTTCCCTGTCTGTACAAGGGGGATAATTGCACTTCCCTACCTCACAGGAGTGTTGTGAGGATAAATACATTAAAGAGGTGCTCAGATACTTTGGTGATTGGGGCCTTAGATAGAAAGGCAAGGCGCTGTATTTTGAGATAGAATTTGAAGGAACAGAGGAGTTAATGTATTTGCAACATCTGTGCCTTTCCACCTACATGTGGGTTATAGATTACACTGGTTCATTGTGTGGATGCAAAGCCTTCCAAAGGCATCGCAAGTGTGAGTGATGGCAACCAAGAGCTGGCTGCGGTGCCTTTTGGCCTAGTATTGATGAGGCCTATGGGTTACTGGAAAAAAAATATCAAACTACCTCAAACCTCCTGAATTGGACTTTTAGTGTGAGTCGTTCAAACTCAAGAGCGCTATACCATCAGCGTATTTATTCGCCTACTTGGATCTCTCAGCAGACATGTCAAGTCTCATTCATTAGCATGCTATCTCAATCTCACATCAATCCCTAAGCTTATCTCACTCATTTTGAGTAAATATATAAAGATTTAAAATATTTTTACTCAGGCACTGAAAGAGACAATAATACATCCGGGCACAGGGTTTAGTTCTTGGAAAGCCGCTTTCCAAGCTTGTGTACTGTGGTAACCATGGAGACTACTGGCCTTTGTTCTATACAGGAGAGGAGGCTATACAGAGAGGTGGCAGGGTTGTGTGTGTGAATACTTGATGGTCAAAAAAATATGAGTTCACTCAAAAAACAAGCAGAACTTAATCGAAAGTTTTCAGGTTCTCAAAATACAGTTCAAAATTTAAACCACACTGGACAAATTCATGGCCCTTCATTGTCCCAGTAGCAGGCAAGACTTCTGTTTTTAAATGTGCACTGTGTCACCCCAGAGCTGTCCTGTGGCCATCAAGGAGAAAAAGATGTAACTCATCATCTGGAAAATGAAATACACAAATAGCAGAGCAATGTCTCCACAACCACAAATTCCTTTTGTACCTGTGGCAAATCCCCTCATTGATAAAGTAAGTCAAATATGTTTAATAATTATGATTTGCTGTTGTTATTAATTATTTTAATTTATTATTAATTATTATTCTTGTTATTATTAATCATAATAATCCTCTTCAGGGCACTAGAGTTCCCCAGAAGTAATTTGCTTGCTGCCTGGGGTTTTTTTGGTAGTACAGTAGTTTATTCCTAGTACTTTGTCAGAAACTCTGTTTGCAATGTTATTTCAGAAAGATTTGATTGTTTTTATGACTTAATTTTTATTGAGTCCAAGATTTTCAGTTTTCTGTACAGTTTTCAATGTGTCCTGATGAGGGTTAAATATTCATTAATTCACTGAGCTGATGCCTTTATCCAAGGCAACAGGATTATTAAAATACTGTATGTTACACAGACACAAACTTGCAATCCTTATATCACATAAAAAATCCACTCACTATGTGTATCATATTATTAACATTTATGCTTGTGAAAATCTGGTTATACTGTTTGGATGTATTTTGTCTATTAATTTCCCATTTTTATATTTAACTTATAAAATATTCAATTTTTTATTTATTACACCTTTTTTATGTACAAAATAGAAATGTTTTTTCCCTAGGTGACATGTGCAAAAATGAAAGTTACAACTCTGCTTGCATAGAACAATATTCATTTTGCAACTGCACCCAACCTGATCCCCCTGTTTAAAGATATCTTCTCTGACAGCCAGATTGCCCAATATTATGCATCTGTAAGAACCGAGTCAACATGTATGTTGAATGGTGCCATTACTCCCTATTTCCAAGTGTCTTGTGAGGCAAATAAAGACTGAAGCCTTTTCTCTTTCTGTTGATGGCTCTAATATGACACAAGCTTAGAAAAAATGAATCCACTGACAGAGATCCAGAAACATCTTGTGACAACACAGTTACTTGACTTATGCCTCACTACTGGCATTCATACAGCCACTGCAAAAGAAATCTTTTCCAAAATTGATGGGAGAATGACATTGCATGAGATACCATGGGATAACTGTGTTGGGTTTTCTGTAGACAATGCCAGTGTAAACATGGGTACGAATAATTCAATTAAAACACTGCTTCAAAGTAAGAATGCATGTGTGTATTTCATGGGATGTCCATGCCACATCATCCACAATACCGCTGTGCTGGTGCTATACAGTTTTCTAAAGTGTCAGAATTTGATGTTAAAGATGTATGTATTGATTGCTACTATTCCTTTGACAAAAGAACAAAATTAAAGTAATTCTTGGAGGAGTTCTGTCACTTCTGTGATGTTGAAAACAGTGTCTGAAGCATGTTCATAGTCAATGGCTTAGCCTGGAAATAGCTAGTAACAGATTGTTGCAGCAGTATGCAGCTCTCAAAAGCTACTTTTTGTCTGTTGATGATAGCTGTGCAAGGTTCAAGAGATTTAAGTTTTGCTTTCAGGCAGGGGCAGCGAGTTATATGGGCCTGTAGTGCCTGGGCTCCAGCAAATTCAGGGCCCGGGTGGCCTGGCTCCACCAATGTTCAGGGCCAGGTCTCTCCCCCAGCCCCGCCTGCCACCCTCGTGAGCCTCCCCTGGAGCAGCCCCCAGCCCCACCTGCCGCCCCCGCGCACCTCCCCTGAGTGTCCATGCCTGCCCTGGGCAGCAAGCAGCTGCACCCTGCAGCTCTGCGCTGCGCTCCCTCACCGGCCGCTGCTGGCTACAAGGGAGCGGTGCCGGGGGCAGGCTGAGACGGCTGCTGCGCCCGCGGAGGGAGGAAGAGAGTAGGCACATGGCAGCCACTCTCCTGGCAGGCAACTCTGAGTCGACTCCGAGGTGGGGGGGGGGGGGCTTTTCCTGGCTAGACCTCCTGAGCAGCAGCCTGGGGGGGCTTGGGTGAGTGTCATGCCAGGAGGGCCGGGGGAACTCGCTGCTGCCAGCGGGGAGAGGGCTGGAGGGAGTCCTCCTCTCTGGCCCCAGCCCCCGGGCAGCCTGTCTACTGCACCCCAAACTCCTCATCCCCGGCCCAGCCCCACGCCCCGCACTCCCTCCCACACCCCAACCCCCTGTCCCAGCCCAGAGCCCACACCCAGCACCCAAACCCCTTCCCAGAGCCCGCACCCCTCCTGCACCCAAACTCCCTCCCAGAACCCGCACCCCCTATTCCCTCCCGCACCCAAACTCCCTGCCCCAGCCCAGAGCCTGCACCCAGCACCCAAACTCCCTCCCAGAGCCCGCACCCCTCCCACACCCAAACTTCCTCCCAGAGCCTGCACCCCCTCCCGCACCAAAACTCGCTCCCAAAGCCTTAGGCAGATGTGTGTGGGGGAGCAGGACTTGGACCCGTTCTGGGCACTGTGACGGGTTCAGTCACAGAGACCCCCTTGGGACTGTCACCTGATGTGGTGGAATTACCTTTGAGCCTGTTTTCCCTGCTAGCTTGGGACTCCAGAACCCTGCCTTGTTGAGCCAGACACGCTAGCCTGCTGCAACACAGACCCAGGTCTGGTCCACGCCCCCAAAGCTGCAGACTTTAACCAAAAACTGCTCAACTGGTCACCTATCTCCAGCACCCAGACACCCAGCTCCCAATGGGATCCAAACTCCAAATAAATCCGTTTTACTCTGTATAAAGCTCAGGTGGTAACTAGGGGATTTCTCATGACTGGCAGCCCCCTTTCTTCTTTTCCACCCCCTTTTATATCTTTGGCACAAGGTGGGAATCTTTTGTCTCTCTCTGGGTCCCCACCCCTCCTTCTAAATGGAAAAGCACCAGGTTTAAGATGAATTCCAGTATCATGTGACATGGTCACGTGTCCTATGAGACCCCAGCCTTCATTCTTCCAGGGCTGGCCTGCACGTCCCCAGGAAGGTTTGCAAGTAACAATAGGACTTCAGAGTAATACTTAATATTTCTAGCTTCAGATACATTCATACAAATAGGTTGAACACATCCAGTAGATTATTAGCTTTGTAATGATACCTTACAAGAGATCTTTTGCATAAAGCATATTCCAGTTACATTATATTCATACTCATAAGCATATTTCCATAAACATACGGAGTGCAACATCACAGGCCCCACCAAAAATTATACAAACCTGCCTCCCCTGCTTTCAGGGATCCTATGACAGAGATTTATTTGTTGTTTTACCAGGGTTCTACCATCCTCCCAGTGTTTAGCACCACTAACAAGTTTCTGCAGCGGGAAGATCCTTGTATATACATGGTAGATGGGGTGCTTTCTAATTTTGTGAGGAAACTTCTAGGAAAGTTTATTCAGGCGCAAGTGGTCAAAAATGCTGCCTCATTTACAGAGCAGGCTTTGCTAATTCTGACAATCAGCTTCCAGACACATGTCTGTTTGTAGGTTTGGTCACAAAACAGAAGTTGGAAGATGGTAGTCCTCTTGCAAGCAGGGGTGCCATTTGGGGGGGCAGGAGAGGCTCTAGCCCCCCACCCAAGTTTTGTACTTGAGATCTGGGAGAGGGAGAGCTCAGTGGGTTTGAGCATTGGCCTGCTAAACCCAGGGTTGTGAGTTCAATCCTTGAGGGGGCCATCTAGGGATTTGTGGCAAAAATCTGTCTGGGGATTGGTCCTGCTTTGAGCAGGGGGTTGGACTACATGACCTCCTGAGGTCCCTTCCAACCCTGACATTCTATGATTCTATCTGCTCACAGTGCACACTTAGCCCCAGATGGCACTTGTAACTGCAACACAGCTTGAGTGTGATATGTGATGAGTTCTGTGCTGCTTCCACCTTTGCGGCAGAGGCCAGGTGATTCAGATAACAAAAGGCTTGTCATTAATTTAAATTGATGATCCTGAAAGCATTGCCAGGCACTCCAGTTAAAAGATAGGAAACGAAGGGTAGGAATGAATGGAGAGAGGTAAATAGTGGTGTCTGTACTGGGACCAGTGCTGTCCAACATATTCATAAATGATCTGGGAAAAGCGGTAAACAGTGAGGTGGCAAAATTTGCAGATGATACAAAATTACTCAGGATAGTTAAGTCCAAAGCAGACTGTGAAAAGCTACAAAAGTATCTCACAAAACTGCGTGACTAGCCAAAAAATGGCAGATAAAATTCAATGCTGATAAATACAAAATAATGCACATGGCAAAACACAATCCCAACTACACATACAAAATCATGGGGCCTAAATTAGCTGTTACATGTCAAGAAAGATCTTGGAGTCATTGTGGATAGTTCTCTGAAAACATCTGCTCAATGTGCAGCAGCTGTCAAAAAAGCGAACAGAATGTTGGGAATCATTAGGAAAGGGTTAGATAATAAGACAGAAAATATCATATTGCCTCTATATAAATCCATGGTATGCCCACATCTTGAATACTGCAATACTGCATGCAGATCTGGTCGCTCCTGCTCAAAAAAGATATATTGGATTTGGAAAAGGTACAGAGAAGGGCAACAGAAATGATTAAGGGTATGGAACACCTTCCATATGAGGAGAGATTAAAAAGACTGGGACTTTGGAAAAGAGATGACTAAGGGGGGATATGATAGAGGTCTATAAAATCATGACTGGTGTGGAGAAAGTAAATAAGGAAGTGTTATTTACTCCTTCACATAACACAAGAGCTAGGGGTCACCCAATGAAATTAATAGGCAGCAGATTTGAAACAAACAAAAGAAAGTATTTCTTCACAGTCAACCTGTGAGACTCTTTGCCAGGGGATGTTGTGAAAGCCAAAACTATAACAGGGTTCCAATAAGAACTAGATAAGTTCATGGAGGATAGGTCTATCAACGACTATTAGCTAGGGTGAGCAGGGATCCAACACCATGTTCTGCATGTCCCTAGCCTCTGTTTGCCAGAAGCTGGGAGTGGGCGACAGGGGATGAATCACTTGATGATTACCTGGTTCCGTTCATTCCCTGTGAAGCACCTGGTATTGGCCACTGTTAGAAGAAAGGATACTGGGCTAGATGGACCATTGGTCTTACCCAGTATGGCCATTCTGATGTTCTTATATAGAACCTAGATGTATCTTTCCCCCCCGCTGTACCACACTAGACCCCACTCCCCTCCCAGAGCTGGGATAGAACCCAGGAGTCCTGACGGGGTCTCTCTCTCCGCAGAATTAGTAGCAAAGTAAGAAAATACATTAAAATTTTAAACCTAACCAGTGTCCCTTAAGTGACTTACCACAAGATGTAGAACATGTTAGTATTAGAGCTGAGCGGGTCTAATATTTATTTAATTTTCTTTCTTGTATATAGGAATTAGATACAATGCTCCTGTCAGCTAATTGCTAAGTTATCTGCCAAAAATATAGAGTTTTCAAGTGTCTAAGTAGCCCCACGAATCACAGTTACAGTTGCGCCCCCACACCAAAATCTGAAATGGCGCCCCTGATTGCAAAACAGAAGTTCTTTTGTGCAGCCAGAGCATTCTATGCCCGTGCCAAGTATGCACGGGAGAAGCTGTCTTTGAATGATGAAATGTTAAAGATGGCAGCATTTCTGAACTTTGATATGAAGGAAAACTGCACTTCTAAATAGGTTGAGCACTTTGTTGGCAGATACCAGCACATGTTCAATCTCTCTCCATCTGAGATAGAGAAGTTGTAACAGGAGTTCGTTGTTTACCAGTTGCTGCAGAAATCAGATATCCCTTAGCATGTATGGCAGTGATCACCAACTGGTAGATTGCGATCAACTGGTTCATCCTGGAGCCTCTGCCAGACGATCGCGATCTCTGGCCGCTAAAAGTCCAGCGGCGCAGCGGGGCTATGGCAGGCTCCCTGCCTGCTCTGGCCACATGCCGCTCCCAGAAGCGGCCGGCATGTCTCTGTGGCCTGGCGGGGGGAGAAGGCGGCTGAATGCGCTGCTGCTGCCCCCGTTCTCCCCCAGCCCCAACTCCGAAACTCCTATTGGCCAGGAATTGTGGCCAATGCAGGGGCGGCGCTTGCGGTCCCCAGGGGGAGGTCTCCACATTTGCGGCCCCGGAGGAAGGTTTCCACGCGCTACCCATGCCCACAAGCACAACTCCCTCAGCTCCCATTGGCCACAGTTCCCAGCCAATGGGAGCTGCAGAGTTGGTGCTGGTTGGTGGGGGCCTACGCCCCCCCAGGGGCCACAGAGACACAGAGTCTGCTTCTGGGAGCGGTGCGGGGCCAGGGCAGGCAGGGAGCCTGCCATAGCCCTGCTGCACCGCCGACCAGGAGCTCCCTGTGGTAAGCGTCTCCCAGTCGGAGCCTACACCCCACACCCCCTCCTGCACCTCAGCCCAGAGCCCTCTCCTGCACCCAAACACTCTCCCAGAGCCCTCACCCCCTCCCACACCCCAATCCCTTGCCCCAGCCCGGAGCCCCCTCCTGCACCCAAATCCCCTGCCCCAGCCCAGAGCCCCCTCCTGCACCTAAACTCCTTCCCAGAGCCTGCACCCCTCCCGCACCCCTGCCCCAGGCTCAGCCCAGAGCCCCTTTCCACAGCTCTGCCCCAGCCCAGAGCCTGCACCCCCTCCCTCACCCCAACTCCCTGCTCTAGCCCGGTGAAAGTGAGTGAGGGTGGGGGAGAGCGAGCGACGGAGGGAGGGGGGAATGGAGTGAGCGGGGCGGGTCCTCAGGGAAGGGGCAGGGTAGATCCTGAGTTGATCTTAAATTCAAAAAGTGATCTTGTGCGTTAAAAGGTTGGAGACCACTGGTGTATGGGATGAGGCAGCACTACAGACTGACCCAGATAACACTGCTGTGCAATACAGGATGGACACTGTATGGGCATATCTTAGAAATGTCAAAAACACTAGTGGTCTTCTCAATTTCCCATTACTGTCCAGGGTTGCTAGACATCTTAATTTTACCCCACTCTAATGCGGGAATGGGGAATGTGTTCAGTCTTGTTCAAAAGAATAAAACACCATTCAGACCAAATCTTGGACTAGACGGGATACTGTCCTCTATTATCCAAGTAAATCCTGAGCCATGTTTCAAGTTTGAGCTACCAAAAGAAGTTATAAAAATAGCAAAGGAGGCCACATGCAATATAACAAAGCACATGAATAAAACGCAAAACCAAATTAGATATTAAAAGAAATGTGGAATTTTTCTATGGTTTGTTAGCTTCAAATTAATTAAATTCAATTTAATTGTTTTATTTATTTTTACATTAATGTAATGTATTGTTTGGTCATGTTTTATTTTAATTTATTTATTTTGGAATCTGATTATTTTAGTTTCCTATAAATATAATATGAGCAATAATATATAAACCAAATAATATTTGTACTGTAAAGTGTTTTCCAAATGGATGATCACTAAGACAAGGTGATATGCAAAATAATGTTTTCTTTTTTGTTAGGTTTATACAAAAACAGTTTATTTTTTAATATATCTCTTGTTCTGTCCACTGACTTTGTGCCTAAACTAGGGGTTATTAATTCTGGTCCTCAGGGATCTCCAACCATCCAGGTTTTTGCTCCAACCAGCGAATAATTGTTTTTATTAAAATCCACTGGTTTGCATTGCATATAGAATTCTCATGTGCTCTAGACTAATATGAACTAGGACATTTAAGTGTTTCATAGGCAATATTAAGCAGTGTACATTTTAAAACAAACTATTAAGTGCTGGTTGGATTAAAAACCTGGACTATTGGATGTCACCAAGGACCAAAGATGAGGGTCCTTGTCTTAAGCAATGACCTAACACACCACCTGGAAAGTCTCACTCTTTGGCCTTGAATCTCACTCTTTGGGGCTGTAAATCTCTCTCTTAAGGACAGCCAACCCTTGGCATCTCTGTCTCAGGCATATGCTTTTCTCATTATGAGGAGAGAGAAATCAGTCTAAATCCTTCTCTGCCTACCACAGGGATCTCTCTGCATGTACTGGGGAGCGGGGAGGTAAGGGGCGAATTCTGTGCTGCTCAAGCACACCATGAGTTGGCAACTAATATTGTTTTTATGGCTATATGCCAGTGCATACTTGGTTCAAGGTGTTTGGTGCCAGCTTCTAAAGGGGAACTGACTCCTTTTCAGTGAGAGTCCAGCCAGTTTTCTTGTCTACAGAATCACTAAGGGAAAGACAGAGCACAAGTATGTTGGCCAACGTTTTAGTAGGAAAGAAAAAAATGGAGAAGAAAAGAAACAGTGGTTAATGCAACCTGGTCAGGGGAAAAACAGAGAGGGGTAATACCCTGTCACGGTGATCATGTCAATAAGTGTCATAACACATCAGCACAAGGGGGCAGAATAACAGTTGCATGTGCAACCTTCATTTTGGTATTACCTGACTTTCAAGCGTTTCACTTTGCAACCTTAACATTCTTTGATCTTTGTAATCGTTGGCACTTTTGTTTGGAATAATGATCAAAGTTCTTTAAATAGCTCATTTCTCTCCCACCTATAAAGAAAGCCAACAAGTTATCTGCAGGGTGCAAAATGCTTAGTACAGCTGAGCAAAAAATAATAACAGAGCAAACTTTCCTATTTGCCCTTAGGTGAGTGCTCCAGGTGAGCAAGCTGAGGCAGCAATGGCAAACTTTCCACTCCCTCCAGTCAGACCTCCAAGCAGGCAAGTACCATCATCATCCATGACCAATGGTCATCTCCCACCCCTGAGAGAGTCAAGCAAGCAATCACCAGCATCATTATCGTCTATGGCATCTGCTCCCCTCCCTCCATTAAGAGCTCCAGACAAGGAAGCTTCTTCCTCCTTTTCCTCCTCCTCCTCGACCACAAAGGTTTTTCTTCCTCCATTGAATGTTTTAGACAAGAAAGAAGCAGTAACAATCAAACCCCCTTTTCTCCCTCCACTGAGTTCTTTCATCGAACATGCAGAATCAACAGCATCAGCAGCAAACTTTTCTTTTCAGGTCAGTGCTCCTTTCAAGTCAACGGCAGCACCAATGGCACTTTTCTCAGGGGAAGGTGTGACATGCCCCGGAATGCAATCCAGACTGTAGAACCCGTGTCCCCTTTAACTCTCCTGCCCAGACTGTCTCTTACACTGCTATGCCAATGAACTGCAAACCCCTCCAGGCTCTGTTCACTCAGCCATCAGCGTGCAGAGGCACACCCAGCTAAGTTGCATGAAGGCTCTCCCAAGTCACATGAACTGTATATAGGGAGACACCAGCAAATTCCCCCAACCCCAGCCTTACACCCCAGAAATGTGCATCTTACACGGCTCAAGACCTTCGTGATCAATGTAAGCCCATTTATTAATTTGCCACTCCTTCAAGGGTACTGGACATGCCCCAGCCTCTGTAATCTGGGCAGATACCCCAAGCACTTTAAACCACGGATTCTCAAACTATTGTACTGGTGACCCCTTTCACACAGCAAGACTTTTAGTGCAACTCCCCTTATAAATTAAAAACACCTTTTTATATATTTAACACCATTATAAATACTGGAAGCAAAGCGGGCTTTGGGGTGGAGGCTGATAGCTCGCAACCCCCCACATAATAACCTCACGACCACCTCAGGGGTCCCGACCCCCACTTTGAGAACCCCTGCTTTAAACCAACTCACTAGTTTAGATTAAACCTCAAAATAAGTTTATTAACTAAAGAAAGATAGATTTTAAGTGATTATAAGTGGTAGGCATAAAGGTCAGACTTGGTTACATAAGAAATAAAAAATGAACATGCATTCTAAATCCTAAACTTTATCAGGCTAAGCAAGATTTCAATCAAACAGTTTTTCTCACCCTACTGGATGTTGCAGGCAGTTTTCAGTTCACAGTTCATATTAACTAGACAGCTTTCTAGTTAGGTCCATCCCTTCCCCCGAGTTCAAGGAGACTTCTCTTTGTCTTCCAAACAATCTTGCTTCCAGATGTAGAGATGGGGGAGGAGAAAGCAGCCTCGTGGTGATATCACTGTCCCTCATTTATACTTTTCTCCAGGTGCTAGAAAAATCTATGCTGTGTCATGGGATTAGGCCGCCCTGATAGTGTACATGCTCGAGCAACTGTCTTTGTTTAAACTCCCTTGCTCAAGAATAGCTGGTGATGGTCGCTTAACACCTAGCTGCATGTTGGTCACTCTTTTGTTATCTCTGAGGAGCTAATCTGTGGGCATTTCCCAGACTCTCAACCTATTTCAGTAACCAACATATATAGCAAAATCTCATAACTTCATATACAAAGAGGATACATGCATTTCAACAGGATAGTAATGCTCAACAGATTATAACTTTCCAAATGATACCTCACAAGGCATATTTTGTACAAAACATATCATAATCATATAACAGTGTTGAATACGTGGGTACAGGGGGTAACATGGCGTACAGTATGTCACAGAAGGTGCCATGCAAAAAAATAGCTGCAGTGATTAATTTTCCTTCTCTTTCTGTTGTTTGGAGATAGGAAATAGTTGGGGAAGGGGCTGCTGAAAAGCTAGGAACAATTTTTGTAAGTAATTTCTCTGAGCACAAACTGGAGGGCCAGCTTCTCCAGTTTGCTAAAACGTCTTTGTGCTAGGTAAGCAGTTCAAAGTTGCCATAAAATGGCTGGCAAAGACAGTGGAGAATTCCCTCATGAGCTAGGGAACTCTCTGCTAGTGTAAAGCTGGTGGAGATGCCAGAACTGTCTCCTATGTCAGCCATGGCCCAGCCATAAGAAGAAGGAGGGTTGTGGCAGGGCTGGTTGTAATTGGGACTGGGGAGAGGGCATGGCAGAGTAGAGCTCTCAGACATCTGATCCTTCACTGGTGTCTAGTCCCTGATGGACCTCACACCAGTGACGTAAATTAGGGCTGAACCTCTGAGTTATATAATGTTATATAAATACAGGAGAATCACAGCTTTTATTTAAGGAAAAAGTCAGTTTCCATCCTCCACGGTTGTAGCGAATAGTTTGAAAATGTGATCAGACTGTACCTAAAGGCTCAAAAGCCAGAAGGCAAATAACATCCTCCTCCCACCCCAATGTATTGTTGTTTAAGACAATCCTATGAATTTTGATGACTGAATCATTATTTTTTTAAATATTTGGGGTTACCTCATATGCTTAACTTCTATCATGTAAACAGCCCCATTGACCTCATATGAGTTAAAATTAAGGATGTGAAAAAATGCCCCCTTTGACTTCCAATAGGAGTGGGAATGACTCAGTACCTTTCAGGATCTATCCCAATACAACTGAAGTCTCATTGCACACGGTTGCCAATTCTTGTGATTTTATCACACATCTTGTGATATTTGGGATTTGCCTGAAAGCCCCAGCTCCTGGAGTCATGTGATTTCAGGAGAACCTCTGCTTTCATTTAAAAACAACAACAACAATCCAGTAAATTTCTAGTGCTCAGGGCTGTGCAGAGTAGCTTGAAAACATGAACCCTAAAGGCTCAAAAGACAGAAGGCAAATAAATGGGACCCAGCACAGCACCCATTGTTTTTAAGAAAACCTCCTGAGTTTGGAGGCCAGACTTTGATTGTTGAATGCTCAGGGCTGGCCATACTGCGTTAGCATCCACGCCCAGCAGCCTGTACCCTCACCTTGCCTGCCCTTGGTGCATTAACTGGGGTGGGGAGGATCCGCCTTCCCCTGTAGGATGCCCTCATGCTAGTAGAAGCCGAGTGTTCCCTGCTCTCCCCGCTGAGCTCTTAGGAGGGAACCACTGCACCTACCCCTGTCCGCCGGTAGGTGGCGCCGCCGCCGCTGTGTCTGAGCCCGGGGGAAGGGGCTGGCACTGCACTTACCCCGCTCCCTCGGCAGGTGGCGCCGCCGCCCCTTGTCTGCGGCGAGCCCGGCCGCGCGGCGCATGGAAGTGCTTCCCCCTGACCCCTTCCCGGCATGCCGCGGGTTTCCGGTGACCCCACGCTCTGCTCCCTCCACTCCCCCCCCCGGCTGGCGCTGCGAGCGGAGCGGGGATCATGGCCGCCTCGAAGCCCGTGGAGGCCGCTACTGCGGCGGGGGGAGGCGGCGGCGGCTCCGGCTCGGGGCTGCCGCGCTGGCAGGTGGCCCTGGCGCTGGGGGCGCCGCTGTTGCTCGGGGCCGGCGCGCTCTACCTGTGGGCCCGGCGGCGGCGCCCGGCGCGCGGGAAGGGGCCGAGCGAGAGGAAGACGCCGGAGGGAAGGGCCAGCCCGGGCCCCGCCGCCCCCGGGGGCAGCCAGCCCGACGGGCCCGGGCACGAGGAGATGGTGAGGGGGCGGGGCGAGGGGGCCCGGCCGCAGGGGGGGGGCGTGTCTCGGGTCATCGGGGTCGCAGCCCCGGTTCCCCTCCCCTCCCTCGCGGGTTCCGCGGCGCCCGGCCCCGCGCCGAGTCCCGCTCTCCGCCGAGCAGCCCGGGCAGGGGCGGAGCGAGGAGCCGCCCTGGGAGTTGTCCACGCTCCCGGGACCGGTTTTTACGCTCGTGTTTTTTTGGCAGAGCAAAGCGCGTGGCCCGAAGGGGCGAATGGGCGAGTCCGCGTGTCTGTCGGTACCAGCCCAGCCTGACACCTGCCCCCCGGGGTGGGGGAGCGACTTTGCTCCGCAGTAGCGCGTCAGGTGAAGAGGCTCTGAGCGCAGGGTAGAGAGCTCTCCCATCGGTTTAGACCTCGGCTTCACCAAAGGTTACTTCGGTATAATTTACATGGCTCAGGGGTGTGAATAATCCATACCCCTGAGTGATGTAAGGCCTTGTCCACACTTACTGATGCATCGGGGGTTGATTTAGCAGATCTAGTGAAGACCCGCTAAATCGACCGCTGATCGCTCTCCCCTCGACTCCTTGTTTTCCACCTGAAGTGCAAGGGGAGTTGACCGGAGAGCGTCCCCAGTCAACACTGCGTAATGTGTACCCCACGGTAAGTAGATCTAAGTATGTCAACTTCAGCAACATTATTCATGTAGCTGAAGTTGTGTAACTTAGATCGATCTCCCCTCCCCCCTGTAGTGTAGACAAGGCCTAATGACCTAAGTGCTGGTGTAGACAGCACTATAGCTATCGCAGAGGTAGGAGTTATTAAGCCCTCTCCCATCATCTCTTAGAGCATCTCCACCACAAATGCTACAACATCACAGCTGAATCGGGCAGCTGTGCTGCTGTAAGTGCTGTAGTGTAGATGTAGCCTGTACAGTAATTCCTGCCTCTGTGAGAGGTGGTAGTTTTGTCGGTGGGAGAAGCTCTCTCACTGATGTATTACTGTCCACACCGGTGCTTAGGTCGGTATAATTTACATTGCTCAGGGGTGTGGATTATTCACAATCCTTAGGCCTGGTCCACACTAGGAGCGGGGATCGAAATAAGATACGCGACTTCAGCTACGAGAATAGCGTAGCTGAAGTCGAAGTATCCTATTTCGAATTACCCGCGCTTACCTCGCGTCCTCGCAGTGCGGGATCGA
Source organism: Platysternon megacephalum (assembly GCA_003942145.1). NCBI lineage: Eukaryota > Metazoa > Chordata > Testudines > Platysternidae > Platysternon > Platysternon megacephalum. The sequence continues at coordinate 4,102,918 of QXTE01000116.1, forward strand.
CGGCCGCGGCTCCCCCGTCGACTCCGCTAACTCCGCTCGCCCTGCTGGAGTTCCGGAGTCGATGGGAGCGCGTTCGGGGATCGATGTATCGCGTCTCGTCTGGACGTGATACATCGATCCCCGAACGCGCTCCCATCGACTCCGGAACTCCAGCAGGGCGAGCGGAGTTAGCGGAGTCGACGGGGGAGCCGCGGCCGTCGATCCCGCGCTGCGAGGTAAGCGCGGGTAATTCGAAATAGGATACTTCGACTTCAGCTACGCTATTCTCGTAGCTGAAGTCGCGTATCTTATTTCGATCCCCGCCCCTAGTGTGGACCAGGCCTAAGTGACGTAATTTATACTGAAGTAATTTGTAGTGTGGACTTAGCCTCACTCCCGCTGTCAGTGCGGAGTAACACGCTGAAAGCGGTGGGTTTACACTGGTGCGAGAAGAGAATCGGCACCTTATTTTGGGGGTGGACTGTTGTGTCCAGTCTGGTGTGGTGGTCTTTATGTTCTTGCTGCGGGGGTGGAGTGTGAGTGGTTCTGAGACAGGCATAGCTAGTCTGCATCCTCCTGCCTTAACTTGGCAGTGTTACCTAGGATCGGTGTACAGCTAGCTTTCATGTTTAGTTTATTAACTTAAATGGTCAGCTTTTAGTTTTCAGGACTCCTTTGCTTGTTTAGTTATTCATGTTTCCTTTACTTATTTGGTCTTTTGAGTGGCTTGTTATGAAACACTAATTTGGCTGCTTCCCAGTGCTGATAAATCAGTTTTGAGAAGGAATATGAGTGTGATTGAGAGAATCCCATCATGCAGTATGAATTATCTATAAGTAATTGGATCTGGAAATACATTATTGCTCCATAAATGTATCTTGTTTCTAAAACAATAAATATGTACATGAAAATTGTTTCTGAGACTAAGATGCAAAGGGAAATTGTAGCTGTTGGCTCTGGTTTGGGGACTTTTATTATTCTGAAGTGCTGGGTAGAATAGAGTAGAAATGAGCATAGGATCAGGAGCAAAATCTTATTTTCTTTAAATATGAAGCCAGCATATCTGATCGATAGTCAGTTATTGAGATTTGCATTCAAAGCAGAGATTAAATCTATATGCATGAGTAGGTAGGATCTCCAAACTTACGTTGACTGTGTGCAGAATAAACGTTGAGAATTTTCAGGTAAAGCAGTGAGTTGGTTGTGATCTTTTTTTAAATTGCACTTTTTTTTATTTCTCTAGCAAATTCCTGAATTTTGACATTTGAAAATTGACTTCTAAATTATAGCAAAATGTAAGATGTGGACTACTTTGTAAGTTTCTTAGTGTTAAATTTTGATTTATTTACATTAGCCATAACTGTTTTTGTTTACATTGTGATTGTTGTAGAATATTTTCATCATCAAAAGGACTCTCCAGCATCTGAAAACAGGTCTGCACTAGAAAGCTTTGCCACTATAGCTATGTTGGTTGATAGTGTGGGGTTTTCTCCAACATAGTTATGCTGGTAAAAGCACCAGTGTAGAGGCAGTTATATCAGTATAAAAGTTCCCCTAGTATAGATCTTAAGCCTTCATTTAAAAATAAACTATTTCTAGCTTGTTGTTATGAAAAAAAAATTAAAATATTGAAGTTCAAACCAAGACACTATTGCTCTCCTAAGTGTGCAGACAGTGGAAAAACACTTTGAGTTGCCCCATTATCTCAATGGGTGGTTAAACCCATTCTTAGATTTTAGTTAAATGACAACTATTTCACTGATGACCACTTTAGGAGAAATGTCACTCTAATTGACAAATGCATTTAGTGCAGTGTTTGTCATAGATCCTTTTGATTACTGATCTGATGATATAATTGACAAATATATTTAGTCATTTAAGTCTTAGATGTCAAAACTTTAAATGGCAAACCCACTTGATGATGAACACAGATAACATGAATCCAAGTGTTGATGTCTAAAACTGTTTTCAGATCCACTTGTCATCTTAATATGGAGGGCCTACAATGGCTCTGCAGCTATTGTTGTGTTGACTCTTTTACTTGAAGTAGGAGTTAAATCTTTTATGTATGAAAAACTTGGGGATCATGGGAGTTAGACTAGATGACCCTTGCGGTCCCTTCTAACCCTATGATGATTCTATGAAAATACTGAGCATCTCCCAATTTGCAAGCATTGGATTCTCTTTAGAATGTCAAACTTTTTTTCAGATACCTCTGCTAAAGAAATTTCTTATTGCTAGAGCTGTACAAGTTTTTTTATGTATGTTTTGATCAACTACATGATCCATAGTTCCTTGAAGGGTGTCCTTGCAAAGTAATGATTCTGAAAACTGAAACCATTTGGTAAATTTGCAGAAGAGGTAGAGCAAAGTTAATTAGATTTGCCCTACCCAGGTTGGTGCATAGTCCATAACACACAGCATGGTGCCAGCAGTAGACTGGCCGTACTGCTTTTCTGGAATTTCTTCTGAGATCCTGGTGGAAAAATAGCTTATGAAGCATAAGATTTTGCTACACTTAACTTGACAGCTATACATATTTTTGTCATAAAATTAACTATCACTTTTACCTGCAGCCACCACAGTATTTTACTCACTAGCTTCTTGCAGCATTCAATTGTACAGGTTGACTATCACCCATTTGAGGTAGCATAATCTTTTAAAAAGCTTAAAATGTACAAGCCTTTAATTTTACTGAAAAATTAATGATTATTGGAATTACTGTAATGCAGGGGTTCTCAAACTGGGGGTCGGAACCCCTCAGGGGAGCGGGAGGTTATTACATGGGGGGTCACGAACTGTCAGCCTCCACCCCAAACCCCGCTTTGCCTCCAGTCACGAGTACAAAAGTTTGAGAACCACTGCTGTAATGCCTTGTTCTTGTATCATGGATTTGTCTTTGAAATCAGTCCAGATTTAATCCCAAATGTACAAATTAGAATCTGTAGTATATTTATACAGTCGAAATGGGCAATGTATGTTTATGAGTGGCAGAAGCTTGTTGTGTAACTTTGTGTAATCTAGATCAGTGGTTCTCAACCTGTCCAGACTACTGTACCCCTTCCAAGAGTCTGATTTGTCTTGCGTACCCTAAATTTGACCTTACTTAAAAACTACTTGCTTACAAAATCAGACATAAAAATAGAAAAGTGTCACAGCACACTATTACTGAGAAATTGCTTATTTTCTCATTTTTTACCATATAATTATAAAATAAATCGGAATAAAAAATTGTACTCTCATTTCAGCGTATAGTATATAGAGCCGTATAAACAAGTCATTGCCTGTATGAAATTTTAGTTTGTACTGACTTCGCTAGTGCTTTTTCTGTAGCCTGTTGTAAAACTTAGCAAATATCTAGATGAGTTCATGTACCACCTCTGCATCTTGAGAACCACTGATCTAGATTCATACATTCTTGCATGTTGCATTCTTTTATATTGCTTTTTTGTTCATTTGAAAACCCAGTTATTTTCTGAAGTGCCATCTCATTTTCTTGTAAACTCCTTTACAAGGGCCTGGTGTCTGCCCTATTTTAGGGCAGGTCTACACTGGGACTTAAATTGGCCTAGGTACAGCTCTCAGGGGTGTGAAAAATCCACACCCCTGAGAGACATAGCTATGGTGACCTCTGGCATAGACAGTGCTAGGTCGATGGAAGAATTCTTCAGTCAACCTAGCTACCGCCTCTCAGGAGGTGGAGTACCTACACCGACGAGAGAATCCCTCTCGTCAGAATAGGTAGAGTCTACACTAAAGTGCTACAGCAGTGCAGCTGCAGCGGTTTAAGTGTTGACATACCCTTATGTAAGCTTAATACTCTTTTGACTAAAAAGGCTTGTCTACATTAAAACTCCCGTCGGCATAGGTAATCTACCTTCCTGAGAGGCGGTAGCTAGGTTGACAGGAGGATTTTTCACACCCCTGAGGGACATAGTTATACCAACTTAATTTCCTAGCATAGACCAGGCTTAGTCTGCCCTGCTGCTTGGCAGTTCCCATTTCTCCTCAGACACGTTACTTTGAAGATCAGCTAGTTAAGGCTCATACATAAGGAGTTACGTGTACTATTGCAGTTGTCATTATTTCTCTTTTAGAATCTGTGGTAAATTGGGATGCAGATTAATCAGTAACATAATTGGTCACAAAGTTCAAGATTGCTTTGATTTGGTGCATATTTGGACCATAACATGTTGAAATAGTTAAATTATTTTGTTGCATCAGAACAGCTTCATTCTAGTTTCAGTCCTTCTGTTGAACCAATAGTAACTGCAGTCCGTCCGGCCCACTGCGGCTGGGGTCCTGCTGGCCCAGCCGGGGCTGGGGTCCCTCTGGCTGGCCGACCTGACGTGGCTGGGGCTGCTCCAGCCAGCCGGCTAGTGGGGTTAACAGTTAAAGTCCGGTTAACAGTAAGCCTAATGCTAACCGGTTAACCTTTTACATCCCTAGTCTGCACTCTGTCAGTGTGTTGAAAATAATCCTATAGTTCAAACAACCCTCCTGAATTTTTGTTGTTGTGAAGGTGGTGCTATGCTGTGATGCCAGTGCTTGGCTCAAGAATCTTTCCTTTGTATTACTATTAGTACCCAGTAAGTATTTTACCTATGTACTGCCTTTTCATATTCAGACAGTGTAACTATTTTTTGCTTTAGGTTTGTAGAGACCTCTAGAAAAGCTGATCATAATGCTAGTTGGGTTGGGGGAGGGGAGAGGAAGGCTTAGTAGTAAGAAGCAACTGTAAAACTAATCTTTCTGGTGGGACCGCAGCTAAAACCAGTTTGTGTTTAAACGTAGAGAAGTAAATTACTGTGTTCCACAAAGTTATTCATCAGTGGAAGTGTAATAGCACAGATCACTGGTGGTTCTCTGGCAGCTTATATGTGCTCTGCTAAACCTATCCATGGACAAGTAAATCAAATGAAAACTAAAAATAAAAAGAATTAGATAAACTGTTTAAACAACAACAAACCCCTGAATTACACTCTGCAAAAATCAGATCTTTGAAATATCTAGTTCTTCATGCAAGGAAAGTGGTTATTTACCAAAATGAAAGAACACCCTTTAAAGATGTTTAGAGAAGCTGTGAATGCACTTTAAGTTTTGAATTTTGGGATTTTACATCGGTTTCCCTCCCTTCTCCTGCAAATTACTGCAGAAAGATTTATAGCATGGTACAAACACTGGATCTTTCTATAACATATATTGGTAGTACATGGATTATGAACTTCATTTAGTCTTGTTATAAAGGCTGCCTAGCTGCTCCATAGTTAAGGTTGTGTTAAGATTTGCACATAAAGCAGAGAATAAAAATCTTTGCCATATGTAAATAACAATGTATCCTCCAACTTACTGCACTTAGTTTGAGTAAAGAATTAATTTTCAAGTAAATCTGTGTCACAATTTGAGTTGTTAAAATTTTAAAACAGGCCCTCAGAGCAATTTTTTGTTTAATAGGCCCTGTTTTGGCTTCCTATATGGAATACATTCCTGATAGATTTTATCCCAGCTTTAAGTGCATATATTCTTGTTTGTTGTCATGTCTGTTTATTATATTTGCTGGATGTACTTAAATGTCAGCATTAACTATTTCGCCAATCATTTTAATTGATTTCTTTAAGTTTCAGAGTTAACACCCATGTGGGCCAGTTCGCATTTCAGAGAAGCAGAATTGTCTCTTCTGGCACTATTGATTTTACTTCTGAATTCCTAGTCCTATTCTTCTTGCCTATGCAGTCCCAGCCTCCTCTCCTCAGGTTTCCCATCTCAGTCTCCTTGTACAGCCAGTCCAAGTCTCTCTCCTCCCCACACCTCCTCATCCTAGTCTCCTTGTTCAACCAGTTTCAGCCTCCCCAACTCCCTTTAGTTCCCAATCTCCCTCCACTGTGAAGTCCCAGGCTCACCATATGCCATGTCCCAATCTATTCCTTTCTCTTTCCCATGGCCTGCCTCGTGTCCCCTCTACATTCCAATCAGGTGGCTGAACTGTTTTGGCTGAAATTTCAAAATTTAATCCTGAAGCAGACACCTGGAATGTAAAATAAGCAACTGAAAACAGGGTTTTTATAATAGGAAATGTTGGGCAGCCTGAATAGGAAGGCAGTGTATCCTAGTAGCTAGAGCACTGGACTGGGATTTGGGAGACCTGGGTTCTGTTTCCAGCTCAGCCATTGGCCTGTTGGATAACCTCGAGCAAGTCATTTCACCTCCTAATGCCTCAGTTTCTCTCTCTGTAAAATGGGAGTAATAATACTGACTTCATTTGTTAAAGCACTTTAAGATTTACTGATCAAAAGCACTATATGAGTTAGGTAGGATTATTATAGGCAATAATACCAGCCATGCACATAGCATATGAAGGATTTTGGGATGAGATACTATTAACGTGTAAGCTATCCTTCCGGTAGTATATGCACATAATTCATTAAAATATGCGCTTCTTGGCAAATATTTCAAATGTTAACTTGTAACAATCTAGCTTCTGTTTACTTTGTTATAAAGTAGTAAACTCAGTAGACAAATGTAAAGGTGCTCTTAAAGTAGGTTTTTGTCCTAGTAGTTCTGTTCACCCATTTTTATAGACTTACACCTACCTCAAAAGGTTATAGAGAGAGAGAGTGTGTGTGTGTGTGTGTGTCAGGGAGGACTGCATGCAGAATAAAGTGCAATTTTTAATATTTCTCTTTAGTTTCCCAAAAGCACTTTCCAAAGGTGTACAATAGATTTTATGGTTAAAATTTACAAAACAATTCCTATCACAATTTGCAATAGTAGTACAAAGGGGTATTTTGGACCCTTCTAATATTTGTATTTTAGAAGAAATTGTCCACATGCCAGAGTTTGGCCCAGAGTCAATTTTTTTGGGAGTTATAAACCCCATGGAAATAAAACTTTGTAACAGGTGCTGTCACAATTCTGTATTACCTCAAATGTTACCGGTACTTCTATAATTATGAAGAAACTGGAGTCCTGCTTTTTCAAACAGTTATTTAGGAATCCCTGCCAACGTAAAACATCAGAGAAGTCATTATTTGGGATCAAGAGATCGAACACTGGCATTTTACAGAGTGCAGGCCAAATGACTGTTTAGTCCAATGTATTATATGTCTACTATCACCAAAGAGTTTGAAGAAAGTGGTCTACTCTTTATTTTCAAGTGTAAGAATAGATTGGTATTATCTTTTGAATGTAATTTTAATAAAATATAAGCCGTGCAGAATGGGAAGGCTGTCAAAGTGATTGCACAATGTTGCCTGTTTTACTGGGAATAACTCTTTTGGGGGGGGGGGGGAAATCTTTTGTGGAACTGCACACTTTTTCTTTATAAACTATCAAATATATCATGGCAATTGGAGAGACTTAATCAGAAATCAATACAGAAGTGTCCTACACGTTATTAATGGGTTTAAGAGATAAATGATGATCTCTACAGAGACTAAGTGAATGACATTGTTCTGTTTTTGTTACTTTCTTAAGTTTTCTGTGTACTTACAGTAATATTTTTCTATGCCTGTCAGTTTGAACAGTGGTAGAACCTAAAAACAGTTAGTGGGAGTTGCATATGAAAGGAAGTTCACACTTATATATCAGTAACAGATTAGTCTGAGGTTAAGTTTAACTTTCAAACTAATCAAATCATAGAATCATAGAATATCAGGGTTGGAAGGAACCTCAGGAGGTCATCTAGTCCAACCCCCTGCTCAAAGCAGGACCTAATCCCAACTAAATCATCCCAGCCAGGGCTTTGTCAAGCCTGACCTTAAAAACCTCTAAGGAAGGAGATTCCACCACCTCCCTAGGTAACCCATTCCAGTGCTTCACCACCCTCCTAGTGAAAAAGTTTTTCCTAATATCCAATCTAAACCTCCCCCACTGCAACTTGAGACCATTACTCCTTGTTCTGTCATCTGGTACCACTGAGAACAGTCTAGATCCATCCTCTTTGGAACCCCCTTTCAGGTAGTTGAAAGCAGCTATCAAATCCCCCCTCATTCTTCTCTTCTGCAGACTAAACAATCCCAGTTCCCTCAGCCTCTCCTCATAACTCATGTGCTCCAGCCCCCTAATCATTTTTGTTGCCCTCCGCTGGACTCTTTCCAATTTTTCCACATCCTTCTTGTAGTGTGGGGCCCAAAACTGGACACAGTACTCCAGGTGAGGCCTCACCAATGTCGAATAGAGGGGAACGATCACGTCCCTCGATCTGCTGGCAATGCCCCTACTTATACAGCCCAAAATGCCGTTAGCCTTCTTGGCAACAAGGGCACACTGTTGACTCATATCCAGCTTCTCGTCCACCGTAACCCCTAGGTCCTTTTCTGCAGAACTGCTGCCTAGCCACTCGGTCCCTAGTCTGTAACAGTGCATGGGATTCTTCCGTCCTAAGTGCAGGACTCTGCACTTGTCCTTGTTGAACCTCATCAGGTTTCTTTTGGCCCAATCCTCTAATTTGTCTAGGTCCCTCTGTATCCTATCCCTACCCTCCAGCGTATCTACCACTCCTCCCAGTTTAGTGTCATCTGCAAATTTGCTGAGAGTGCAGTCCACGCCATCCTCCAGATCATTAATGAAGATATTGAACAAAACCGGCCCCAGGACCGACCCTTGGGGCACTCCACTTGAAACCGGCTGCCAACTAGACATGGAGCCGTTGATCACTACCCGTTGAGCCCGACGATCTAGCCAGCTTTCTATCCACCTTATAGTCCATTCATCCAGCCCATACTTCTTTAACTTGCCGGCAAGAATACTGTGGGAGACCGTATCAAAAGCTTTGCTAAAGTCAAGGAATAACACATCCACTGCTTTCCCCTCATCCACAGACCCAGTTATCTCCTCATAGAAGGCAATTAGGTTAGTCAGGCATGACTTGCCCTTGGTGAATCCATGCTGACTGTTCCTGATCACTTTCCTCTCCTCTAAGTGCTTCAGAATTGATTCCTTGAGGACCTGCTCCATGATTTTTCCAGGGACTGAGGTGAGGCTGACTGGCCTGTAGTTCCCCGGATCCTCCTTCTTCCCTTTTTTAAAGATGGGCACTACATTAGCCTTTTTCCAGTCATCCGGGACCTCCCCCGATCGCCATGAGTTTTCAAAGATAATGGCCAATGGCTCTGCAATCACATCCGCCAACTCCTTTAGCACCCTCGGATGCAGCGCATCCGGCCCCATGGACTTGTGCTCGTCCAGTTTTTCTAAATAGTCCCGAACCACTTCTTTCTCCACAGAGGGCTGGTCACCTTCTCCCCATACTGTGCTGCCCAGTGCAGCAGTCTGGGAGCTGACCTTGTTCGTGAAGACAGAGGCAAAAAAAGCATTGAGTACATTAGCTTTTTCCACATCCTCGGTCACTAGGTTGCCTCCCTCATTCAGTAAGGGGCCCACACTTTCCTTGACTTTCTTCTTGTTGCTAACATACCTGAAGAAACCCTTCTTGTTACTCTTAACATCTCTTGCTAGCTGCAACTCCAAGTGTGATTTGGCCTTCCTGATTTCACTCCTGCATGCCTGAGCAATATTTTTATACTCCTCCCTGGTCATTTGTCCAATCTTCCACTTCTTGTAAGCTTCTTTTTTGTGTTTAAGATCAGCAAGGATTTCACTGTTTAGCCAAGCTGGTCGCCTGCCATATTTACTATTCTTTCTATACATCAGGATGGTTTTTTCCTGCAACCTCAATAAGGATTCTTTAAAATACAGCCAGCTCTCCTGGACTCCTTTCCCCCCCTCATGTTGTTCTCCCAGGGGATCCTGCCCATCAGTTCCCTGAGGGAGTCAAAGTCTGCTTTTCTGAAGTCCAGGGTCCGTATTCTGCTGCTCTCCTTTCTTCCTTGTGTCCGGATCCTGAACTCTATGTGATCATTTTGATATGATGAGATAGAACTATTTTTTTTTACTCTAGCAGAAACATGCTTACGTGTATGCATGTGCCTATAATTAAATATTTACAAACTTACATCAAAACAGGGTTATGCTGAGACGTAAATCCTCCTTTCAAAAACAAAATCAGGAAATTCAAAGTTCTCTTCCTTGCAGTATGAAGGTAAATTAAGGTGACTTGTCAAAGGATCTCAAACCTCATATATCTAGCCAAAAGGATAGGTTTTAAATAAATAAGTTGTGATGGTCTTTGTCTTAACCTATGTTTTTGATTTCACTTATTAATCATTGTGCTCTATCAGTTTGAGATATAGTCAATTTTAAAAAAGTTTAGAGTAGCATCAGGTGCTACAGTTGCCCTGAGGCCTCCAGGCCCATTTTTGCAGTTTTACAAATATTTTTTTCCATTACTAAAAATATTTTCATATTGTTGTGAAAGATGCACACAAAAAACAAGGGGAACTGACTAGCTTAGACTGTTGCCCATGCATTAAAATGAAAGACGTTTTTCATTTTAGCCTATTGAAGTTGTCTAAGGCCATGTCTACACTGTGGGTGCTACATAATAATAATATAATATATGGAAATATACCTATCTCGTAGAACTGGAAGGGACCCCGAAAGGTCATTGAGTCCAGCCCCCTGCCTTCACTAGCAGGACCAAGTACTGATTTTGCCCCAGATCCCTAAGTGGCCCCCTCAAGGATTGAACTTACAACCCTGGGTTTAGCAGACCAATGCTCAAACCACTGAGCTATCCCCCCCATATAGCTAAGCTGCTGTAACCCTATAGGGCTGACTATAGCAATGGAAGGGGTTTTTCTGCTGTTGTAGGAACTCCACCACCACATGCAACAGTAGTTAGGTTGACAGAAGCATTCTTCCGTCAACCTAGCTGTGTCTACTCCAGGGGTTAGGTTGGCCTAGCTAGGTGCTCAGGGTTTTCAATTTTTCACACCCCTGAATGCTGTAACTGTCAACCTAAATGTAAGTGTAGACCAGATCTAAGTATTAATTGTAACAACCAGGGCTTTGGAGCTGTGCTCCGGCTCCGCTCCAGCTCCAGGCAAAAACCTGCAGCTCCACTGCTCCGGAGCTGCTCCACGCTCCAGCTCCAGGCTCCGCTCCAAAGCCCTGGTAACAACAGTAGTAGGAGCGGAAAGTCAGCAGTATGGGTTGTTGATGCTGTCCTTTTAACTGTAACAAATTCTGGGCTGGTTTCTATCTGGCATATGTGATCTGAGACTGAAAACAAAGACTGGCCTCCACCTCAGGCTCCTTATGAACATGGAATGGCAGGGGCACCTTATTCTGTATTTTGGAGAGATCACATACCTAATTGGCCATGTGGCGTTCTCTCACAATGTGTGTGATTCAACAGGCAGAGCAGAGCCAGAGGGGGAATATAGTAAGGAAGCAGGCCATCTTGGGAAGGCCATCTCTCTTTCTTCTGCCATAAACAACAGAGGGTGGTAGGCCAGTTCTCATTTTCAGCCTGAGGTTAGATGAACAGGTCACTTAAATCTCTCAAGAGGTTAACAGCTTGCCCGGTGTATAAAGCGATTAAACTTTGCTTTCCTAAACAGGTTTTGCGTCTCCTGATCAGTAGGACTTTTCACAGCATATTCTTTGTCAACATGTGTTTCACACAGCACTGATTCAGCACAGGTGAATGACGTATGCACTTTAGTAAGGGACAGATTTCCTTCTTGAGCTGTTTTGAGGCTGTTCTGTTTTTTCACATTGATGCTATCATTTAAACTACAGAAATAGCTTTTACAAACCAGTCTCCTTGTTTTTGTGTAGCTCATATCATGTGGCCTAAACCCCTTCTCTCTCCCCCCCACAAAAAACCCCCAACAAAACAAAAACCTGTCTAGCTTTATAAAGAAGAAACGTGCTGTTTGTTGATGGTGTGTCAGGAAGTCCATTTAGAAGCTGTTCTGCTATGTTATGTACTTGCTGCGTGGCTGTGTTATGTCCTGCCTGAAAACCACAAAGAAGGATGTTCAGAGACACAATTGGGAGTCAGCCCCCCACATTTATTTATTACTCACTCTGTAGCTCTTCTTATTTGTACTTTGCGGGCTAAGTGTGGCTGACCAGTCACTTTGTTTTTTTTCTTTTTCAGAGCCCTCTTGATAGAGCCCAAGCAGCAAAGAACAAAGGCAACAAGTATTTTAAAGCAGGAAAATATGAGCAAGCCATTCAGTGCTACACAGAGGCCATCAGTTTATGCCCCCCTGAGAAAAACATTGACCTTTCTACTTTCTACCAGAACAGAGCTGCTGCATATGAACAACTGGTATGAACCTTGAACTTTAAAGTGTGTTTGTACTCCGAAAAGTGCTATGTCTTCTTCCTCTGGCCTCCCCAACTCCAGCACGTGCCAGAATAGTGCTGCCTTCCTTCTTGCATGTAGAAAGCAGAATCCCATCACCTGTACCCTCAATATTCACTAGCCCCCGACTCATAGACTTTAAGGCCAGAAGGGACCACTGTGATCATCTAATCTGACCTGCACATTGCAGGCCACAGAACCTCACCCACCCCCTCCTGTAATAGACCCATAACCTCTGGCTGAGATACTGAAGTTCTCAAATCATGATTTAAAGACTTCAAGTTAAAGAGAATCCACCATTTACTTTAGTTTAAACCAGCAAGTGACCCGTGCCACATGCTGCAGAGGAAGACAGACAAAAAAACTCAAACAAAAAACAACAAATCTAGGGTCTTAGCCAATCTGACCTGAGGGGAAATTCCTTCCCGACCCCAAATACTCAAGATCTAATTAAAAGTTAATTTCTATTGACTTGCTCTAGTCTGTTTTATAGGCCTTGGGAGAGGAAGACAAACACTAGTCCTGCTGCTTAAAAACTGGCCTTCTGTATGTGGATGTCAGCTTTGTATTTTAAAGTACCAGATAGAGACTTGGGCTCTGGCAGTTACAAAAGTCTCACGTTGAAAACTGAATGAGTTTGGTGTGAAAGCTAGAGAAGGAATAAATATGGGTTTTTTTCTTAACACCACTTGTTTGACTCTGTAATTATAAAGCAGTTTCATTTGAGAAACACTTCATAAACAGTTCTACCCCAGTGACTGGTCATGGGTGAGTTTCCTCTTTTCTGATTATTTTAAAGCACCAGTGTTGGTTTAATACTGATTTTACAGGTGGTAAAGAATGAGACCTCATTTGGGGGTTCTCATTTTTTATAGTGTAGACCACACCTTAATAGAGATTCTTGAGGACCACCTCTATTCCTGTGTGCTATTGCATAACATCCCTATGAAGTAACTCCTTCAAAAAGTTAATCTCATGGTATGCTTTTGCTCATGATTTCATCTTTCCTTCCCATCTGTTGTGTCCTGTGTTCTAGTCCTCTGCTCCTTTGTACATGCTTTCCTGCCATTTCATTGTCTTCTCCTACATGTGCTGCCTAACTGCCTGGTTCCCCGGAAATTCCTTTCCCATATCCTTCGTCCTCTTCTATTAGTGGCTCCCACAGCTTCTGATACTACGTGACTAATTGAAAAACATGCAGAAGTAGCTGGAAACCAGGAGGAGGAACCAGCGTCATAAGAATTACAGCTATAATCACTTGGCTGGGGCTCTGAAATTGAGAGAAATTAGCTATTATTATAATGCTCTTTGAATGAGTAGTACCTTTTTAACTAGGCTGTTCTTATACCTACAGCAAAAATGGAAAGAGGTGGCACAAGATTGCACAAAGGCAGTTGAGCTTAATCCTAAATATGTGAAAGCTCTCTTCAGACGTGCAAAGGCATATGAGAAACTAGATAATAAGAAGGAATGTTTAGAAGGTGAGTACTTTTCTGTGTATGTACTTGAAATGAAGTTAATAAGTTAATATTTAAGAGAGTGAAACTTTGGAGCACGATAGAATTCTTGGTTCTGTTTCTGTAAATGTGGTGGAATACACAGTAACTCCTTTAAAACTATTAATTCAAAGCTACTATATGTAATTTTTTTTCTTCAGTTAAATTTCTCTAACCTTAGGTGCATCTTTCAATCTATGAGCAATTAATTGGTTTAGATCTGAGAAATTAGTTGCTCTTACTGCAGCTGTTTGTTATGCTCATGTTTCAGTAAACACCCTATGCTTTAAAGAAAGATTCAGCTAAATAAGGGAATATACACTGTTAATTAAGATGTTAGTCATTCTAACTTCATGCCCTTACAAAAAAATGTTCCTTCCTGTCTCTTCTGAAGGAGCAGAATTAGTCTAGACACCTATATTCTTTTTGGGGGGTGGGAGAGAAGTGCATTATAATGGTGGGGAAAACATCCCCAAAATAGCTATTAAATTCCCTTAAATCCTGTGGCCTGGTGTTCAAAGGGACACCAACTTAAAAAACAAAACTCTTACAAAACTCTTTGTCTACCATTACCTATAACAACTAAGATTACAAGAAAAGGAAGATAGGAAAGTTTGTTTTTCATTCAAGGTCTCTGCCTCAAAACCCTATTGAGAACCCCAACCCTTCCTATTGGGGGAATGTTTAAGACATTGAAGGAGGAGAAGGTTCACTGTACACATTCACCCTGAATCTAGCAGACATTCGATTACATACTTCTGTTGATTTTGTATCTTTGCTTATCCCTGTATCCCTCTGAAAGGGCTATATTTGCACCCACCTCTTTGGTACACTACTGAAAATATGCTTGCGTATATAAAGTTGTATAAGTAATTGCAGCAAGTGCCCTTTGTATAAGTTTATTTGGCAAGTGGAGTCGCCCTTCCAAACAGGATGGTGTTATGAGCATTTTCCACAACTCCCACCTCACTCTAAGCCGAGTTTCAAATTGTCTTCAGTTTCAAATGAGGGGCAAGTCTGCTATCATCTTTTAATGAGAATACAGTGTTAATTGTCTTCCTCCAGGCCATTTAATCAAACCACAATATAAGTTGGCAAGTCTGTTGAAATGTATTTCCTGAAACTATCTTTTCACTAATTGACAATATTTCAAGTTGTCCCTTTAACACCATTGCTTAGGTCATGTCTGCACTTCATTCCTACTGATGTGTGTTCATGAAAAATGAAATTGTTCTCAATCCTACTGATGTTCATCCCCAAAGAGGGGATGAAAAACAATGCTATAAATTACTTGGTGGGTGTAGTAAGGAAATCATCAGTTGGTTTCATTAGAGGGTCCTTAAGCTAAGGAAAAAAGGACCTTTAGTTGTTTGTTGCTTTCTTTACTGAGCGAGGTGCCCTTCTATTACTTAGGAATAACTATAAACATAATGGGTTAGTGGAGGACACTTTCCTTGTAACCATGCAGGATTACAGAAACTACAGTAGATTGGCGCTGTGGCAATCGATGCAGCAGGTGTCGATTTAGTGGGTCTTCCCTGCTAAATCGATCGCAGAGTGCTCTCGGGTCGACTCCGGTAACGTGTACCACTATGAGAAGAGTAAGGGAAGTCGACAGGAGAGCGCAGCGCGGTGTAGACATGTAACTGGAGTAGCATAACTTAGGTCGACTTACACAATAGTATAGACAAGCCCTGAGAAAGGCAAGGATGGAAAGCTTGGTTTTTACTACAGGAGTCAAATTGACCCCTACATTTGAAATAGAAGTCCTGTTCATTGCAAATTAATAACCTTGCATGCTGAGTCAATGGGAATTATATTCCAGACTTGTGCTGGTTTGTGATAGGCATCTTTCCAATATTTCACTGTCTCCCTTCCTCCTCATCCGTCCTCCGTCCTCCCCCCCCAAATATATCTATTTGCATGAGGGTCCACTTGAGTAGAAGTATAGTAATATGGGAAAACCTGTGTCAGTATTGCATGCATATATTGAGTTGTGTTTTTTTTTAATTGTCCCCTCAATTTGTCTCCCATCTCTTGAGGAACTGTGGGAAAAGATCCTTTTATGTCCAGTTAGTCCTTGTGACTGTATGGGTCCATGCAGGTGGATTAACCTGTCTGCAGGGCAGCATTAGAACAATGATTCTCTTGTCACACTGCTCTTAGTGTTGAGGAAGCATCATGCATGGGTGGAAGTGGATACAACCTGGACTTAACACTGGCAAGGAGGTAGCACAGTGTTGGGATTTCCTTTTAAACTTGCCCTCTTCCCCAGGCATAGATGAAGGCTGTGCAGTTTGAGTTGGAGCTTGTAAAGAACACTGATCAGATGGGAAGGTGCAGGATACAGGGCAGGAAAGGATAGGAACTTGAAAAGGTAGAAAAGTAGAGATCTTAGAGAGCAATAAGAGACTAGTCACCAAACAGGAATTCCACGTTAGCGCGCTTGTTTCCGTGAACATAGCGGATTACTCTCCCAAATAAGCTTCAAAGTGTTCATACAAACAATGAAAGTTCAGGCCTCTAGATACATTGGTTTGAGACTGTTTGGCTGTAGATACAACAAAATTACTTACATCCATCTTCATTAAAGTTCTTTGCAACAAGGAGACATAGCCTCATGTCTTTTAAAAACAACTTGATATTCTGGAGAACGTTGCAAACTTCATGTGAAGACTTTCAGCCTGCGAATGGGTGATTTTTGTTTCCTCGGGAATGATTCATTACGATAGCTGTTTGTGTAGCACTTTAAAGACCACTGCATTGGTAATTACTAACAATCCTGCCTTTGTGTTGTTTTTCCCAGATGTCACTGCGGTCTGTATTTTAGAAGGTTTCCAAAACCAGCAAAGCATGTTGTTAGCTGATAAAGTTCTTAAACTCCTTGGAAAAGAAAAGGCCAAAGAGAAATATAAGGTATGACCGTAATACAAATGTAAAGGTTCTGCTTCCATCTGATACGTTGCTTGGATTACAAAAGCACTGATGATGGTTCAGATTCTTTGTCAATGATTATTAATTAGCTACTGTTTTAACCAACTAAAATACTGAAATTGAGATAAGCACTCTGTCATCCTGAGCTGCTGTTTTACTGATGCTGTTCTCCACTGAGCTCGGTTATAGGCTTTTATTAAAAAACAACAACCACCTGTAAGAAAGGGGGAATGGATGTTTTTTAACTTTGTGGATTTGAGCAAAACAGTTTGGTGGTTTCATCTCAGACAGTAACCCGTACAATTCAGCCTAATTTATCATTATGCACAGGCGACACCCCTAACTAAGCTGGTGTGCAATCTTAATCGGGGCTTTAATAGAATTAAGGTATAATGGGAACTACTTTAGGGGCTGTCAGTAAGTGTTACCAAAGGCTATTTCTCTGCTGCTGTTCTATCAACTAAATGTGCAGTTAGATGGCAGGCTATCAGTTTAATTACGGTGCTTGTCAAGTTAGGCAAGGCAGTCAACGGTAATTGGAAAGATGAAGAGTGGTTGTGATCAGTTGTTCTGTTCTCGATGTAATAATGGACTTAAAATGTAAAAGGGCATTGGCAAGGTGTTTTGTACACGTTCTTGATTTTTTTGTTTTGTTTTAATAAACATAGAAGGTTAGAAACTGAAATCTTTCCGTTCTGCCAGGGCAAAATAAGCAGAAAGAGATGGGTCAAGGAAGATTTTTTGTTTTTAAAGTATAAAGAAATGATAGTTTGTTTAAAAACTGAGAAGGAGCAGCATGAGGAAAAGGGATGCAATAGGAAGTATGGCTTTATTATTAAGGTTCTGGACTCTGTGTCAGGAGATCTGGGAGTGGTTCTCAGCTCTCTCGCAGATTACCTGCATGACCTTGGGCTAGTCAGTCACTTATTCTTGGTTTCTCTTCCCCATCTGTAAATTGGGGGTGGTAATATCTCAGAAGGGTATTGTGAGTATCACCGTATTCATTATTATAGTAATGGTTGTGAGATGTTTAGATACAAACTGTGATTGTGGAACCATGCCTGTAGCCAGGAGCAAGGGAGTCTGGGAGATGGGGTAGAGGGCCTAGGTAGAGGAGTGAAGAAACATCTAAGTCAGATTGCATATTTTGTGGTGTGTTTCAGTGTTGAACACTGGATGAAAGACACATGTTTACGATTTATTTTGGTTAAAGGTTCAGATTTTCCAAGAGTTTCTGTGACTGGGAAGCCAAGATAATAAATAATGTGTAAGTGAATAATCTTGAACAGGGTTATCAGTCTTATTTCAGAGCTGTCTGAAATGGACAAAACTATCTTGGAAGCTAATTAGGACTTGGAAAATTAAGGCAAGTGCATTGGAATTGTTATATCAGGAAGGAGTGAATTGTAACCCTTATGTATTACCCT
Organism: Platysternon megacephalum; assembly: GCA_003942145.1. Lineage (NCBI taxonomy): Eukaryota > Metazoa > Chordata > Testudines > Platysternidae > Platysternon > Platysternon megacephalum. The sequence continues at coordinate 4,120,971 of QXTE01000116.1, forward strand.
CACTTTGAACAAGATACTATGTATTGCCATACAAAGGAGCTCATCCCTGGTAATTGTCAGATCAAAGGTGAAATGAGCTATGTCTGAGCAGAGCACTAGGCAGAGTGAGTATGTTCTCTAGCAAGAGAGAGTCTTCATCATACGGATCAACAAACTTCTCTTGTGGGAGGGACAAGGAGGAGATGTATGTCTACCCAAATGTGTTAAGAGCAAGCAGGATTAAAGGGATTCCCCATTTCCTATCTTATGAGAAAATATCCTGTTTCTTCCTTCATTTAATCTTTGCTTTCATTTTCCCTTTTGATGGGGAAATGCGTCTACCTTTTTAAGGCAGAGTGTTATAGTATCTGAGTACTGATCCAGGCTTACAAGAAATACTCAGTGCAAAAANGCTAGGCAGAGTGAGTATGTTCTCTAGCAAGAGAGAGCCTCCATCATACGGATCAACAAACGTCTCTTGTGGGAGGGACAAGGAGGAGATGTATGTCTACCCAAATGTGTTAAGAGCAAGCAGGATTAAAGGGATTCCCCATTTCCTATCTTATGAGAAAATATCCTGTTTCTTCCTTCATTTAATCTTTGCTTTCATTTTCCCTTTTGATGGGGAAATGCGTCTACCTTTTTAAGGCAGAGTGTTATAGTATCTGAGTACTGATCCAGGCTTACAAGAAATACTCAGTGCAAAAATATATTCTTTCACCCTCAAAAGGAATGGAATAGTCAAAAATGGATTTTTTTCACTAGTAAAACCCATCCACATCTTCATTTACCACCTGATCTCAGTATTTAATACATGAACGTTATATTTTCTGTCCCATTTCAGAACCGTGAACCTTTGATGCCCTCTCCACAGTTCATCAAATCTTACTTCAGCTCTTTCACAGATGACATCATCTCCCAACCTCTGCTTAAGGGTGAGAAATCTGATGAAGATAAGGACAAGGAGGGGGAGGCTTCAGAAGTTAAAGAAAAGTGAGTATGGGGATTGTTGGTAAAACTTGTCACAGTCTCAGATATTCTGCACTGTTTTATTTTATATGTATATTATATAATGTAGTGTCAGGGTAGGAAATTTTATAATAGTAAATGTACCTACAAAATAGGAACTTTTTAAAAGAAAAAGAAAATTTTAATTAGATCTGACATATTAGTTCCAGACTTTGGGTAGATTTGACTCCACCCTAAATACTAGCTCTCTTAGCATTTTATTTCCGTAGGGAACAGCAATAATGGTGTGGGTAGCTGGCTCAGTGAGAAGGGACACTGAACATCAACAGTGCTGCAGTAAGGTTTGGTGAATGGGAGGAAGTGGATAGCTGCAACAATGCTGTTGAAGGAAGGGAGACTCTGGATTGGGGGAGTGTTTCCCTTCCTTCCTTTGGTGCTGTCTGTAATAATGCTGAGGGGAGGAGATGGGGAAGAGTGTGCTGTACAAACTAGCACCTTTCATAGCAGCAGCTTTGAACTAAAACAGTGGAGGCTGAAAAACCTAAAGTTTTTAACAAGTTAATAAACACCATCTGATATTGTTCAGAATGGTAATATCTAAAATGTACCTAAATGAAATGCTCGTTTACCAAGGAAAACAAATGCTGAGTACTCGTATTTTGCATATTGAATGTAATGAGGGGTGCTTGCGTACTTTACTGTTTTGCATTAGAGTTATTGTTGGATCACGTCTTCACCCTCAATAAGGAAACTATTGCAAGCAGCATTACGAGCTTCCTAGAGCAAATTGGGGGAAACTAGTTAATGGATTTTTTACTTCTGTGAAAATGTTTTGATTCAAAAGGCACACAGTTGAGCAGACACCACTGTTTAAAGTATGATTTTTCCCACCAAATCCTCTTCAAAATATAAAAATTGATGTGTTAATTTAGCTGAGGTTATAAAAATGTTAAAGTTAAAAAGCACTACTGTTAATATTTTATTTCCTGATCTATATCCCCTGCCTACTCTCCCAGGTTTCAGGCAGAGGTTATGATTGCCCTGATGACATAAGCAGAAGACTTCATAATAGCACTAGGGCCAAACAGAGTCCTAGTGTAAGGACAGTTGTTCCTTGACCAAAGATCATCCCCTGCCAAACTTATCATTTCTAAAGAAGTGGATTTTGAGGGCTGGAGTGGATTATCTTCCCCCACAGATGTAACTTGTGCATTTTCCTCCAGACTAATTTGTTTACAATGGCCCTCATCCAGGAAACCTTTTAAGCATGTTTGTAACTTTACTCACGGTGCCAATATCTCTAATTGTTAGAAGTGATAGTGTAGCAAACTTGCTATCTATTGTGATCAAGAAATCTGAATTCCTAGTGAAACATTCACATTGAAATTTTTTTTTACGTATTTTAACTGTTCTACACTTAATTTGCAGCTCTGGATATTTAAAGGCAAAGCAGTATATGGAAGAAGAAAACTATGATAAAATCATCAGCGAGAGCACAAAAGAAATTGACGTTAAAGGCAAATATATGGCAGAAGCTTTGCTGCTGCGAGCCACTTTCTATCTGCTTATTGGCAATGCAAATGCTGCCAAACCTGATCTAGATCAGGTCATCAGTATGGAAGATGCTAATGTAAAGGTAAGAAATCTTAAAACAGTCAGATTTTACTTTGCATGGATTCTACTGAAAATGTGTGAATGCTTGCAAAACAGTTCAATATTTTCAAATTCCCTGGCAATTTAATGGAAGATGTTTAGCTTTTTTCTAGGGCTGTCGATTAATCGCAGTTAACTCATGCAATTAACTCTAAAAATTAATCACGATTAAAAAAATAATCGCGACTAATCGCAGTTTTAATTGCACTGTTAAACAATAAAATACCAATTGAAATTTATTAAATATTTTTGGCTGTTTTCCTACATTTTCAAATATATTGATTTCAATTACAACACAATATAAAGTGTACAATGCTCACTTTATATTTTTATTTTTATTACAAATATTTGCACTGTAAAAATGATAAACAAAAGAAATAATATTTTTCAATTCACCTCATAGAAATACTGTAATGCAACCTCTTTATTGTGAAAGTGCAACTTATAAATGTAGACTTTTTTTTGTTTTGTTTTGTTATATAACTGCACTCAGAAACAAAACGGTGTAAAACTTTCGAGCCTACAAGTCGACTCAGTTCTACTTCTTTTTCAGCCAATCGCTAAGACAAACAGGTTTATTTACATTTATGAGAGATAATGGTACACGCTTCTTATTTACAATGTCACCTGAAAGTGAGAACAGGCATTTGCATGGCACTTTTGTAGCCGGCATTGCAAGGTATTTACGTGCCAGATATGCTAAACATTCGTATGCCCCTTCATACTTCAGCCACCGTTATAGATGACATGCTTCCATGCTGATGATCCTCGTTAAAAAATGTGTTAATTACATTTGTGACTGGACTCCTTTGGGGAGAGTTGTATGTCTCCTGCTCTGTGTTTAACCCACATTCTGCCATATATTTCATGTTATAGCAGTCTCAGATGATGACCCAGCAAATGTTGTTCGTTTTAAGAACACTCTCACTGCACATTTGACAAAACGCAAAGAAGGTACCAATGTGAGATTTCTAAAGATAGCTACAGCACTTGCCCCAAGGTTTAAGAATCTGAAGTTCCTTCCAAAATCTGAGAGGGACGAGGCGTGGAGAATGCTTTCAGAAGTCTTAAAAGAGCAACACTCCCATGCGGAAACTACAGAATCCAAACCACTAAAAAAGAAAATCAGCCTTCTGCTGGTGGCATCTGACTCAGATGATGAAAATGAACATGCGTTGGTCTGCACTGCTTTGGATAGTTATTGAGTAGAACCCATCATCAGTATGGATGCATGTCTCCTGGAATGGTGGTTGAAGCATGAAGGGACATATGAATCTTTAGCTCATCTGACACGTAAATACCTTGCTACGCTGGCTACAACAGTGCCATGCAAACACCTGTTCTCACTTTCATTGTAAACAAGAAGCGGGCAGCATTATCTCCTCCACATGTAAACAAACTTGTTTGTCTGAGCAATTGGCTGAACAAGAAGTAGGACTGAGTGGACTTGTAGGCTCTAAAATTTTACATTGTTTTATTTTTGAATACAGTTATTTTTTGTGAATGATTATACACTTAAGTTCAACTTTCATGATAAAGAGATTGCACTACAGTACTTGTATGGGGTGAATTGAAAAATAATTTTGTGTTTTGTTTTTTACAGTGCAAATATTTGTAATAAAAATAAATACAAAATGAGCACTATGCACTTTGTATTCTGTTGTAATTGAAATCAATACATTTGAAAATGTGGAAAACATCCAAAAATATTTAAAGAAATGGTATTCTATTATTGTTTAACAGCACGATTCATCGCTATTAATATTTTAAATCGTGCAATGAATTGCGATTAATTTTTTTAATCGCTTGACAGCCCTATTTTTTTCACCACTTTGCCTAATTATTTGTAGCGTGCTTATTATCAATGGGTGGATATTTTCATTGCAATGTGATTGGCATGCTTAAGGGTATGTCTACACTGCACGTTTTTTTCAGCAGCTTGTAGATTAATATTCAGGTAGCCTCCCAAACACAGGTTTAAACAGCAGTGTTCAAGGTGAGGCCTGGCTTAGGCAAGTAGAGTAAAGATACGGCTGAAGGGTGTGGGGATATACCAGACTACATCCTCTTACACAGCTCTCTACTCGCCCGAGCCAGGCCTCCCCGTCTGCACTGCTATTTTTAGCAGTGTATTGTCCCGCTGCTGAATCCCTTCCCCACTGCAGGTAAAGACTCTGGCAGCGGAGAAAGGCTCTGCATGCTCCCCGTTGCTGGAGCCCTTCCCTACTGCAGTGAAAGGCTCTGGCAGTGGAGAGCTGCTAAAGCCTTTCCCCATTGCCTCCCCTCTGCCAGAACCTTTCACTGACGTGTAGCTACACACCGCCGTATGGATGCACTTGCTTTTTACTGCAGTGTGTAGCTCCAGGTACACTACTTGCCACTGCCAGTGGTGTGGAGTGTAGACGTTACCCAAGAAAGCTAAGTATCAATTAGCTTTACAGTAGTTTGGAAAGGTCTTTTTCTTCACATGTGTACCATGTGTTAATACCATAGGTGGAATAACTTATGAAATGGTCATGTTGGGCTCTTTCTAACTAAAAGCAGATCATGGCATCATGTTCACTGCCACATCTTACCTGTATTTGTGGTTATCTTAGTTTTTTTGTAACCTGTAGGAGACATTAAAATATAAATACAGACAAATAATTGACATGATTGTTAAATCACCTCCTAATTGTCGACCCGTTTACATATGAGAAGAAAAAAAGTGACGTTAGAATAGGAAGCTCAGATTGGTAAATCCCTAATATCCTATGCAGAATGACTAAGGGGCAGAATCTCCATTTAAAAAATAAAGAAGAAACAAGAAGGGTTTGCCTGGTCTGAATGATGAAAATTAGAGAACAGATAGGATTTGAAGTCAGTAAGGTAAGGTACTTGTTAGGTGTGAACAACTTAATTCATAAGTAAGACAGTAGCTCAATTGGTTTTTGCACACTAAACTACTATGAAAATGGCTGCTGTTTTTGGTAGATATGTCCCTTACACTTACACAGCTCTCTGCTCGCCCGAGCCAGGCCTCCCCGTCTGCACTGCTATTTTTAGCAGTGTATTGTCCCGCTGCTGAATCCCTTCCCCACTGCAGGATTCACTGATCAAAAAGAAGTAAATTAAGTCAAGGAGGAAGCATGGGTTGACTTGGTATGAAATGACCCTTGCACGTAATTGTATTAATGCTTTTAAACTTTATGTAGCACAATTTACTACTGCTTAGAATGAATGAAAAACAAATTTCTGTTTTGTCATGGGAGTGACCAATGAAATTAAAAGTTGTCCATTAACATTATTGTAACTAAAAATCTTAAGACCAACATCTAATATTTAAAAATAAAAATGTTTGAACTTTTTTATAGCTCCGTGCTAATGCCCTGATCAAACGAGGTAGCATGTATATGCAGCAGCAACAGCCTATGCTGTCCACTCAAGATTTTAACATGGCTGCTGATATTGATCCTCAAAATGCAGATGTTTACCACCACAGAGGACAGGTAAGAGCTGTATTGCACGGAGTTTTACCTAATTTTTTAAGTTTAAATATTTGATTAGCTTGAACTAAAGGAAAAATACAGAACAAAGATGAATAAATTGTTATACACACTTGATATAGTGCATGGCAAAAACTGTGAATTCTGACAATAATAAGCTTACACCATAACATTAAATCCACTAGAAATAGAAGGGAGTAAGTGCATACATATATGGTAATAGTTAAATACATAGGCAAAACTCACTAAGACTAAATGGTTCTGTTCACGACTTAGATCGCATTTTGTTTGTTTAATACAGAATGTGGATCTGAACTGTTGAAATAATTTAGCATTGCTTACCTTGATCATGCTAAACAGGAAACCCAGCTCTTTATTACTTATGAGAGGAATGAAACTTCTGCACAACTTAACTTAGGAAACATAAAATAAATGCCTGGTGAATGAAAAGGAAGAATTTGAACTTGGTTAATTTTGTGTTAGAAGATATTTTAAAACACAAGTTTAGAGAACTAAGATTATATTGTTAACCTCCAGATAATCCATTAGTATCAAATGAAGTGAAGTCAGATGGCTTTGGAAAACAAAGCAGAGAGCATGTGTAACATGAAAACCCACAAAATCAAGGATTAATGCAGATAACCAGCATCAGAAATCAGAAAAAGGAGGTGCAGACCTGTAGGCTGTATGCTTATATTTGAACAGTTGTAACTGAAGTCAAAGTTCAATTCTTTGACAGCTGTTTGGTACAATCAGTGCCAGGGACTTTCCTGAAGATCATGTAGGGTTTACGCTACAGTTGTAAGACTGAACAAACAACCTCTTCATATCACTAACTAGTACAACATAGAAATCCTGTTTAAGCATATAAAACACAGATTAAATGCAGAATTTGGATTTATTCTCTCTCTTTAGCTGAAAATCCTTCTTGACCAAGTTGAAGAGGCTGTGGAAGACTTTGATGAATGTATTCGATTACGACCAGATTCTGCCTTGGCACAAGCACAGAAATGTTTTGCATTGGTAAGTGCTGTCCTATAATTTTTGTGTCTGTGTTTTTGCTGTTTTCACTGAACTTGTCCAGGTTTATTTTGATGTTTTGGTTTTCATTTTAAATGAATTGAAAAATCATGCATCAATATATCCTGCAATCCTTTGACATCAAATTCAAGAACTAATACAGAAAACTTTTTAGTCAGCCTGGGAGTATTGTTCATTTGGCCAATTCTTATCAATTTTTCTGTATTTGGGCAAGTACCTCATAACTTATCATATCAATATTTTTAAAAGTAGCCATTTATTAACATCCCGTAATAAAGCAATACAAATTTTTTCTCATTAATCACATCAAATACAGCTGTTCTTTACTAATGCAACTGGAAAAAACAAGACAGTCTTCTAGAAGGGGAAAGTATCTATTTCAAGCAAGTGGATATTCCACCCATATTAGAGACTTTGCAGGGGAGAGCTGGCATAATGGGAGTAGGAAGGGATCCAAACCTTCTGGAGGGAGGGAGGCTGCTGGTGACTACCATGCCTCCCCATCTTAGGCAAGGTCCATGCCACTGGATGGTTGGAAGTGTGGCCAACTCCTACAGACACCGACTTAGCAGAATGTAGGCACGCGTACCACTTTGTGTAATTTGTTTGTAATGGTATTAGATTTAATTTAACTCTCTCTCAGGAGGCTGATTTCCTGTCCTGGCTACTTATTTTGTTTTCTTATGTTTTTACTCTGTTCTTTAATAGTATCGCCAAGCCTATACTGGAAATAATCCTTTACAAGTTCAGGCAGCTATGAAAGGCTTTGAGGATGTCATTAAAATATTTCCAAGGTGTGCTGAAGGTTATGCGCTCTATGCTCAGGTGTGTTTGATCTTATCTCTGTTATAAACTAATTCTGTTTTACTCATATAAAAATAACGTGCCCTAAGCAAATACAATTTGGCACAGTTGTGTTAAGTACACTTGTTTATGTGGTTTCCATTGTAAGAAAGTATGACTGGAATGAATAGTCAGTTGGCTTTAAGTTATCTGAATGCATTCAGTGGTACTCTGACTTCAGATGGGTAATGCAGGTGGGGACCAGAATAGAGTTCCTATTATGTTTTCAGCAGCAGAAGTTACTGAAGACAAGAATTCTTAAGGATGGTGTATAGCTCACAACCTGAGACTCGTGCTCAGTGTTTTATTGTTCCTCACACGCAGTATAATTAGAACAGGTCATTGTGGACCTGCCATTACGCACATTGTGATCACCAATCTGTGCAGTTAAAGCTCTACAGCATGTTTCTGAAACAGCTGATGAACCAAAAGACCAAAATAGTGATTTTTTGGAAATTAACAATGGTGATTAACTTGTGCATGTGCCTGCCCATACCTGTAATGAGACATCCAAGTTGGGAGGGAATGGCACCGACACAGTTTTAAGTAGTTCTAGATTCGCTCAGTGTGTTGGTTATTCTTTTTTTTTTTAAAGTATCTCTTCTCATGCAGGCATTAACAGATCAGCAGCAATTTGGTAAGGCTGATGAAATGTACGATAAATGTATTGACCTTGAGCCAGACAATGCTACTACGTATGTTCATAAAGGGTATGTATTATTGAGTCACTATTGTCTCTGTTACAATTAAGGGACTGTCTGCATTTCTGAATAAGTCACTGTTTTCAGGCCTCATCGCCTGATTACGTATATTTGCCTTAAAAGTTCAACCCAAGACTAATAGCTCTTCCCCTGAAAATACTTGAGTAATTTCAAAGTTAGAAAAATAGTATTATAATTTTCTTTTTTTCAACTAAAATGTAAATCGAACTGAAATTTCAGTATGTTTTCCATTAACATGCATTCCGAAAGGCACATCTACTTGATATCAGTGTAAGAATGTTAGTTTACAAATCTTAAAACTTCTTTACGCAGTCAATTAACCATTCTAAATTGGAGCTTTATGCTCCAAATTTTCATGTCGACAAAAACAATTTGTGGTTGATCCTCCTAATGAAAAGAGTTATATACACATGAAGAGGAGATAATTTCTCTTTGTTGTCCTTAAACTGCTGACAGTCTGTTATTTAAATGACTTTTGAAAGTGTCTTCATTTCATATATGAAGTGAAAATTATTGCCCACCCTGCATAAGGAACTTAACTATGTTTTTTATATGGGATATTCACTTTCCCTAAGATAGGCAGGACTATGTATGGAATATATAGAAATCAGTCTGGTCTGTAATTGTTGTGTTTTTTTGCAGTTTACTTCAACTTCAGTGGAAGCAGGATCTAGACAAAGGCTTGGAGCTCATAAGCAAGGCCATCGAAATTGATAACAAATGTGATTTTGCATATGAAACTATGGGAACGATTGAAGTGCAAAGGTAACATTTTAAAATATAACACTTTCATTTGCAGAGACTAAAGCTGTCAAGTTACCTTTGAAATTATAGCAATCCAGTAGGTTTCTCCACCACTCTTGAAAACTTCTTTGTATTGGAGAGTAGCTCTGAACAATGGGAAGCCGTGGGGCAGGACGCAAGAGTCCTGACTTGCCTAGTGTAACGTTTGGGGAAAATCCTCCCTTCTCCCTGGCATTTCACCATCTAGTGGCCCCATAAACTCCCCCAGCTCACCAGGAGTTTGTGCTAATGAGATAAGAATAGTGTCTGGAGTAACTCTTTTTCTGTAATTGGCATAGTGCAGGTTTCACACACTGCATTCAAGGAATTGCTTTCCAGTCATGATTCATTCAGCCTTTAATACTTACATGCCGAGTGTGGGAGGAGCAAGTTAAATACAAGGGCCATCTTTTATACAATTTTTGGTGGGCAGCTAGATCAGCTGAAGTTCAGGTAATAGGACTGTGTCAATTAGGGTGTAGTAATGTGGTGATGAAAGTTATTTCTTAAAAATAACCTCTCCACTCCCCTTGGTATGACCTTCAAAAAATCCACACCTAAGACTATGAAAAGTAAAAAAGACTGCTCTGATTAGTGAACTAAATACCCATCTACATGTCCCTTCTTGCTCTTTAAACTCATTTCACATCCATGACTAATAGGCATTCCCTGTGTTTCTGTTAAACCACAGTTCTGCAAGTAATATCTCTTGATGGGAGAGGACTCCTTAATCCATGCCCTTTTCCCCAAGAAGTTTGAGCAGACTAGGCTCCAGACACCCTGGCCCCGACTAACTCTTCTTAGAGGTTGAGGGTTGTTTCACCTCTCTGGGACTATTTGCATGAAATTCCAAAATAGTCTAACTAAAAACTGAGCAATCAGATTGAAACCCCTTGCAGAATATCTAGTCATAAACTTGGCAGCTAAGCCAGATACTCATGGGACCCCTTTGGTTGAGTTTCAGTAAAGAGTCCTTGTCTCCCCTCTGACCAAGCCTATCAGTCTCATCCTCTGCCCTGTTTTTTTCTGTCTTCCCTTTTAAGCCTTGTCTAAGAATCAGTGTGTCTTAGTGGTGAGGGCACTTTATTGAGAGTCAGGAGATCTATGTTCTAGTCCCAGCTGATCTATTGGCCTGCTGGGTGACATTGGCAAGTCACACTGGCTGGCTGTGCCTCAGTTTCCCCATCTGTAAAATGGGGATAATGATACTGACCTCCTTTGAGGTACTTTGAGATCTACTGATAGAAAGTGCTCTGTAACAACTAGTATTACAACTGTGAAAATTCATTATGCTGGAAAAATGTGAAAAAGTTTTGCCCTTAGTATGGACAAGGACAGTTAGCTGGCAACTGGCTAGGACCTCTTACTATATTTTACCTGTTATCCCTTCCTCCAGCTATTTGAGTTTGTATCCCCTTTGCAATTCTTCCAAGTTCACAAACTGACTTGGTAAAGACAAAAGAATAGCATGTTGGAGTAAGTGTTTTGGGCAGTGTAGATTCTGACGAAGTCCATGATGTACCTGGCCTCAAAAAAGCAGACAGTTGTATTTTTTTGCAGGGAATAATTTGTGAGCAGTTTTCAGAATAATTAATCTGCATTACTTGAGCTGCCATCTTGACTAGAAGGCCACTACTAGGCTACTTCGTTACAAGATCAATACATTTGCTTTTATGGGCGACAGAGCCCATTTCCTCAAGAACACGGATTGAAAACTTCTCCCTGGCATCCCCATGTTGCCTGTGTAATCTCTAAACTTCCCCCTTTTTGGCATGTCATAGAGTCCACTGAAAGCTGTTCCTCCAGCTGATGTAGTTGAGTAATAACAAAGCTAGTTAAATCTGTGCTGTCTTGCATCGATCATGGAAAGTTCTTGTCTGAAAATTTCAAAACGTGACCTGTAAGACAAGTGTTTCCCTCTCCTGTGTTGCCTTTGGTTACCAAACTTGCTGCTGTGTTTCACTGGTGCAGTACCTATGGTAAACTCTCTGGGAATAAAGGTTCTATAGAAATGTAAAATGTTACTTAGTGTCTTAATTTGATGATAATCTGGTTTATTTCAGAGGCAATCTGGATAAAGCCATTGACATGTTCAACAAAGCTATTAACCTGGCCAAATCTGAAATGGAGATGGCCCACCTCTACTCACTCTGTGATGCTGCCTATGCCCAGACAGAAGTTGCAAAGAAATATGGACTGAAACCGCCAACATTGTAAAGAAACAATGGGGGGGAGGGAGAGAATGACCTTTTAAAAGTAAAGTTGCCCACTTCAACCTAGCCTTGAAGACACTGTTGCAAACGATGTTGAATGGTGGAACTTAGTTTTTTCCCGTTCGTGGTGTTGTCATTTGTTACATCTGTTAAATGTTTAGGTGTTGTGGGAGTGGCTGTTGAAGAAAGTATGCTGTGCTGTGACTTGTTCCCTATGCAGTGGAAACCTTGCCAGCTGTTAAGGGAAATAAAACAAAGTTGCAAGGGAACAAAGGATATTTTGGCCATGCAAATAAAAACTTTAATTTTTGGGTGGTGATGATGATGTGGACGATTTTTGCTTTATCAAAATAGAATTTTACAGCATGTTTTCCTGTTGATTTTATAGTTGTTAATTGTGCTGTAAAATAGGTTTCTTTTATATGCAATTAATTTCTATGGGTTGACTTCAGTTTTGCAAAAACAAAACTTAATTTACAGAACTATTTAATTGTAGGGATTTTTTAAAAGCCAATAGATGTGAAGACAAACCCTGTAAATACATCCAAGCATGCACAATCTTCCCTTACAACCTCTTCCACCCTCTGCATACTACTTAGAAATGGTCCTGTGGCAGCTATTAAGAGGTTACTTTGGTAGTCATTTCCCTCTCCCCAAAAAGCACTTGTGTACTATATTTGAGAGCTATTTAAAAAAGCTTTCCACATAAAGCGTAGGTTATGCTGAAAAGGAAAACGCTCTTTCCTTCTACAGTTGTCCTCACTCTAATGCCAGTGGAAATTGTTAAAAAGTTTCCCAGTGCTTCTGAGAATTTTTCAAGAAACTGAATGTTTTGCTGAGACTGGAACTGCCAAGGTACGGTCACGTCTGAGTTCAAACTTGGGACAGTTCAGACTTTTGGCCTAGATGTAACAGATAATATGGTGTTTAAATTTTAACTCAAGAAATCCATACATCCTTGTTCTAGCCAAGTGTGTGTAAATACCCATGAGAGGATTGGATGAGAAAATGAACAAAGCTGTCTGAACTGCCCAATAATGGATTTGGAATCTTAATTTTCTTGTTACTTAGAGCCCATATTTGCTAAAACTACAAATATTCTGTACAAATAACACACTTGTTCAGTGAACAGCACGTTCCTTCTGATTGACTTTTTCTTAAAACACTAGTATAAACGAAGCCTTCCTATGGCTAGGAATTGTAAAGGGGACTGTAGATGCTGCTCATTACTCTTTGGAACCAAAGTCAGTCCATGATTGCCTCCCACTAGCTTCATGGGATGTAGGGAGCTCTTAATATCTGCAGATGTTTATCTTGCATCTCATCAAATTTCATACCCTTAATTTTGGGTCTTATCTCCACCCCCAAAATATATGCAAATCTATGGTGACTTTCCTAATCTATGTCACTTAAAGGAATGAGCTAAGCAAGTGCAAAACTAACTGCTAGCTCTGGCATCTAATGAGGCAAGCTGTATTTTTTTACCTCAGCCTCCCTATCTTTCCCCTTCCCTCCCAGCAATTGCTCTGAATAATGGGGTAGAGGAGGACCTGGAGCCATACTGCCATAATCCTTCAATTTACACGATTCAGGAAGTCATTTGCTTCTGAACCAGTGGTATTGGTGTGGAATGAAAGATGGTTGAAGACATAAGCAGTCTCAAAGGACACTGCATTAAAGAAGAGCACTGGGCTGCTTATGAAATTTTCAATCTGTGTTTCTATTAATCGAAAACAAAAACATGCCAAATCCTCAGAAACTACTCATAAGCTTGACCAGCAGGGTTTTTATTTGCATGGCCCTATCTACAACGGACAGTTATTTTTCCTCCTCCTCCTCCTCCTCCTCCAAAAGATTAAGGGGAAAAAAGCATGTGCTGCCTAATACTAGAATTCCACGTCACGGACTGTTGCCTGCTCTTCAGATAGTTGAAACTGCACTGAAAGATGCATTTGTCTGTAATTTTTTTTTTGTAAATGACTTATCACCTGTAAAGTCACCAAATAAATATTACATTCAGATATCTCTCTTTTACATAATAAGGCCAGGTTTTGGTGGAAAATTACTTACCTGCTAAGTGGAAGTTGTACAAATCTAGAATTGTGTTTTGTGTAAACAAGGTTTCTGTGAATCTAGGAGGAACTGATTCTAACTAATGAATATTCAAAACTCCCTTTTGTCTTCTCCCCATTTCTCCTCCAAAAAAGAGTGGAATGAATAAACAACCCAACCTGTGACTCCTGTCATTTGCTCAGGCACAATGTTAAGAACTTAACATGAGGAAAGGCCATCCAATCTGTAGTGAGGAAACTGAGCAGTCTGCATTCCACTTACATGTATGCAGTCACATCCCTTCACTGTGCAGTTTCTGCTCAGAATCCCAGTAATAGCATGCTGTAGGGATGACCATTAAGGATTGCCTTAAAGCCAGGAATGTAAACCAGCTTTTAAAAATTCCTATGTTTTCCATAGTTTATTTAAAAACAATCTAGGGAAAGGGAGCCACTGATACTGCAGACCTCGATGCAGACTTGGTGCACCAGGTACTGTGAGAAGCAGCTTCCCCACATGTTTCTGCCATGTAGCTTAATCCCGATCTTGTAAAATCCCTGCTATTCTAGTTCTTGCACAAAGTGTCTTAGAGAAGCATGCCAAATAGTTCACAAGGTGCATAAATGGAGATTAGGGTGAGATCATGCTTCATTTGTGACTTAAATCAGGAGGATTTGAACCCAGATTCCTAAGATGAAAAACTAAGGCAGGCTTCTAAAACTAAATTGTAATTATTCAACAACTGGTCTATATAGTCTATTGGACTGGTGAATGAGAGCAGCTGAATCAGTAGGGACCTCCCAACAGCGCTCATACCAGCTTTCCTGCCTTCTGTCTAAATGCAAGATATTGCCCTCTTTTCTGTCATTCCTAAAACTACTTTTTCCTGGCAGCTGAACTTTGGGGAATAGTCTGATACTGGTGCAGTGCTGGTGGTTTTCTATATTTATAGAATTCTGATGCATATGTATATAATACAGCGCCTTAATAAAGTATCTGTCTTTCATCAGCACAGAAAATATTAGTGACTGCTTTAACTATTAAATAGCGTAAGAATGGTGTGGGAAGGTTTTTTTTGATTGTGTGAAAAAACAAAAATCCCCCAACTCCCCCCACATTGCACTGCATCCACTTCAAAAGGATATCAATGAGCCACATCAAGAGCTAATGTAAGAAGGTTGCCACCTGCTCATAACAGTGCTATATGTGAGCCTCAGCTATGACCATTCCGTGACCTCTGTCAAACAGAAATGTTATTCCAGTTTGGATCGCTAGGAAAATTGTCCCTGCCTAGATGTGAATTTTCTCTTCATCCTACCACCAGATGTAGATTGCACTTTACATTTGCAAAACTAAGAATCAGGGGATGTAGAATCCTGCTTTTTTAAAAAATCCTCCAAACATGAAAAATAAACTTTAATTTACATTCTGCTGCACAGGAAGCAAAAAAAAACCACACCCCGAAAATCTTATCCTTCTATCAGACACTGTCATTTAAAAATGAAACAAATAGCTGATGTGTTTTATAAGTCATATATGCGGACATGGGATATCATCATGCTGAGGGTGGCAGACAGCAATCTAAGACAGGAGAGGCTCGGGGGATGGCTCCTTGCAGAAATTTATATTAAACTAAACTCAAAATGGTACATTGTTTGCTAAATCTTTTATATTTTTCAACTAATAAATCTTCATTTCATCTTATAGTCTGGTTTGGGGAATTCTTATGCAGTGTGTATACTTAATGAAAACAAGGTGCTGAAACGACTTTATTTTTGTATTTGAGAAGCAAGCTGCTGTGATTGCTATTAGAAGGGCCTTGTAAAGTGCAGCTACTGTTATGGTGCTTTTTTTGAGAGAGAGGCTACTGTAAACCCTGGAAATTGGAAAACAATGTCTCTTAGGCTCAGAGTTGGTAGCAGAAAAGACATTGTTTTATTGCAAAGGTATTTTAGCCCCTTAAATTGCCAGTTTGTCATGATGAAGCATGTTACCAAAATTTGTCACTCATTTCAGTGAGGGGGAACAGTGAAGAAATGAAGGATCCTCTACAGCTGATAGGCCTCATCTCTACCCAGATAGCTAGTACAGCAAACACCTGTTCAGTAGTCTTCAGTGGGAGCTGCAGGTGCTCACTGTGTCTCAGCTGTAGGCCCACATTGCTCAAGAGTAGTAATTTTTTTTCCCCTTTAGAAAAAAAATTCCAGCAATAGGCCTGGTTCCAAAAGCTCTTCAGCAGAAGATACCTTTCTAACCACCTCTTCTGCTTGCAAATTATTCAGTTCAAAATAGCAGGAGGCATAATTAACAATTAGAAAAAGCCACTGTAGGTAGTACTGTACCTCAAAGTCTGTGCACATAGAGTCCTGACACACAAAGAAAAGGAATTCTACATCACTAAAGTTCCAGCACCAGCTGCCAAAGCCAGGAATTGCACCATAATTAGCTTACATACAGGTCTGTCGCATCTTAGGCGCTTTTAACATGTGCAATTTCAGCTTTATGCGGTTGGCAAAAACAAAAAAAAAAAGAGAATAACAATTTAAATACTGTTTCTGTAGTGCAGGTGATTCTGCCCGCCATTACACTCAATGTAATTTTGACTATATGCGGTTTTCGCTTTAGGCGCTGACCGCGGAACGTAACCCCAGTGTAAGATGAGACAGACCTGTAATGGTCTAAAACCTTTCTAGCACTACTCTAAATCTGGAATTATTCCATTGCAGATAGTCTAGCTGTTCCTTGGTATCACAGGGCAGAATTTGGCCCCTCACCTTTAGTATGTTTACACTGGCTGGAGTTTGGCTTTAGTTACAAAACTAACTCAGGCTCAATTAGACATTAAACTGAATGACTTAGGTAAATGCTAAGAGTGAGTTAAATGTTTACAGCAGTGAAGAGGAAGAGTAGCTTGTTAGATAAGCTAATGGTGACAAACTATTGATCTACTACACTTTAAAAAACTTCTACATAAAGTTGGGGCACTTGCTTACAAACTTGAGAAGTAGCTATTAAAGTGACAAGGGAATGGGTCTAGATTGTCCAGAGAACTCCAGAAGTCAGGGAGACCAAAGCAAATATAAGGGGGAATGTGTGTGATGGCCTCCTTTCTCAGCCTTGGTATCCCACATTCTTGAGGGGAGTTATTACAGATTTTCCACTATCTTTACCAGAATTGCTATCCTGACACTTCTTTACATAGTAGTTTTGCTTTAATTATCTGCAATTTAAAACAAGTCCAATCATGCAATCCCTCCTCCCTCCCCCCCCCCCCCCCCCCCCCCCCCCCCCGAGGGAATTCCACACCCAGAGGGGTGGCAGGATCACACCCTCTATTAGGGCCAGTGATTGGTGCTTTATTTGTACATTGCAAGGTGGTAAAATATTCCAGGAGCCATCTCAAGTCAGTCTGGATTTTCTTATAGCCTGTCAAAAGGATGCTGTACCACCACCACTAGGTTATAGCTTGCAGAAGAATCCACGCCAGCTCCTCTTGTTGCATTAAACACAAGCACCAGACTAAGAGTAATAGTGTGTTTAATATAAAGAACAGTGTAAAAATTAACTTGGTAGATGCTGAACACAGTTGCAAGGATCCTGCATAAAATGGCAGCCTTCGCCCAGCTCCCCCTCCTCTGCAACCAGTTAAGGGCTGACAGCAATAGGCTCCAGAGGGAACCTGAGGCAGGAAGACAGAGGCAAGTGCTAGAGAACTGCGAGGAGCAGCAAATGGGAGTAGGAATGCATCCTCTATGCCCGGGCTGGGATGCACAGGGCAGAAAGGAAGGAGAAGAAAAGTCGTCATTAATTTGATGCCTAGATATGACAGTGACAGGCACAGTAGAAACACCTTTGATTTTACATCATTGCATATAGAAAATATAACTTCGGTATATATGTCAGTGGGGCAGTGTTAGCCGTACCTCTGGATCACACAGCAGTGGGTTCAAGCCTCACGGCAGGACTCACTCTGTCCAATACAGTCGAGATACTAAACCTTCAATAATTGTTTGGGTAGAAACTAAGTCTCATGGCACTTTTCAGAAAGTGCAGGGTCCTGGCCAGAATTCCTCCTTAGCTAGACAAGGTTCAGTGTTCAAAAGCTGCAGGCAAAACTCTGCCCCAGCAGTTAACTCATGGCTTTGTAAAGTGCCATGAAATAGCTAAAGTATGAAAGGAGATAAAAGCCAGCTCACAAGCCACCTCTATTCAGCTTCACTTAGGGTTCATTTCAGAATTATACCAGCATGTGCTTTTTTTGCTTAACTGTATGGTATTGGATGCAAGGTCAGCAGTAGCTTGTGAACATGATTATTTTACTGTCTTGTTCTGGCTGATGATGCAAGCAAACGTCAAAAGAGCGGCTCTTGATCTGAGTTTTGACGAGCATGGAGCTGTATGCATGAAGCCTCACTCTCTCTTTGCCTCTACGCTGTAAAGATCTGAGCGCTTTTGAGTATGAATGGGGATTTGCTGGCGGACTTCTGCAAGCTTCTTCAGGTCTGTAAAAAGTGAAAAGTTAAATAGTTTAGACAAACTCCAGCTGATGCTTGGAAAAAAGCATGTGCACCACTTTGTATGCAAAGATCCACGAGAAAGACTGTACAGAGCTGGAGGAACTGAAAAAGGATTAGTGAGATTTTCAAACCTGCATGCATTTGTGTGTACCTGACTTGCGTGCATGAACACAGAGCCTGATGCTTATGCAAGGCAGGAAATATGTACGTGATCTGACTTGTACAAGTCACGTGAAGAGGAACTTGTCTGAATGGGTTTCACCAATCTGGGCCTGTACATTTCTGTGGCTGGTCAATGGCTAGATCACAAAAACTATTGCCACAAGTGACGCTGTGACCCAAAAATCTCTTGGTGCCAACTGGCAGACGGCACAGGATGCAGAGAGTTTCACAGTGGTCCCCGGAGTCAGATATATGCAGCATAATTCACTAAAGAATGGCCTGTGAGGTTTCCACTCAGAGCCAGTAGCCATCATAATCATTGCAAAAGGCATGGACAGATAATACTTAAGGAGTTGTGTCTATATTAAAAATTACGTTCGGAAGGCAGGTAACCAGGCGGTGACATGTATAGGACAGGTTCCTTTCAAGCAGGGGGTAACGGATGCTTGTTCCTCTTGCTGGTCAAGTATGTATTGAGCAAGGTATGTCTCACACTGGATGCCTGTTTGCATACTGAGCCAAATGCTAATCAAGAGACTGTGAAATCTTCAAGGGAGGAAATTTACAAAATAGGTTGGGGGGAGAAGAAGGGAGATCCAATTTACCAGTAAGGGCAATGGATTGTTCTGGTATGTCTGGGGTGCAAACAGACATGCTGGATCCTTCACCGAGGCGGCAAACGGACAGCGTGATTTGTATCACTAATGGAAGATCACAACCAACCCAGGCTGTAAAATGCTGGAAGGACTTTGGGTGAGCTTTGCTCTCTCGAAGACAGGAAATTCTCCAGTTAAGTAAGTCTAGGTTCTAGAATCTGTGTTATGATTTTCTATGCAGCCATTTGTTTCCAATACTTCTAACTTGCTGCCACTTGAATCGCAGTGCTCCACACTATACTACGTTAAATAAACTTTTACTTGTTTTCACTATAAACACAAGTGCTGTGTGTTAAGCAGAGCGGTGAGCAGAGGCGTAACTGATAAGTTGGGGTGCGCTGCTTCTTTGGAAGTAGCGAAGCTGAATACTGCGAGTGTCCAGTGGAATACGGCTGGACGCTCCAGGGAGACAGTCAGATGGCCTGGGGGTGCCTATCCCCAACTTGTAGAGAAATAGCAGGGCCTACTTAGGCCTAGTGGGGAGTGCTTGTATTGCCTGTCGAGTTGCGGAGCTGTCCCCCAGGCAGGCACAGAGAAGGCTAGGCACCATAGGTGGTGGTCTTGGCAGAGGCGCTAAGGACTGAATGGCTCATGGAGACTGAACTCCCTACGCCCCTAGAGGAGAGCCTTCCAGGTCGGTGTGGCAGATCTGCAGGGTCTGGCATTGCTGCTACCCGTGTTATACCGGTTTCTGTGAATGACTAGAAGCCTTCAGTTTCTGAAGCTGAGGCCTGGCCATGAGGCTCTCACCTTTCACTAGAATGTCTTTAAAAACAGGAAAATAAAACTTGAACATACCACATCTAAGTGCACATGGTCAGATGAGCCCAAGGATGCCCAGCTTACAGAGGGTTTTGGTCTGCTTAGCCCAGTGGTCCCCAAACTTTTTACTTCATGTCCACCCCCTCCCCCCTGCATTCTGTGGGGCCACTGCTCTGAGAGGGGGGGAACGCAGACAGGAGTAAGGGGGCTGAGGCTGGGATCCTGGATGCAGGGTCGGCAGCCAGGGCCAGGAGGTGAGCAGGGTGGCACTCCCTCCCTGCCCCCCATGGCGGCTGGCCCAGGCCCTCTCAGTGCCCCCCTAGGGGGGCGCACCCCCAGTTTGGGGACACGTGGTTTAGCCTCACTGACTCCAGTTTCTCTTTTCCTCTTTTTTTGGTGGGGAAGAAAGAACAAAAAAACCCTACTGGCTTACCTATATCTGTGTAGATAACGGTTTCCTCAGTGCCAGCTTTAGCTATGACTTCCCCCCTGCAAAATGAAACAATATTTATTATTTGTACTGCAGGGGCACCTAGGAGCCCGCCAGGGACCCAGACCCCATTGTGCTGGGTGTTGTACAAACACAGAACAAAAAGATGGTCCGTGCCCCCGCTAGTATACAATCTAAGAGCTAATCTAAGCGACAAGGTCATGGTCACACCCACAAATTCTCTTGGGACTGAGGGAGCCTGAAAAGTAGAACGTTTCCCATACTGTACAGCACTTTCAGATTCTAGCATACCACGGGCACTTGGTTTTAACGGAGAAATGTATAAAATGAATCTAAGTAATAAGATTGAGAAATTGAATCAGAAGATTTTTTTAAAAATCAGCAAGCATAACACACACATTGGAAGTCATTCTGGAATTGCACTGCTTTATGAGGATTACACCTCATTAGATTCCCATCCATAATTGTATCAGCACTTTGATGATTAACACTTGCCCTGAGTAGGTCTCAGCACTCCTGCATTTCTCAGTGTGTCATTCTGCACCATTACAGTGCCACAGCAGACAGCAGGTTTTTGATCTCCCTCTCCCAGAAGCCTCCTGGACATGGCACAATACCCTAAGCAATCTCCCACAATCCACCACTTTCAGGAGCTGCAGGATAGGTACTTAGAAGAACATACTATTGCAACAGAGTGAAGTGGATGGATGCGTGCGAGTACTGCACCAAACCAGGACGGCTAGCATGAATGCATTGCACCACTTCAACTTGAAGTAAAAAAGAGTTCACATTTCAAAGGTTCAAGTTCTCTAGTAGATATAAGCTCGTTAAGAAGTGATCCTCTGTAGACAAACCAGCATTGAATCTATAAATCTAAAAGTACTTTATATGGAGAAAAAAATGTCTTTGCTGCACAGGCAAAGTTTATCTCAGTTTAGCATCAGATATTCTCCAGCATACTGCACATGCTGGGGGTTGACTAGCTAGTAAGTCCTTCCCATCTCAGATTCTACTCATATGTTATTGCAAGGAACCAGGCAGGCATAGAGGAGTCTATTTTAAAGTCAGGATTAACACACATTATTGATCCTAGACACGTTTTCACTATCTCTGCTGTTCACTGCAATGACATTGCTAAGTGAAAGGGCTGAGGCACCAACAATCAGATAAACAGGTTTCAGCTTTACATGAGAACTCAGAATGCAGTTTTCTAGCTGATGAGTAACATGAATGGAGTTAATTATTTGGAAGAAAAAAGGTAATTATTGCCTAGAAAGGTTCTTGGTTACATATTTTTTCTGATTTATCCAAAGCTACTCAGGCTCATCGATGAAAATTACTGCTGCTTATGGAATACACTCTGACCTATCTGGTCTATGCCCCGCTAATTCTGTCTCAAAGATCAAGTTCATTTTATTCTTTGATTATGATGCCAAAGCCTTGTAAAGGTCTAGTTAAGGAGTTTCTAGCAGACAACTTCCAAGGTGATTCAGCTTTGGAATTAACCACATAATACACTGACTTTTCTGAATGGTGGTTTGGTTTTTAATACTCTCTTATATACAGATAATTCTGGTAAGTGTCACATAAATGAATAGATATCTTGTGGAATGTGATGAGATACTCAACTTGAATATATTGTTTTATCCTTCCCAAGACTATGGTATATACTCAATTGTTTTTTAACTGGATCTTTCTCTTTGATCTTTAAACAAAATTTAAAATATCAAGCTAGTTAGAGAGTGGATGATGCAGAGTTCAATACACTGGGATTAGTTTTTAATCCAGGTAAAAAGCTTTCAAAGTGCCAACTGAAGCTCCAGTTATATTCAGAGGAAAACTTTAAATTTATTTGTTATTTGGATATTGATCATTCATCCAAACCCAGTTTGTTTGGTCCAAGCAGCCATGATCACATTGCAGTAAAAGGGTTGCTTCCCTTTAGCTTTAAAATATTTCTACCAAGCAGTAATTTTATGTTTTTAGCCTTTTGGTTGCACTTTAACTGACAGCCAAGTTATATTTTCCCTTTGTTAGAAAGGGGATGCACAAGCCCACAGGAAGTTAAATATTCTTACTATTCTCCTTTAATGGCTATTTTATAATTCTGCTGGGTATTAAGCTTAAGGAACTAAGCTAATGAAAGGAGATTTCCTTAGCTGGACACTATAACAACTTGAAATCCAGCCTATTTTTTTTTTAGTGATGAAGTAATCCCAGTTGCTATACATAAGGTGCTGTCAGATGCATAAAGTTAATTGTAAGAATAGAGTAGAGAACTGTGTGTCATTTTCAGTTAAAGGAATCTTAGGTGATACTTTTAAGAGTAGGTAGAAACATTTTCAGACAGAAGTGTGACAGTGTCCCTTAAAGTTTGGTTAGCAGAATAATTCAGTTATTCTTCTCCATTTACCATGGGTTTACTACAGTGCTGTGTCCCCAGGCAACGTAAGACGCTTTCTCGTCCCTAGCAGGAGATGCAGTAGCCACGTAGACTTGGTTATCAACCGCTCTGCATTCAAAGAAGGACAAGAAAAAAATTACTGTCCACATCTTTGTACACCGCAGATTAGCTGCATTTGAGAAAAACAATAAACAGAAGGGAAGGAAAAATTATGCCAAAGAGGTGATCTGGATTTTCCATCTTGCTGCATTTTAGAGATTCAAAATAGCTAAAACCATAAATAATGTGAAGGTCAGCAAGGCAAAAATCCAGAGACTCAGGAAAGGAGAAATCTCTATATGCCAAGTGGACCAGATTTAATGGTCCAAAGCATTTAAGCTCCCATTAATGTCAATTTAAGTCCTTTGCTCAATAGGGATGGCTGGTTGAATCACACTCAGTCTGAATCCCAACCATTGCCTACATTTCAGGATCTAGACAGTAACACAGGAGCCAACATGCCAACTAAGTGACAAAGCAGTGCTGGGATTCAGGAGATATGGGTTCTGTTCTTGACTTTCACTGACTCAGTATGATCTTGGGAAAAATCACAGTGAGCAACTCTTAGAATTAACCCCCTTCTCCCTCTCAGTGCCTCAAGCTTCCCCATCTGTGTTACCTCTCTGTGTAAAGCACTTGGAGGTGTACAGATGAAAAGTGCNGAAGAGCAGGAGCAGGGGCTGGAGCAGCACGCAGGGCACCAGGAAATTTGGTGCCCCAAATTTCCTGGTGGGCCTACGCAGCTGCCTACTTTGCCTATGGGTAAGGACAGCCCTGATGGTGGGAATTATTTGGTGCTGTGTATGGCCTATAAGACATAAGGGAGTTACATGATTCTTTCTATCCTGACACCAAAGCCCAGTTGTTTATTAAATAATACAGTTTAAAAACAAAATTCTGAGTCAGTTCAACAAGCTAAAATCCCTTTCAGGAGGAGGAGGGAAAGGCTGTTACTTAGTTCTTACCGTCCTCTTTGCAGCAGTTCCCAGTGGGCTGGTCCAGTTGTCATATTAAAAGCCCCCGGATACACTAGCAGCTGGCAACCTTGGTTAAAAAAGAATGCCTCGGTATTATAAGATAACAAAAGAAGTTGTCATGGGGGAAGCATGGTTATCGCAGTTCAGAGCTGCAGTACCCCTGCACTGCTGAAATACAGATATTTTAATACAGGTAAGTTGTGTCAAAGAGCGTGGTGGCTTTAGGAGACAGCCAGCACAGGCTACCTGAACACTTCAATCACCACGAAGCTGACTTGTACTTAGCTGTTAAAACTTGGCTCACCCTCCAATAAAAGAGGGCAGCTGGTGTTTAGACACTCAAAACCAATGCTGCTCAGTGCTATATTTATTGCCCAGTAACAGGCAGGGATGGACGGTCTGAGCGACAGGCAATCTGGGCTTTAGTCCTAGCTTAGCTAAAGGCTTCCCGCGTGGCCTTGGGCAAGTAAGTTAATGTCTGCGTGCCTTAGTTAACCCATCTGTAGACAATACATCCTTTCAGGTGTGTTGTGAGGCTAAATCAAATCAATATTTTGAAAGTATTTGGAGACCCTCAGAGGGAAGGCGCTAAGAAACGTGGACTACTAGGGCTGATCCCAGCTGTCACGACTTGTTCACAAACCCAGTTCTCTCCTGTATGTAGCACGAGGCCCAACATTCTTCCATCAGCTGCAGTAACCATGGAGTGATGTATTTTCTCATTTTTAAAATGCTTTGTAGGTCACTGGCCTTTAACTTCTACATTGTCTAAAGTTTGTAAGTTGCATGAGTCTAATTAAGGACAGGACAAGTCATGTAGCTAAAAGCCATGTGAGGGTTGGGAAGTGTAGGGGGTATTGGCTCTTCATAGCTGCCTGGCAGCAGACTTGCTGTCTATCATCCTCTGGGAGCACTCCCCAGATGTTATAACAAATGTGCCTTCCTCCAAGGATAGAATATGGTCATCTTCAGATTTCCTGTACGGGGCCCACTCAACTAACTCAGTGCCTCCCCTCCCTGGCAACCTCAAGATCCAGGACTATTCCTCTTTATCCTCACCTCTTCATGTGACCTGTTTCCTCCACATCCCTTTCAAAAGCCAGGCCAGTTGGTCCAGTTCATTGTGACTCAGTGAACTGGTATCTTTCTGTCGCAGTTGCCATCTTGTGGTCCAGAATCTAAATTCTGCCTTAAAGAGGAGCAAATCTCTTCCCCTTATGGTTGTGAAGAAAACCTTCACATTGTTCAGCAAATACTATCAGATGCTTGGACTCTGCAGACAGCCTAAAGCGACAGCCGGGAGACATGAACTGCCTGATTTATCTCAACGGGTCGATGATTCTATTCCTGATGCTATCTATGCAGTTTGTGGATAATCATGGGGTCTGACCACATGTATGCAGCTGTGGATTGAAAAGCAAGAAGCACTTTTTCTGAAGCAGTTCTGTATGGATGGGTCACCTCTCAATTAATGGCAAGTCCCCGTTGTACAAAGTCTGGACAAGTTTACTTAGCAACACATCCTCACCTTTCTGTGTGTAGATTTGAGCAAGCTCAGCAAATCGGATGTCATAGCAGATCCCTAGTCCCACTTTACAGTATGCTGTTCCCAAAACAGAAGAGAGACAAAGCAGAAGTCACTGTCATGCTGAATGCAAGAAGGGAATCTCAGGTCTCCATCCACCAATCGTGAAAGCTCTTGTACAATACTTTCCACCACAAGAAACAAGCACTGATTTTAGACATGTGCTTTCTTATCTGCAACCACTGTACCTGCAGTGAATTTCAGCAAGTGTTACCCAAGAAAGTGCACCAGTCTGAGAATTTTCTTTTTTTAAATGTGGATATTGTTCGTTATTTTATGGAGTAGAAAGAGGTCCCTGTCACAACTGCCTTATCAAGCAGCTATATCCTCTAAAAGCTTGTCATGTTATGTCTGTGTCTGGTTTTATAGGTATCTTCTCAAAAATTACTGATCAACTTCTCAATGAAGCACACAGATGGGAAAGAAAAACCACAAACTACTTGCACTGAGATAATAACACAGTTGTTGCTAAGAGATTTCTCCCATACACAACCATTGTGTTGCAAGAAGGAGATGACCACAGCCCAAGGGATATTTGATAATTTGGAGAGAGCTCAGTTAATGGGACACGGTAATTTTGGTGGGGATTATAGCAAGTGCAAGCGTCACTTAAGGGAGCAAGTCATCTTGGGAGTGGATATAAAACAAATCACATGGGACATTCTGCTATGTTAGCGGAAAATTTGAAATCTCCACTACCATGCCATCCTCATAGGATATAACTTGTCAGGTCTAGTTCAACACTTTGTTTATTCTTTTCCAAGCCAACTTTTGGGTGTAATGAGCCCCATATAAATGACCTAAATAAAATGATTCCATTGTTCAAATGAATTTTGTGAACTGCCAGTACGTGCTATGGGAATACTGAACCCTCACAAAAAAGCTGCTTCAATAATTGCTTTTCCCATTCTTTCCATTCTAGTTTGAGAGGAAATCTTACAGTAGCCTAGGCACCATCTGTGAACAGGCAGCTGGGAATTATGGAACCAGAACTCCAAACCACAAGAGCAAAGCCAGGGCTCCACAAAACCAACATCACTCCTGTGAGATACCACTGCTATTTATAAATACAGATCATGGGATGTGTAACACTCCAAACAAGGCCCTACAAAAATAGAATTCACCCTTTTGTTCCACTAAAGCATAAGACTTCTAGTTATACAAACTTACAACCATCATCTTTAATGAATGGAACCAACATGATACATGTCTAACGCTGCCCAGATCATTTTGTTTGGATGTTGCATCTCTTTCCACCACCCTCTGTCTTTGTCTTTTTAAATCATAGATTTGACTATGGGTAAACTTTTCAAGAAGTGTCTGGGAGATTTAGGAGCCATTGACTCCCAATGAGATAGGCTCCTTCACTTGATAAAAGGACTTTGGTGCTTTTGAAAAATGCACTCTCTAACTTCCTCTGTTTGTCAAATGCGTAGCACACTTTGACATAAATACTACTACTACGGTGGAAAAAAACAATGTCAAGATGGTGGTTGCTGTCATTTTATTAGGGCCCATTAGAAAGATAACTGATTCTCTCATACTCACGAGTATCAAACACGGAGAAACTGTCTCCTGGGCTCAGAGTTTCTGACTCCTGGAACTGGATTTTCCCAGGAACGTTAATGTCAAATAAATGAATCTGTTTCAAAAATAACCCAAGACGTTCCTTACAAATTATTCAGCACAATGATATTAACAAGGATTTCTCCCTACTGTGTATGAGCCTATGTTAAACT
This sequence comes from Platysternon megacephalum, assembly GCA_003942145.1. Taxonomy (NCBI): domain Eukaryota; kingdom Metazoa; phylum Chordata; order Testudines; family Platysternidae; genus Platysternon; species Platysternon megacephalum. Next base: position 4,148,003 of record QXTE01000116.1, read on the forward strand.
TATGGATCCTCTAGCCCAGTGGCTCTCAAACTTTCCAGACTACTGTACCCCTTTCAGGATTCTGATTTCTCGTGTACCCCCAAGCTTCACCTCCCTTAAAATCTACTTGCTTACAAAAGTGTCATAGCACACTATTACTGAAAAATTGCTTATTTTCTCATGTTTACCATATAATTATAAAATAAATCAATTGGAATATAAATATTGTACTTACATTTCAGCATATAGTATATAAAGCAGTATAAACAAGTCGTATGAAATTTTAGTTTGTACTGACTTTGCTAGTGCTTTTTATGTAGCCTGTTGTAAAACTAGGCAAATATCTAAGTATCCCCTGGAAGACCTCTGTATACCTCCAGGGGTACACATACCCCTGGTTGAGGACCACTGCTCTGGCCTATTTTATTATCCTAGACCAGTGCCTTAGCAGAATCACAATGAAATATTCTTTTAGATGTAATTAGTATTTTGGGACTGTGGCAAGATTTTTTAGCTCAAAAGCCTGTCCTGGATTTGTGTATAAGTTTCCTAAACTATTTGGAAAAAATATCTGTGCCTTTTAAATAATGTGCACCAGTTAATCCATATGCCCATTTTTTATACTGCTTACTAGATAAAATGAAAAGTCTTTGGTGGGATGCAGTAATAGAAACTATGTAAAACTAGCTAAAGACATAACAAATAATAAAGAACTCCTATTGGGGCTCTCTAACTTGTTCATGAAAAGTGTCATTCAGAAATAGCAGTAGGATTTTATATACTCTATTCATCATAGAAATGTAGGGCTAGAAGGGACATCAACAGGCCATCTGGTCCATCTCTCCATGCTGAGGCAGGATTAATCAGGGGTTCTCAAAGTTCATTGCACCACGACCCCCTTCTCACAACAAAAATTACTACATGACCCCAGGAGGGGGGACCGAAGCCTGAGCCCACCTGAGCCCCACCGCCACGGGTGGGGAGTGGGGAGGGAAGCCTGAGCCCCACCGCTCCAGACAGGGGGGCCAAAGCTGAAGCTCAAGGGCTTCAGCCCCAGGCAGGGGGCCCGCAACTGGAGCCCCGCCACCCAGGGCAGAAGCCCTCAGGCTTTGGCTTTGGCCCTGGGCAGTGGGACTCGGGCTTCAGCCCCGGACCGTCTAAGCCAGTCCTGGCAACCTCATTCACAGTTTGAGAACCGCTGACCTAGGCCATCCCTGACAAGTGTATGTCTAACTTCTTCCTAAAAATCTTCAAAGATGGGGATTCCATAACCTCCCTAGGCAACCTGTTCCTCTATTTAACCATCCTTACTAGTTTCTGTCCTCACTCATTTATACTAGATTAGATTAGATGAGCTACCTTCCAAAGGAATACGTACATATTAAAAGACACTTAAATTACCCTGACATTGAAGTTGTAAGTAAAATCTGAGACCTTAGTTCAAAGAGAAGGATAATTATCTTTCTGATAACATGGTCTTAACCCCAATCCTGCAAAATTTATCCAGGCAAGTAACTTTCCACAGTCAAGAAGTTCCACCAAACTCATTCTGACTAGTCACATGCACAAGTGATTGCAGGACTGGGGATTTTGCCCCAAAAAACTTAGACCAGCTCTGCCTCTACCTAGCAAAAGTGGGGGTGGTCCAACCTTGTGGTGGGCCTCTTGGTGCTATGCTACACAAGTATTAAATAATAAAAAAATAATGGCCCAGTACAAGCTTCAACTCCCAGTACAAATCCAACTGTACAAACATTCCCAACACCTGCAAAAAAATAATGAAGATAAGAAAATAACTTTAAAGTGACATCATCTAACAGGGTAGCCCAAGTGCCGCAGTTATGTTGTATTGGGTTACAAAATAGGTGAGCGGCTGAATACTAGACCTAGCTGAATAGTGCCTAATTCAATCAAGTTCTGAATTACTGTTCAGCGGGACAACGTTTGTGCGCCTCTTGTTATTCACTATTCATAAGAAAATGATATATTCTTCACACAAGTGTTTGGTCAACAGATGTTTTTCAGACAAACACGTGTATTCTCATGGGAGCTGGGGTGTCTGTGTGCAAGCAAGGGGATCTATTATTTGCTATTGTCCTGTATAGAAAGTTTCTACCATCCAATCAGGGAGCAGACAATACACAAGTATGACTTGAGTGACCCATCGCTCACCACAGACAGCAGAGAGCGGAAGCAAACAGCTTGTGAACAACCAGATTAAATTTGCAGATTAAATTTGTTGACAAACGCTTTGTAATTGTTCACCAAGTAGTGAATAAGAACATAAAAATCCAAACTTCTATGAACACAAGAAAGCTAAATTAATCCAAAAATGTATTTACAACAAATAGTTACAGTAACAGCACAAATAGTGACAGCGTGGGTTTGTAGATAGAGCAATGGAATGAGAGGCAGGAGACATAGGGGAAAATCCTAACCCAACTGAAATCAATGGAAATTTTGCCATTGACTTCAGTGTGAACCCCAGTTCTAACACTGATTTGCCATGGCACATTGGGCAAGCTAACTAACCTTTCTGCCCCTCACCTACCTCATCTGTAAAACAAATATATTACCTTTAAAGTTCTTTTAGATCCTCAGATCCTACATTATATATAACAACAAAACTATAGCACAACATAGTCTCATAACTACCACCTCTTTTGTTCCTCGTATTCAATTTTGAAGTCTGTGGATGGTGGGTTCCTATTAGAAACCTAGATGTAGACTTAAAAAGAATGCAGCTATCACTTCTGCACAACACAGCCAAATATCAGTCACAGCCACATCAAGAGAAACCCACTGATAACAAAATGCCTCTATCTTTTCTCACCTTTCTGTGCTTAGCCAACATAGCACCATCAGGTCCAAAAACAGCACATGTGTTATACAACTTCCCAGCATCCTCCTCTGGAATGGATCCTTTATTAGGAAGAGAAGACAGATTTCCAACAGTTACATATAGTGACGATCCAGCTACACAAATAAGCAAACAATGCTTGTGCTGCTCCCAAACTAAGACCTGAATTTAAACTCAGAAGACAAACACTAACAAAAAAGCTACCTCCAATGAGATAGATGCCACACTCTTTTGCAACTTCTGAGAGCTTCTGTGTGGATTCTCCAGGGATTTTCTCTGCATATTCAGGAAAATATTTAGTACCATAGGGAGAGTTAAAGCATTCCTAGAAGTGGAAAACAAAGAAACAAAATTAAAATCTGAAAGCACCACTGAAAGATGTGGCCTTTGAAACCTCTCTATCTAGGTACTTAAATGGCCCTCATCAACATAATATCTGAGAACCTATGAGGTTACTCATAAGCTAATAGACAGGCCAGAGGAAGACTAACAATTGGCACCAACTCTGATAGTCGTTTAATGTGAACAATTTTGCACTGGAAACTGAAGAGATACCACAAGCTCATTTAACAAAGGTCAAACAGATGGTAACAATTTTTGCTTATTTACCAATCTGGTAAATTTGAATCAGCAACCTTGAGTTGAAATATCCATCGCATGTTACTGTTACTCTGAGCTAGCTGGTCCCCCCAATAGCTGGTTTGAAAAGTTATGGTTGAAGACCCCATCAGCGCTGTGGAATTTGTGGCTGTGCATAGCCCATGTTCTAAAGAGTTATTTTCAAACATAAGTTATTTTCTAAGGTGTTTTTCCTTCCTCTAGGCCTTCCAAAGCAATCTGTT